>CM029639.1:26192611-26737142 GCA_017311315.1 Dendrocalamus latiflorus | reverse complement strand
GTGGCCGCTAACTCGGGTCAAATGGTCAAATCCAATATGACCAAGTCTCCTATGCCAGAAGGTCAAATCACGGGACTCTGAGGCAACCAAACACCGGAGAGGATCACCAGAAGAATCAGAAAAATCAGCACGAAAGATCCTCCCATAACGAGAAATCCCGCAAACCAGACTACCCGAAGAATCAAGAATTTTGCAAGCGTTTTTCTTGAAGCTCACCTCGAAACCGTCATCGGTAAGCTGAGAAACGGAAAGCAAATTGTACTGCAGCTTACTAACCAAGGCAACATCCTTAAGAATAAAAGAAGCATTAACATGCACAGTACCATTGGCGATGACGCGCCCAGACGAAGCGTCTCCGAAGGTGATCGTCTCATCACCTGGAGCGCGGGCTAGGGAGGAGAACCAACGGGAGTCTCCGGTCATATGACGAGAACAACCGGAGTCTACAAGCCAAACCTTCTCCTTCCCTACCCGGCGAACCTGAGTCAAACAGAGAGTAAAGTCTCAGTACTGGGATAAATCAAGAGAGATTTTGGCACCCAATACCGAGTAACACGTGGAGCAGATGAAGTAGTCAAACACGACTGACCTCTATCTACCCTACGCTCTCCATGATTCAAAGAAGCAGAAGGTCTATGAGCAGACCTGAAGCTGTTGTGGGGTCCGACTGCTACGGGAGAGCGAGTCGGAACACCGGCAACACGCTGATCACGCCGTGGGTAACTGTCTCAACGGGGGAAACGAGATGTACCCTCAGGACGGTGGAAGTCACGACCAGGAGTAGCACGAGGACAAAAACCAAAAGACTCAGAAAAACCAAGTCCTCGATGCTGCCCAAACCCGTCAGAAGCAAACCTGGACCTTGTGCTAGTCTTAGGTGCACTCAGGATTTGGGGCTGACCCTGAATACGCCTAAGTGCCTCTGCACGGTCTCTACGCGCAATCCTGGCGCGCCTGAAGCATCTCTCGATCGAGTGCCCATCCTTCTGACAGAAGGTGCAGTGGTACTTCACCTTCTGAGAGGTGGAAGTAGCACGAAGAGGCTTCGTCTTCTGAGAGGCTGAAGCAACAGGTGGAATCACCTTGCTGTCCGAGATCCCTTGGACAAAGCCCGCTGATTTGAACTTAACCTCATCAGATCTGGGCTCAACCTCAATCACACCTCCTACAATGGGTCGGAGAATAGCAGGTGGATGCTTCCTCATATCCTCATAGAAATCATATCCTAGACCTTGATTGAACTTGCAAATCTTGGATTGGTCTAGAATAAGATTAAGATTCTTCTTGCCGCCTACAAATCTCTCGAGAGTGTTCATAAGATACTGACACTCCCGAAAGAGAGAGGTGCAAGAAGAGCAGGGAGAAGAGGGAACAGCAGGAGGTAAGGGAGCAGATGAAGAACCAACAACAGAGGAACGAGTCGCCTGTGCACGCACAGCCGACTCAGAATGGACAGTCCTACTGCTAGCAGGTTCGTTCACGTCGCTAGGCGTCTCTACCTTACCCTGGGGCTTCTCCCCCTCCTCAGCAATCACATTACAATCTGATGGTTGCTTCTCTAGTAGGTCCTTAGTTAGCTTCACACATTTCTCTTCCAATGCAATCAAGTCAATTTTTAGTTTTTCACAATTTTTGCATGGTGAGCTAACAGGGTCCTTAGAAGCATAATTAGCCAGTTTCTTATTATGGTCAATCATTTCTTGAAACTGCTTGGAAACAAATTCAAGTTCAGCAGTAAGTTTAGGACAGTTTAAACATGAAGCAGCTGGCTCAAGCAACCAAGAATACAACTCAAATATTTTATGATCTGCCCGTTTTAGGTTCATCTTTAAGTTATTGCAATTTTCACAAGACTCGGACAGATCTAACAGCATGGTATAGAGATCTCTAAACGCATTGTCCTTATCCTCACATGAGGTGCATGCAATAGTCTCGACAGTAGTAGATGAAATAGGCGCTACTCTACTCATCTCAAGCTCAGCAAGAAGACTAATGTTCTCCACCTTAACAACATCAAGCTCAGAGGACAAACTATCATGCGAGGTCCTTAATTTCTCCAAATCACCCAACAAGGCAGAGCATGTATCACAGTCATCACTAGAGGGACCAGATGTAAGAGCAATAATCTCTAGTGACAATCTGTCTACTTCCTTCTCTAACTCAGTACACCTAGCCCTAGCTCTAGCATGAAAACCACCTAGCTTAAGAAAAGCATGATTGAGCTGGTCGTAGGTGGGACATACCTCGTCCGAGTCGGAGTACAGCTCGCTGTCGCTGAGTTCGCCCTTGAGGGCCATGAAGCACATGCCGGAGAATTCGTCACCGCCATCCTTGGGCTCTTGGTCACCCATCCCGTCGTCGTCGCTCCATCCCTCCACCTCGCTGAGGTCGAGGTCGTCGAAGGCGGTGAGGACGCGGTGGAAGAGCTTCTTGGCCTTCCCGAAGTTGCGGAACTTCTTCTTGCCTTGAGCAGGTGCTGAGGGTTTTGTGTTGCGGTTCTTGTCGGTGTAGTCGTTCTTGCCCGAAACGTCGTAGTCACCTTTACCCTTCCCAAGCTTGGGGCAGTTTGCTCGGATGTGGTTGGGGCCACCACACTCGAAGCAAATCACGGGTCCTCCTCTCTTTCTGTCCCTCCTCCCTTTGTAAGCATGGGAGAATCTTCGAGCAAGGAGGGCAAGCTGCTCATCCGCAAGCTGCTCTAACTGATCATCAGTTATGTCACAGAGAGCAGCAAGGGAGAATCCGCAAGAAGACTCAGAAGAGAGACCAGAAGCTGAACTGGGATCGGTGACCAAAGCCATCGACTGTGACTTCGACCTACGAGAGACAACGTCAATCTCGTGAGTCTTAAGGCGCGAGTACAGCGCGTCAAGAGTCAAGGTCAAGAGGTCTGTCGTGTCTTTGATGGTGGTCACTTTCATCTCCCACACACGTAGATCGAGTGCCGCGAGCATCTTACGAGCGTTGTCCGAGTCGGGGTATGTGAGACCGACCGCTCGGAGGTTGCTCAAGATTTTGTGGAAACGCGCGAAGCACTCATCTAGGGACTCACCAACAAGCATCTCGAATTTGTTGTACTCTCGCTTGAACTGGTCCTGTCTCACCGTCTTAATCTGGGTGGTGCCCTCATGGTATGCATCGAGGGTCTCCCAGGTATCGAAGGCGGACGGAAGATGAGAGATGCGGTCAAACTCGCTACGACTCAACCCCTAGATGATGATGTTCCTTGCCTTTGCATTCGCCTCAACATCAGCCATGTTCCCGGCATTGATGTTCTCATCGGCAGGAACAGCAAATCGTACTTTGACCTTCCGCCAGATGGCATACCCCTGGCCTGGATGTATGTCTCCATTCGGCTCTTCCAAAAGGGTAATCGATGCCATCGAACACGGGCGGCTTGGTCGAGTACTTGTCCGTCGCCATGGCTCTTGAGACCGGTTAAGATCTATTGAAAAGAGCTAACCGGCTCTGATACCAATTGTAGGACCGAAATGGCGACAGAGGGGGGGGTGAATGTCGCTCGCTTCAAAATCGCCCCCGAGAAATGAAACACTGATTTTTCAGAAAGATACAAAACACAGCACCTCACAGAAAATTAAAATTAATTTCTCTGAATTTTGGAACGCATGTGACACTGAAAAATTCAGCATAAATCAGAGACCAGCCAGTAAAAATTTCAACTGAAAATATCGCTGTTTGATCTGCATGCAAAATGGTCAAAGATCAGCAAAAGAAAAAAAGAAAAGCACTAAAAGGAGATGGCTTCAGCTGAACTGAGACTCACGCTGGAGGCAAAAAAAAATTATGAATCGCTTCAGCCGAACTGAAGAACGGTAGCCGAACTGAAAATTCAGATTCTTGCCAAATCCAAGAAAAAAAAGAGAAAAGATTCTTTTCTTTTTAGACCAAGACCTAGGAACATAAACTAAATATCATAGGGGCTCCAAACAACTAGAGAAAACAACAAAAACTCAAGAATTTCAGAAATTTCCCAAAAACTGAAAAAGTACAGAGGGTTCAACCAAAACTCAAATTCCTCTCAAATCCATGATCCTTTGGCTATGAAATTTTGCAGATATGTTAGCAATAGCCATGGGATAGACCAGATCAAATTTCATGCCATTTCTCCAAGGGAATCAAGTTTTCACTCAAAACCCTAGAATCTAAGTTCATGAACAGAGGAGGGCCAAAACTGAAATCTGAGATATAAACCAAGTTTGCTCTTCGGAAAATCGATCAAATGATCTTGTGGCACTAACCCATCATAGAGCAACCCATTTTGGGGCTTCCCAACAAGAAACAACAAGAAATGAAAATCTCCGAAATCAAGAACAGAGGGCATCGAAGGAACAGAAGCACGAACAGAGAAGAACAAACTTCATATTTTCATTCATTCGATCAAAAGGAAATACAAGGAGTCACCATACGCATGGACATTAGAACACGATGAATGATTACAAGATTCTCCACTCAATCCTCTCCTCTCCCTCTCAATCCCTCAACCATGAATGCTTAGAGAAGGATGAACTCACAACACAGGGCTCTCACATGGAAACCATCGAAGGAGACACTCAGGGGACACACCTACTGCCCTCAACCACTAAAGCCTAAAGCCAAAACAACCACTAAAGCCTATTTTGACTAAAGGAAACCCTAAAACCCTTGGAGTGCTCAAGTGGGCATGCAGCCCTCTCCACCTATTTATAGCCTACGGCTAACGGGTCTTCGCCCCGTTACGCCCGCTATTTCCAACGGAGCCCGCTCCCGCTTGTGCAGCCTTGCGAATTTCCCGATTCGCCCCTCCTGCACCTTCCGGAAAGCTTCCGCGCTCCTTGTCTCGCACGCCTCGCAACCACCTCGAGTCCACGTCGTCTTCGACACATCCCGACCGTTCTGACCTCAGCGCCACCTGCGCCTAGTCCGGTCCACCGTGTCTCGCCACGACTCCACTCGACGTTCTGCAGCCACACAGACAAGAAAACACGTCAAATAGCACCGCTCGATACATGAAAGCGTAAATATCATAAACACGTCATACTCACGCATGACAAAGTCCAAACCTGTCGAAACATTAGAATAAACGTCCTAAACCCAAACGACCATGTTTGACCAAATCGACCGAGGCCGTTGCACCACGCAACGACATGGTCAAAACAACTCAAACCAAACTCGACTATCCTAAACCCTTGTCAATTTCTCATCACTCTCATGGGATCACGACCACATGGTCTCTCAATTCCCTAACAGGGGAATCCTCCGCGGATTACTAGGGAGCAAAGCCCCCATTGCAGTCCCTGTTCTTGAGATTGAGGCAATAGTCCGTAGCAGACACATAGCCCTGAACCAAGCTGCCGAACTCGACGCGGAGATACACTGTCCGAGTTTTGTTGCCTCAAAACTAGTTATTGATGCTTGTCCACCCGGCTGCAGCGGTGGTGTTGGACGGCATGATGAAGTGATCCATTATCTATCTCCGCCGAGATAGAACCGTATATCCACGAGTGCATCGTACAACCCAGGTGCTTCCACTTAGGATCGACGGGCTTGGTTGAGGAAGTGGAGTTCACGATAGAAACGTATATCCACGAGTGCATCGTACAGCCCAGGTACTTCCACTTAGGATCGACGGGCTTGGTTGAGGAAGTGGAGTTCGCACCAGTGAGGAGATGCTTGAGTGTAAACTTGCCCACGACCACCTCAAAGAGGGTTTGCCATTTGGAGAGTGACGGCTACCAACATCTTGATGTTGGCGATGCTTATGGTCTATGTAGAATCGACGATGGCAATTAGAGGAGGTAAATAATTGTAACGCCTAACGGAAGCCTTTTCACAAAACCGCATTAAAAAAACAGTAAGAAAATATTATTTTTTTACCTCGATACTATAGTAATATTGTAGAGTACTGTAGAAAATACTGTAAAGTACTAGCATGATAAATTAGTTTCAAATAGATATAAGTGAAGAACTGAAGCCGAAAAAGCATTTTAAGCCACAATCTCAAATCTCTTCAAAAACTCCCCCCTCAACACAAGAGAATCAATTTTAGCAAATTTCTCCAATATCTTCCATTCTATCCAATTTCTCCCCCTTTGACAATGTAATCATCAAAAAACTTTAAACAAGGAATAATTCTAAGAAAGAGCAATGAGAGTAAAAATCAAGAAGCTTTGTAGATTATCCAAGTCATTGTGCATTGATTTAATAAAGTAACCAAGCCATATTTTATAGTAGAGCTATCTAGATCATATAAAGTCATATATCATATAGCAATGTCAAAACTAGTCTTGAGCATGATTAAGCAATTTATATTAATAGCAGGCATCTCAACAATGACCAAACCATTTATAAAGAACACAATGAGATATCATAACAAAAAGTCAAAACCTAACATTAAAGCAAAGTTTAAATCCAGATAAGCTAGTAGTATCATGTAACAACCTGTTACTCCGCACTCAATTTATAGACATGTGGCATGCTTGTAGCATACTTCTTTTCATAATGGAATGCTTCTAGCATATTTGTTTTAGATGGTGGCATGCTTCAAACATACTTCTTTTTATTTGTGCACTTTTTGTGCCATTTTATTTTTTTGTACCATAGCATGCTTGAAGCATACATCTTTTCAATTCTCTCTTTCTCATTTTTTTTATAACATGTCAAATTGAGTGATCATAAAAAGATTGCAATTTGAAACATGCGAACCTCGTAGCCAAGATTTAAAATAGGACTCACAATCAAGCTAATCCTTTTTTATGAACATCATGAAGTACTATCTGTAATTAATCTAGTCAAAGTATTCTGCCATGTCATATTTTACTTCAAGTATGGCAAATTAATTATAACCAGTCATGATCAAAGCTACACAGTATATGAGTAAATATGATAAGATGAGCTCTACAACTTATTTAATTTCAATGGCTTGGACTTGTTGATTTATTTGACAAGTATAATAAACAAAGCATCTAAAAATTTTAAACAACAAGATCTCCCTTAGAATAATCCCATTGGATAACATACCCCTTACTCACTCCGCAAACGAACAAAACGAGAAGTATCAAGCGGCTTAGTGAGAATATCAGCAATCTGAAAATCAGACTCAACAAAGTGTAGAACAACATCACCTTTTTCACATGGTCTCTCAAAAAGTGAAATCTTTTGGAGGCAATCAAAGAGAGAGAATAACCATCAAATGTTCCAATCAAGCAATGATGTAAAAGACTAGAATCCAATCTAGCTCATGTTCTCCATCCTTATCAGCTGTTCTTACATCAGAGGGAACATCGGTCTTACAGTACTGGGGTTAGTGAAGTAAGATCTAGAAATCCAGTACTGAGACACACGACGAATAGGACCAACAAAGCTAGAACCAAAATCACGAGCATGAGGGTGATCAGAACATTGAAAAGAATGTGAATTATTTGAATTAAATCTCGATCTAGCATATGAATCAGATTTAAAGAAATCATAAAAATTCTCTAAAAACATAGCTTCCGCATTTGTTCTAGGAACAAAAGAGGTTGCACATTTTTATTTTAAAGCATTCAATCTTTTCTTCTGCTCGCCTAAAACAAAATTCATGCAAGTTCCCATCTTTTCCACAGTAGGTGCAATGAAATTTAACACACTTAAAATTCTTTTGAGATGATGAGCTAGCACCTACAGCATTAGCAACTGAATTGTGCATAAAACTAGTAGATTTAAATATAGTTTGCTTTGATTTAGGTTTTACTTCAATTGTTCCAAGTTCAAGAAGCTTAATAACCTTAGGAGAATTATTCTTTGTATGCTCAACAAAATTAAATCCTAGACTATGATTTTTCACACTTGTTTTTGACTTGTCTAGAATCATATTCAAATTTTTCTTGTCAATAGAAAATCTCTCTAAAGTGTCTTTCACGTACTCATTCTCTTTAGCTAGAGTGGGACAAGTTGTGCATTTAACAAGTCATTCACAAGATTTTTAGAAGCACTAGACCAAGCAATCTTTTCTTTTCAGCAAGAAGATATCTCATGATAAAGCATATGTTGAATTGTTTTTTGAGATGAATTAAGTCTAGCTTCTAGCAATTCATATTTAGAGCAAGTTTTAGATTGAGCATTTGGAATTTTTGACTCTAAATGTGTACAAGAATTAGACTTGAGCTTTTCAATTTCATTATTTGCATGTTTTAACTTTTCATCACACGAGTCGTGCCAATCTTAACTCATCAAGTTTAACAGTTATATCACTAAGTCGAACCAAGTTTGATGCATTAATTGTTCTAGCAGACTCCAACTCAGTATGTAAAACTTGGCAAGACTCACAAGATTCACCATCAGGAATAGAGGCTCTAAGTCTATTGATTTCAAAATTTAAGTTCTCAACAACCAAATCATGATTTTTAATTTTCTTTTTACACTTCTTAAGCTCATCTGTCAGTCTAAGCACAGCACAAGATAAATCTGTATAAGAAGGTTTTATCTCATCAGGATCACTGTAGAGATCATCATTGTCGAGCTCCTCACTATTTGCTATAAAACACATCCTTATAAAGTCCACCTCCTTTGCCTTCTTACCATTGTCTTCATCGTCGCTTGTTGAATCAAAATTACTCAAATCAATCTCCTTAAATGCTAAAAGTACTTTGTTGACTACCCTGCGATAATTGCGCTTCTTGCTTGGGTCAATATAGAATTGAGAGCGACGAGTTGGAGCTTGTCATCCTTAACCTCCTTGCTCCTGAATTTGGGACAATTCATCTTAATGTGGTTTAGCTCACCACATTCATAGCATCTGATTAGAGCTTCTCTTCGTCTTAATCTGATGTTGTTAATTGCCTTGGTCACCTTGTTGGAGAGAAATACAAGCTGTTGTGGCATTCCAAAAATTTCCTAGAATTTTAAAAGCTATTTTAAGATTTAAAAGTAACTGAAATAAAATAAAATAAGTATAGCAAATTAAGTTAGAAATATTTTTCCTAAGTCCAAAATATTTCTAGGAACTTCTATGAATTTTTCTAGAATTTTTGAAAGTTATTTGGTATTTTTCTGAGCTTTATTTGCTTTTCTTGGGTTTTTTGAAAATCAAAATGAAAAATAAAATTTAAATCTTCCCGCCCCTCCCTCCGGCTGACGCGTGGACGGCCAGGATGCGCCCACGCCACAGCCCGGCATCCCGCCTTCCCTCTCTCCTCGCTTGACACGTGGACAACCCGATCTTGCCCACTTCGCCCCGACCCATCTCACTCGTCCGCGGCTACTTATACCTCCCACCCGTCCGATCTTCATCCATCAGTCTCCGCCACCCCGTACCTCTCCTCTCTCTTTCTCACTGACAGGTGGGCCCCACCTGTCAGAACCGTCGTCTCCGCGCCGCTCCTTCCTTTCTTCTTCTTTCCTTTTTCCGGCCAACGTCTAAATCCCCGCGCCACCACCTTCCTTCTTCACCTCTACTTGATTTTGGAAACCGCATGACGTCGGATCATATCCCCTCAACACCGCACCCCTTCTTTCCTTCTTCCCCCTCACTTTCCTTCCGCCGGCCGCCATTAATGGAGAGCAATTCCCGCGCCCCTGCTCCCTCATCGCTCCTATAAACAGCCCCCTCGGCCTCGCCTCCCCTCACACCAGCCCCCACTACCTCCAACCCACCCCGAGGAGCAGCCCAACGCCCCAGCCCTGTGCTTTCCCCCTTGCTGAGCTTCTGAGGAACTCCGACGTACCGTTCTGACCACCCCCGAGGAACACCAGCACCTCCGTAAGCTTCCTCGAGCCTCGGCGAAGCTCGTCGACCCCTTTGCGGCCCGAGTTCACCATCGGAGCACCACCACACCGGAGAACTGAGCTACTACCACCGCCATCCTCGTTGCCGACCATCCTCTGGCCACTTCTGGTACTGCCCGCATGCACCACTGCATTCCCCCGTGTCTTCCTCTCTCTCGCGCACCCCTTGTCGGCAGCCGTCGCTCGTCGGAGCGCCGGCAACCATCGGTCCCCGAGCTTGGCCACCACCCGGTGAGCCACGTCAGCACGCCAAGACGACGTGGCTGCCATCTGGCGCTCGGTAGCACGCCACTTCAGCTGGTTAGCGCCAAACCAGCGCTCGCCCGCTCGGTCAGCAGCCACGTCGACCTCCTGTCCTTGTGGCGCACACGTGGCACACACCTGGCTGCCACGTCGGCGAAAAAGGCCCAATCACCTGCCACATGGATGCCACACAATCACCCCTGCCACCTCAGCCACCCACTGGTCCATGGACCTAGTCCATGTAGACCAGGGCCCACCTATCAGTCAAACAACCCTAGGGCTGATATCATGCTGATGTCATAAACCTGATTTTCCTTTATAAAAATAATTCGGCCGAAAAAGGAAATTCAGTGCTGATTTTCCTTTAGAAGAATAATTCCAGAAAATCCCTTTTATTCTTTTTCTCTGATTTTAAACTTCCGAGAGCACATTCTCTTTCATCCTAACTCCGATTGAGCCCATTCAAATTTCTAAATTCATCAAAAATTCTCCTCTATCCATGTTTGCCCTCAATTTAAATATTTGGAGTTTATTTGAATTTATTTTAATTTTATTTGAGTTTGGTAGGTTATTTTCACATGTAGACTGCGATGATTCCGGAGAATTCTACGATGACGATTCACACCCATTTGAGGAGCAAGGCAAGTCACACTCCTTGATCATGTTGATCCTAGTTTGCAAATAAAATTATGTTGACTTAAATTATATTGCATTCATATGTTTATTCAAGTATTTCAATTTAGTTTTAAACTTAGTTAATCCCCAATTGTTATTAACACTTTTGATCTTGTGCAACATTATACTTTGTCATCTTAGAATAAAACTCTAGTTAGTACAATAGTATGGATTAGAGAATTTTATATCAAATGCTTAGACCTGCTTAGACATAATCTCTGTTATGGGATAACCTTTTTCACATAAAATGATAAGCTTTTGAAAAGTATCCTTGACTTCGGTGAGTCAAGAAGGATTATGAAATATTTTCAAAACAAAATATAAAATCTGGTTTAGACTTAGGCTAATGGTTAGTTGGTGGGTGTAGGCATGCACTTTGTTCGGAGACACAGTGTTGATTGTCGGGCACAGGGGCATGTGGTTGATCCTTAGTCAATTAAGGACCGGTCTGTGAGCTACTATTGCAAAGCCCTATCATACTACCTCAAGGCTGGTATGAGACAGCCTTGGCTGATTAATTTGCAGGTCCCAACCTGAGTCATGTCGTAGGTTGAAAGTGAGCGTGGCGTAGGCCATGAGAAGTCTCACTCCGCTCAAGAGGGGGTCCCAATCTGGTGGATTCCTTACTGGGGTGAAACCTTTGTGTTGGCTTGGCCAAGTTGAAGGCTTTGTATTGTAAAGGCCTTGTCATGATCTCCTCGCCGCACACGTAAGGCAGTGTGTTAATTCGGTGGCAATTTGGGATGATCATGTCTTACGGGTAAAGCTGTATAACCTCTACAGAGTGTATAATCTATCTCGGATAGCAGTGCCCACACTCATGGGCATGCTAAGTAAAGTTTTTTATGGATTAGACTTTGTTTTTTAAAATGGTTTATGAAAACTTTGTGGATGGATGGAATCCATGAGAGATTGGAAGCGTGTGGATGGATGGAATCCATACGAGATCTTTTGAAAACGATGATCCGGGTGAGATGCCCGTGGTTAAGTTAGTGTTTGGTCAGAGTCTGCACTAATGGTATTAATTTTATTTACAATTGCTGTTTTTACTTATTATATTAAATTCGGCAATTTCAATCTATTTATTGTATTTCTTTAAATGTTGTTTTATGCTCAACTAACCTTATATGCTTTCCTTTGCTGCCTTTAACATTATGATGCATTTTTTTCATGTGATTTGCGGAGTACAAGTTTGTACTCCCTCTTGCTATCTCATCTCAGAGGAAGACGACTTTGACTGCGGTGAGAACCAGGACGAGTAGGCCGTGTCTTATTGTCTTTTGCCTATGGGAAAGTTTGGGCTTCGCTTTATCAGTTTCTTCTGCAGTTATTTGCCTTTATTATTGTTTCGAATGAGCATTGATGTAAGCGTTGATCATAAGTTTGTACTCTCTTATTTAATAAAATTGTCATTGTGCTTGATACGTATCTCTGTTATCACTGTGTACACTAGCTGATCCTGGACTAGTGCGATTTATACAGAGGATTTCGGAGTTGTTGCTCTGGGATTCGACAGCTGCTCTTCTGGAATTTCCTCTAATTGTTCATCTGAAATAGAGCACAATGCAGAAAAAGAAACAATACAAGAACTCGAAGAACTATCAGCTTGGTTAGCCACTAAGCCTAAAGAATTAGTTTTGTTTATCCTGGCTAAAACATCAATCTCATGTATTTTCATATTAGAATAAAGATCATTCAAAGTGAATGTTTCTATATTAACAGAATGATTAATAGTAGTGACTAATACATTCCAAACAGACATATTCAAAGCATTTAAAATTTGACAGGCATTGTCAGAATCAGAATATGTGACATCTACAGATTGCAAATCACTAACAATTTTATTGAAACGATCAAAAAGAGCATCTACTGATTCTCCAGGCTTCATCTCAAATTTAGAATACTCTTTTTTTGAATTGATTCTGACGCACACCTTTAACAGATTTAGATCCTTCATGATAATCCGCTAGAGTGGTCCAAATTTTATTTGCAGATTTAAGGTGAGCAATTTTGACAAACTCATTTCTACTTAAACCTTGCAACAAAATATTTCTAGCCTTAGCATTAGCTTCAACATCAGAGGAATTTTCAGTTGTAACAACAGAAGGCACTTCATATGTATTTTCACGTTTTTGCTAGATAGAATTACCTTGTGCTTAAAGAAAGACCTCCATGCGTGTTTTCCAATAGAGATAATCTGATCTATCAAAAAATGGTGGCTTACCTGAAAAGTGATCCCGATCTGATGCCATTGCAACCTTACTCTGATACCACTTGTAGGATTATCGATGGCAATCAGAAGGGGTGAATGATTGCAACACCTAGTGGAAGCCTTTTCACAAAATCGCATTAAAAAAACAGCAAGAAAATATTATTTTTTACCTCGGGTACTATAGTAATACTGTAGCATACTATAGCAATACTGTAACATACTGTAGCAAATACTGTAGAGTATTGTTTCCTCGTGACGACTCTTCGCAGCTGCACGAGACGAGGCTTGATGCACTGTCGTCTCGTTTGTGTGGAGATGTGAAGATCAACGTTACGCGTGGAATGAAAAACGAAGAAGTGTACGCTGCTTCTTTCGTGCGCTGCACCGGCGATGACGAGAAAACAAAAGCACTGCTTGCGCATATTTCTTTTCTTCCAAAAATAGATGTAAATTTTATTTCTTAATTATGGTGGCTACAAAGTGCCCTCTTCTAGCACCCCTAAACCTTAGCACAAAATTAGTCTCTCCAGAAGCCACAGGGTTAGCCCCTTACCCCCATTTCTATTTATAGTCTAGGGCCCAAAACATGGGCTAAGCCTAAGCCTACGAATTCTAGTCCAATTCCAATAGCAAAGGGACCTGAAACCTTTCCTAACACGAGTTTTCCAAAATTCCAACTTTTCAACTCATCACGTGTCAAAGCCTCTAGGACCACACCTCCCGTAGCTTCTCCACACACCATCCACATCTGATCTCCATGCGCCCCAAGCATGAGCCCGACCATCTCGTGACATTCTTGACCATCCGAACCTCGGATTTCCCCATTCTAGTCTCGGTCCACCTCGTCATCGACCATGATCGTCTCCATGCTCAACCTACACATGCAAAGATTAAAATAATATTTTTCCGGCACAAGTTCATCTCAACTTGACCAACATCAGTCCAGACACGCCACACACCACGCATAACACCGATAAGCAGTATTATCAAATATTCATCATAAATTAACCATTGTCAATTATTCATCATCAAAATATCCTAGATCTAGCCACATGGTCTAACAATCTGCACCCAGAACTATGTGTTGGAGTTGAAAGCGGCTGATGTAGCTGTTGCAACTGCGCTGGTCTCGTCGCCCATAGAGAAGCATGCGAAGGGAGGAGAGAGGCGACATCCACACAGAGGGGTAAATTACTAGAAGAAAAAAGAGTAAATTACAGAACATGTTTGCTATTTATATAAGCTACATTCAGTGGCGGATCCAGGAAAAAATTGTAGGTAGGGCGAAGTCACAGTGACGGACCCAGGAAAAAAACTAGGTAGGCTAAAGTCGGAAGCGTGAAATAAACAGTAGGACCCAAAAGCAAAACAATCCATGATCAAAGTATGTTGCAAACACACTAATAAAAGTATGTGATACGAAATAGAAACAACAACTACAATTCGCATGTTAACATATGTGGATAACGGAAGGAAAATGAAAAATACCTCACTAATGAAGCTTAATCCACAATTGTAGATGAGCTGTAAAAGAAACAACCTGTCAATTGTGAAAGATAGATAAATCAGTAGTGTCACAATTCGATAATAGAATATAAAAGATGCGGTGCGGGGTGGATCCGCCGCGGCGAACACGGGCGCGGGGTTTGTACTGAACTTTAGATGCTAAGACATATAGATATAAAGGAGGACCAAATATAACCCTCACCATATGAGCTCGCCATACCCCTTAATATGGTACTTTCATCTAAGAGCGGGTCAGGCACTACAGAAAGGTGTATCTAGGTGCTCATAAATCTTTATCTTTTATCTAAAATTGAGAGCAAAGCAAGATCAATCATCACACCAAATCATCAAATAATCATAAAGTTCAATTGACCAAGCAATACTCATCCAACCACATTGAGTAATACCAAAGAATTCTTGAGTTGGACTAGGCTTGGACATGGGCTAGGCTGGTCTCAAACCGGCCTTGGGCTAGGCCTTGATCAGGCTTGGTCTTGACAGGGCCAATAGTAGGCTTGGGTTGTGCCATTGCGCCAGATTTAGATGGGCTTGAATTGGGTTCAATCTAGTCCCAGGTTGGTCTCTAACAAGCTCAAGTAGGAATGGTCACACTTTAATATCTACAATTGGATTAGTTTTTCTCCTTTCTCTGGGCATTCTAGCTAAGACAAAAGAAATTCATGTAGCTAATCGGTTTATAGATGTCTCAGAAGTTTCGTTTTATACTCATTGCAATGCAAGGGCCTTGTTCTAGTATCATACAGTGGATTCTTATGCACAATTGTCATACAAAACAAAAGAGTATGCCAGTTAACTGAACTTCACATGACAGCATGGTACTAAGGACAGGAAAAGCTCACAACCAGCACCTCATCAGCTTATACAAATAGAACTTGACAAAATTATGTATGGAATGATGGATTCTCTAATACCTGTGCTATGGTGTCTTTAAGTTTGGAGAACACCATAGCACAGATTCCCCAATCTCCTGCCCAATTCTCCAAACTTAAAGATACCTAGCTGCAATGCACATTGGAAAGGCACTGAATTTCCGAAAATTAGCATTCAATTAACAGTAGAAACAAAAGAGGAAAAAACACTGAGACTGCGTATTAGCACCTCGACAGTCCAGATGAAGAAATCCAGCGGCTCCGGAGACTGCCCACGGCTCATCTCCCTCCTCCCCGCCAGCAAACCCCCTGCAAGAGCCCAGATTCCCTCCCGAAATCAAGAACCCGACCCCCAAAGATTCCAACTCCAAGAAAAGAAGCCGCGAAGTACCGTATCTTGGATCCAGCCGATGAGCTCGATTTCGCCACGCAGCGAAGAGAGGGAGCTCATGCTCCCGCGGTAGATTCACGAGGGCGGTTGCTGCTGGGTTTTTTCTTCCTTTTCCTTTGGATTTCTGCTATCTCGCGAGGGTGGTGTCGGGGGAATGGAATGGGCGTGTACTTCCGCCGCCTGGGGGGGTTCCGGCCGGCGAGGAGCTCGGGCGGCCGCCCGGCCTCGCCCGAAGGGCAGGTCCGCCCCTGGCTGCATTCCTGATCTTGTGTTAACTCGTAAGTTGATTTTCTTGTACTCCTTCAGATTAGTTTTAAGATGTTTGTGATTCTAAATTTATCCATTGGTTAAACAATGTGATTTATATTTCAAAAAACATAAGTGACCTCAGAACAAAACCTCGGTTTTGTGGCAAAAGTTGTAGAAAACCTTGGGTGTATAGGTATGTAGCGCATAACACACAACTCTCAAGTATTTTGCCCAAACAACGCGCAAAACCACTTACAATTGAATACAAGGAAAGAGCTCCCGCGCCAGCGCGGCCACCGAAACTGCGCCGTTGAGAGCTCGGCTTCCATTCGAATAGATTGTGGTTTTGTGCAACGTTTAGACCATAATACCTTGGTTATTTGTCACCTGTCAATATATCTCGGATTTCGGCAACGTGTGCCTACCATAGTGCCAAATATTTCTGTAGTTTACTCAAGAAACAATGTCTCACATAGAAATTTAAGCAATCATGCACACAAAACTAAGAGGGCGTTCTTTTAGACAACAGTTTATAACATTTGACTACGGCTTATTAGTGTAATAAATAGTGATTATTGAAATATATCGAAACTAAAATCCTGCTTATATCTAGCTAGCTAGGTTAGGTGGTGTAGGCAAGGAAGGTCCTCATGTGAGACGTGGAGAAGCCATTAAAATTGGAGCTGCATGCGGTGGTGTACGCTCCAACGTCGTGGAACACCAGCCAGTCCCCAACGCCCAACTCCGGCAGACGGTACCCCCTGACCACCTCGTCAAACGAGTCGAGCGTTGGGCCGAACACCGTCGACGGGTACATCTTCCCTTCCCGATCCGCTTCCACGTCGACCGGACGACTTGACACCGGCACGGGGCGTGGAACATAGTTCTCGAAGTGGACGCAGCAGAGGGTGCCGAACATGCCGTCATCTATCCAGTACTCCCGCACCTCGCCGCGGGTGCGCTTCCCGAAGATGCGCGCGGCGAGCGTGAACGTCTTCTCGGCGAAGTAGCGCCCCGGTTCGGCGATCACCTCGACACCCTGCACATCACCAAAGTGCAGCGCAAGTGCAGTGTTAATCACCTTTGCTGCCTCTCCAAACATGGAGCCGCCAGCCCTGAATCCCCCGCCGATGTTGAGCACGCGCATGGGCGGCATGCCGAGCGCCGCGGCGGCGTCGAACGCCACACGAGCGGCCTCGATGGCGCTGCAATAAACGCCCACGCGGGACACGGCTGTCCCCACGTGGAACGAGACGCCAACGACGGCCACTCCGGCGATACGCGCGGCGGACAGGAGCGACATCACCTCCTCTTGGTGCGCACCGTACTTGGTGCCCAAGTCAAGCTTGGCATCACCGTCATCGGGGGCCTTGAGCCGTAGCAGGAGCCGGCACTTGGGGTGGCAACGTTTGATCTTATAGACCTCCTCCTCTGAGTCAAAGGTGGTGAGGTTGATACCCACACTCGCCGCGTACTCGACGTGCGAGGTGAGCTTGCATGGATTTGCGTAGAGGATACGGTCGGCCGCAACGCCGAGCGCGAGCACGGCCTCCATCTCGGCGCGGCTGGCGCAGTCGAAGCCCACGCCGAGGCCGGCCAGAGCGCCGAGGAGCGCCGGGTTCGGGTTGCACTTGACGGAGTAGTACGGCCGCACGCCCTCTAGGCCACGGCGCCACGCCGCGAACAGCTCGGCGACCTTGCCGAGGTCCAGCACATGGAACGCGCTCGTCGCAGCGGGATCCGCCGTGACGATGGTCTTGACGAGGTCCGTGATGCCGTCCTTCTGGTTCACCTCGTCGCGAGCGATGGTGAGCACTTCCTGGCCCGTCACGACGGGCGCCTCGAGCACAGCCTGTTTGTCTCGGGCGGCTTCGGCCATGCACACTTGCAGGTGTGGCTACTACAGCGCGCGCGTTCCTGACAACCTAGGCGACCAAATATATATAGAGAAATTTGATGATTTACCCCATCATTCGTTACAAACAGCTGATTTGTCACATCTTTCATGTAAATTGATTATTTGCCCCATCTTTCAATTTTTATTTGATCATTTGCCCTCTTTGTATTTATAAACCATTTCCTATTTTTATAATACTAATTTCTATTGCAGAATTACCAAATTGCCCACGCATCAATTTTCCTCATCCCGGTTGCATCTCCCGATTGCATCTCTGTCAAACGCCATCTCCCGATTGCATCTCCCGATTTTTCCCATCCGGTTCTCTCTGTGCCCCGTATGTGCTATGAGGAAGTTAGGCAAGAGCTGCAGTCATCACATCCTGATGATCCACATATTGTGGTTCTAAAGCACAACGTTTGGCGTCATGGCGTGTGAAGGTTCTCATCCAGGTAGCCAAAATTCTGTACTGTGATACACAGAAGATCAAGTTGCTAGTTTGTAACACTTGTACATTTTTCTGAAATCTAAGTATTTCTAACATTCCACGGAACAAACCCAACCCAAAGTCAAAAGATTTAACAAAGCACTTTTTCTTCAGCAGCAACCCTTCCAGCACCCAGCTTGCTAAACTGGGATCACATAGCAGCGGCACAGAGAGAACTGAATGGGAAAAATCGGGAGATGCAATCGGGAGATGCAACCGGGATGAGGAAAATTGATGCTTGGGCAATTTGGTAATTCTGCAATAGAAATTAGTATTATAAAAATAGGAAATGGTTTATAAATGCAAAGAGGGCAAATGATCAAATAAAAATTGAAAGATGGGGCAAATAATCAATTTACATGAAAGATATGGCAAATCAGCTGTTTGCAACGAATAATGGGGCAAATCATCAAATTTCTCATATATATATATATATATATATATATATATATATATATATATATATATATATATATATATATATATATATGCGCAAGCACGTGTGGCTCACAACTCCCAGCGCGACACGTGTTATCTGGCTTGCTCCGAATTCTTGCGAACCTTGAAAAGTTTCAGTACAGTAGACACGTGTTACACAAATTAGGAGTGGGTTGCGTGCGCTGTACTGTCACGTCTTACTCAAACTAGGAGTCGGCTGGGTGCGACAACGTAGGCGGCGTTTAGCATATTAGCCCAAGAACGTGTTACACAAATTTCACGCTTGCCCCGCCATATCATCAATCCATAGTATCTTCCTTAAGATCCTGATCACATTCATCCATTCTCTCCACATCGAACGGCAGACACCGGTCTTTCCCACATCTGCACCTTATTAATCTCTCAAGATGTAGGTTTCGCCATTCTCCTCGTGATAATTGCAGATATCATAGATAGTTTTTAATCCAAATCGTCTGTGATGACCGACATATCACAGGCAATTTCTACCATAAACCATCTGTGATAGTCAATAGTTATGAGTTAATAACCGTCTGTGATATATCACAGATGGTTTAAAAACCATCGGTGATAACCTCATGTTATTACTGACCCATAAATTCAGATAGCTTATCAAACCGTCTGTAATAACGTTTTTAAACTATTTATGATAACTTTTTTTTTAATAGAGCACTTATGTTGCATAGCTGCGTGCACTTGGTTTTTTGCGTCGTCAGCTTCAAATTCTTTTAAGTTTCAGTACAGTAGACAGTCACGTCTTACCAAACTCTTCTTGGCCAGTGAACAGTGCTCGTGTAGTACGTTGATAAAGCTCATTAAATCTTGTAGGTTTAATTATTGCTAATTGATGATGCCAATCATCATCATTAGGCATAAATAATCTTTCCCTGAAATGTAGGTTTTTATTTGGCCGGTTAAATCTTGTGGTGGTTTTCCAGGGTAACTAGGCATAGCAGAGGAGTATTGAAAAGACCAGAGGGCCGAATGACCATCATGGAGGTCTCTCCGGATGTGGTCTCTCTGCAACCGAAGAAAGCAGTGACAACATTTCAGACTACCTGTGGGATACTTGGAAGACAACGGGCCCTCATCACCATAGCAAACAGGAAAGGTTTGACAAAAGACGAGAAAAGTGCACTGTGGACAGAAATTTCAAACATGTTCAAGATCCCAGCAGAAGTCCAAGGACTCGTGTGAGGCAGGCGCTCCTTGCGATGGGAAAATGGTGGAAGACCTTCAAAATTATGCTTATCACGAAGTACACGACCAAGGATCGCACACCCTTCACGAAATATCCTTTCGTGTCACTAGAAACATGAGAGGCCTTTGTGCGGATGAAGACAACAACCGAATTTCAATAAGAAAGTGCAGCGCACAAGGCTCTCCAGGCACAAAACACTCACCCTCACAGACTTGGTACCGCTGGGTACGTGAGTAAAATCCCACAATAGAGGATGGGGGACGAGCTCACAATCCGATCGAAGGCCTCCCCACCATTTGTTGGGATCACAAATAAGCGCGTCCGAAACTGGTTAAGAGCGAGGTCATCAACCACGTCTTTGGATGTCGCCTCTTTCAAAAAACCCCGTAGACAAGAAAGTGTCTCAACGCCTGACAAGATATATTAAACTATCTAGTTGTTAATAAGTCCATAACTTCATAGGATCTAAAATAACATGATTGCCTCTTACAGCAAAAATTGACTACCGAATCTTCCGAAGGCTCCTTCCAAGCAGTCATGGAGAGGGATATACTATCCACAGCCCTGAGAAACAAGGAGCATCCAGGTCGCATGCAAGGCCTAGGGGTTTATGTATTTTGGAGACACGGATTCCCAAACGACTCCGAGGCATATAGAAATAGGAAGAGATCCAAGGCCGAGCGTGAGGAATGTATAAAACGGAACTTTGATGCAAAACTTGAGAACATAACTGCCTCATTTTGAGGAGAGATAGATGCATTGATGGAAGAACTGATAGAAGTCCGCAACCAGTCGTAAGCCACCCCCATTATTATGGTACCCAATCCCCCTCAACATCAGAGTAGCTACGTGTCCGTGCCACTTTCTGAACATAGTGATGCCCACTTATCTATTGACGACATCCAGGTAATATACATCTCTAAAATGCTACACAGATAGACTTGGTGGATGCCTTAGCTCATCGTGTATTGTTATGTAGGAGGCCACGACGTACATCCTTAGAATCAAAGATTGTTGGCTCCATTCCCATTGATGTTGGGCGGGGTTGGCATATCCATGCCTACCAGGGATGTTGGTGCATGGTGCCCAGCTCGAGACCGATTTTGTGAAGGTCCAAGTGGACAGGATTAATGATGTTTTCATAGCCGTCCTACTGGAGAGGCCCCCCAAACAGAGAAGTCAGAACACTAAGGGATGTCATCCACACATTCGTCTAATGGCCCAAGAGGGATATCATCTTGGACCCTTCCATGCCACGATCTCCACATGACCATGCTTGTTAAACAGAACCATCTATGACTCCACCTCAAGCTCCGCTTCACAAGTACATCTCATCGCCTCTCGTGGAGACGACGCTGAAGATATATCGCAAGCGAGGCGCTAAGGTCCAACCAAAGAAGACTAAGCCGCCTCTTGAATCCTGGAAGTATCAGCTCAGACTATCATTGGTCCCTGAGTCATAATTACCTAGCCTTGGACTAGCTTGTAGGTCTTTGCATACCTGGTACATGCAGATGTCCAATAAGAAGCCAAACTGGCAAAGTAGATTCACCGTGAGATACACGGAGGCGCATTTCCTCCACGACTCGGGCTACATTGTCGTGACCTTCGAAGACTTATTTTTACTATTCAACCTCGACGCCTCACTTCTACGATGCTGGACACTGTAGGTGTACTGTACAATAAAGTTCTACATTCACGTAATACCGATAAATGTCATAACTCATTGCTTATGTATAGATCTATGATGTAACGAGTCCAGCGACAGTAACAACCGATGGGTTTCCTCGACCCACACCTGGCTCTAAGTAATCCATCAACACAAACACATCCTTCATTGAAGAATACACAATGACGGAATTGCTTGCTCACACTGACAAGGAGTACATCTCGGTACTCTTCAACCAGGGGTAAATGCTTAACTAGTTGTCATACAAGTTTCATTTGTACTTTTATACGCAACATGAATTTAGGATTAATCACTATAACGACACACATGACTAGGTCTCACTGGATTCTGATTGTGATTGTACCAAAATAGAGCAAGATAATATACCTTAATTCCCTACTTAAGAGCAACCACGACTTCACCCGTGTGCAACAAACAATTGGCAGGTAAACTCATTTCCTCAATACATAACTATATTGTAGTCTTCCCTTCATTTGCAATGGTTGAAGCTAACTTTTTAAAACCACATAGGTCATTCAGTGTTTACGTTGCCATGGAGAGAGACACAAAGAATCCAGCGTCACACTGCGACATAGGACGCGATTTTCGGTACTTGCTATAACACAATAATAATGCTATATCACATTTTGTTATAATACCTCTAGAACTGATAATACATATATATATATATATATATATATATATTTCTATTTTTGCAGTGCCACCAGCAGCTACAGGGCAACTTATGTGGATTCTACGTTTGCCTCCATATGCAGGAAATCATGGACGATAAGATGAATGTTCCAAAAGTTTGTCAACCTGCCAATAAATATTTCATTATTATCAATTTATATATATGCTAATGACTTTAACACTGCTAGCGATAGTGCGCGGAATTTGATGATAGTATATTCAATCTTGACAAACTCGCCGAAGTTCAATGATAGCTCTTCGAATTCTTGATGGAGGAGGTCATACACAAGAATGGAGAGTTTCATGCTAGTGATGATAATTAAATGTTCAAATATTTAATACAATTGTAATCACTTAATTGTGCTTAAGCAAACGATTCATTCAATTATACTTCCTTCAGTTGTTTAATTCATTTATGATATCTGTGTAATGATTGTTGTGTGATATATGTGTGATCTGTTTACTTGTTTTCAGAGGACATGACTAGCATTTCCTGAGACTAGCCGAAAAAAGGAAATAATTTAGCTATTAAAATAGCTATCACAGATGGTTTTTGTATTAACCATCTGTGATATTTTAGATACCATAAACAACTATGTTAAAGAACCGTCTGTGATATGTTATATCACAGACAGTTTTTAGTATTAGCCGTTTGTGATGTGTGAGATATCACAGATGGCTATTTTTAAGAACCGTCTATGATATATGTAATATCACAGACGATTTTTAGTATTAGTCATCTGTGATATCTGTTATATCACAGACGATTTTTAGTATTAGTCATCTGTGATATCTCGTATATCACAGACGGCTATGTTAAAAATCCGTCACAGACGGTTTTATTAAAAAATCATCTATGTTATTACTTATCACAGACGGTTTGAAAACCGTCTATGATAACCACCTATTATTGCAGGTACATAAATTCAGACGGTTCGGAAACCGTCTGTGATGACGGTTTTGAACCGTTTGCGATGACCATTTCTGTAGTAGTGTTTTGTCATCAAATCATTTCACGACAGGTTCTGTAGCCAATCGAAATAGCGACAATAGCTGCCCTATCAGCCTGTCGCCATTTAATTCAATGAGAGAGCTTATGTCGCCCATTCATTCGCCAACATATTATTATTGCTGTATTTTTTCAACAGCATTTATATTTGTCATATTAGTAAAAAGGTGGGTTATTTTTTAAAAAAACTCAGGAAACTCTGGATCTGTGTGAGCGCACGGGTGTGCGGATTCAGTTTAATTCAACGAGAGAGCTCTTGTCACTGTTTATTTCGACGAGAGCTCCCACCGCCAGTTCGTTCGTCGACATATTATTTGTTTTGTAGTTATTTCAATGGCATTTATATTTGTCATATTACTAAACAGGTGGGTTATTTTTAAAAATCCCAGAAAACTGGGGATCTGTGTGAGCTCACGGCTGTGCGGATTAGGTGAACACTGAACACTGAAAGCATTGAGTGAAGTGAATACTAATTCATTGAACATGCCAATTGTGTGTCAGCAGTAAATGTTCGGAGTTTTTGTCGTTTGCAGCTACCCACTGATTGATGCCGAAAATGACCATACAGAGACAAGACGAGCCTCATGGTTTAACCCATGCAGGACCAATCAATCGATTAACAGCATCACTTCAGTCTCACTTATCAACTAGCGTCGAGGGCCAGTAGATTCCTGTGGAGCTTTTTGTTTCGTCCAATGACTTTATGCTACCCTTAATATTGCACTATTGTAGGGTAAATATGAGGCCATGTAAAGATCACCTTGTGTAATATGTATTTGATTTTAATGTATAAGTTCTATCAAAGTTTGAGTTTGATTTTGAACCTTTTCGGTTTTCAGAGTTGTTGTTAGAAGCAGTCTGACCAGCCTGGTATCGGCGGTCTAACCGATGGCTATGAAGCGATCAGTCTAGCCGTGTGGTCTTTTAAAGATTGGACATCAAACACTTGTGTACGTGTGTTAGAGGATGTCTTTACACTAGGTTTCACTTAAATTGAAGTTATAAGCTAAAACTAGATATAGATTAACTGAAATTCCAGAGATAGTGTTTCTTGATGTTTTTAAGTGGTCTAACTGGCCTGTGGTAGGTAGTCAGACCAGGCGATCTGACAAGCTGTTGGGCCAATGGTCTGACCAACCTTTGTGGAGATGAGTGAGCTAAGTTGTGTCTTGTGTTGCTGCTCTATGAGGTTTTTGAGAATCTTTGTAAGGTGTTAGTTATGGCAGAAGTCTATACAAGCGTTAGTCATGGTGGGAGTCCATACATTATGGGAATTTTAATGTGGGTCTCAAGTGGTGCATGTTAGCATCGATTATGTTGATAAAACTCAAGTACATGTCACTTGTGCTCAACATGATTACTTATTCTTTGATATGTAGGACACTTAGTGATTGTTATAGTTAGCGGCAAGACCAAGGCCAGGGGAGGTGCCTTGAGACCATGGAGAGTCACGTAAGTTCGGGTGGAACATCATCTCAACCAGAGGAGCATAGAAAAAAGACAATGATCGTGATGAGCCAAGTGCATACATGTGGTTTGTCATTGGACTTGGTCATTTCAAGTGGTGAAGATTCTCGGGGAGCAGGTGTAAGATCTTGGCGGCAAGTCATTGGTATCACGGAATTTGTTGTGGTAACTGTTTCAAGGAGAAGTATCGTGAAGACTGGTAGGTAGCAATTGAGAAAATTGTCTGATATCTGGTGAAGAGGTGGTTTGTAAAATTATGGCAGCGGTTTAAGGTAGTTTAGGTCATATCTTGAAGGATGAAATGTCTTATCAAACTATTAGAACCATGCAGAAGTTGCACTATGAAAAACTTGTAAGTGTGTGAGTGTAAAACTTATTTGTGTATGAATTACCGGTTTTCAATTGTAAATGGCTGTAAGTGAATACTAATCCATTGAACATGCTAGTTTGGTGTTTGAGCCATAAATGTTTAGAGTTTTTTCGTTTGCAGTTACTTCCACTGATCGATGCCAAAAATGACTATACAGAGTGATGCGGATCCACCTAGCAAGCTAGCTGAACCCTGTTGCTTTGGCCCTTATCTTTCACGATACGCCTTATTGGATGACCTCTCTCAGATAAGCCTTCTCCCACGCACACCGCAGCACGTGAATGAAGGGTAGAGAAACCGAAGTTTCAGCGAGTAGAATCCAACACCACAATTGGATTCAACACACCAAGAGCAATTCCTCGATGGAAATCTCAAGAACACGCCAACAATGGCCACCAAACCATGGTGATTTTCTGGTTTCTATTTCTCAATTCATAACCTAAGTTACAATGGGGCTAAGGCCCTGGCCTTATATTGGTGCACAATGCACGGCCTTGACTAAAACTCATGCATAACCTGGACTAAGGCTGAAACAAACTCCAATCAAACTAAAAAGGAAATATCTAAACTACTACCACCGGATTCTCTCTTAATTTGCGATCTGACTATGAGGATTTCGTGGCTGACACCTTGTCCATTGTGTGGGGCATCGAAATAGCTTTCCAACGAGTCCAAGAACGCCCAAATCGGACTACGTTTGTGAAAGTTATGAACGTTTTAGTATCGGTCTTGCCAGCTGTCCCAATCCGAGTCCGAATTGGTTTCAAATCTTTATATGTTTTGTTTTCTTTTTCAAGGGGCATCCAAATCCATTTGGAACCTGAAAAAGAGTCCTTCTCAACCTTTAGAAATTCATGGTGTGGTCGAATTTTACCCTTACTTGCATTGCAATACTCGAACTCTTTATGTTTGGCAAGTCTCGCGCATCTCTCTGAACAGCTCGTGCAGCATCCAATGAAATTGTCATAACTTTGTGTAGGAAGCTCCAAATCAAGTGCCGTTTGATTCGTTGGAAAATAAACTTCATTAGCTTTCTAAATATGTCTTTTGTGCACATTAGAAACCTTAGAATTGGTATTCAAAGTTTCTTGAACCTTGTGCACAGAACTGCAAGCACTAACCAAAGTTGTAGTGCTACTTGGTGCCACATCACAGAGACAAGATAAGCCTCATGTTTTAACCCATGCAAAACCAATCGATCGATTAACAGCATCACTTCAGACTCATTGATCTACCAGTGTTGAGGGTAGAGGTGGGAATTGAGCCGAGTCATCATAGTACAGGCTTAACGTGCTCAGGCCGTGTCATACCATGTTAGCTCAGTCTAGTCACCCCATCATACAGTGCCGTGTCGATCGGTCTTGTCTTTAGTCAGATCTAGGCATAACCCCAAACTCGACGGACTGATGCCATGCCGTGCTAGGTCTAGCTTAGCCTAAGTAACTATAGATTGCAAAAACGGCGGCGACAATAATGGTGGCGACCGTCATCTTCATTGATCTTCAATTTATAACCGCGATTGAATGTTTGCAAAAGAAATAATTGATTGGAGTGTATACATAGTTGCTTCTTGGGACTCTTTTTCTGCATTCTCTCCTGGAATTATCTGAATTCTTGGGACTCTTAGCATCCTAGAATTATCTGAATTCTTGGGACTCTTAGCACACACTGACTAAGAATTATTATGACATGTGTTGCATAAAGTGGGATCATCGCTAGTTTAATGTTTGTGTAGATCCAACTATCGCGTAGGACTAAAATAACAGTTGATATATATATAACACCAGACACAAAGTAAATTCAAAATATATCTTTTGGGAACAAAAAAGCATGCAGAAAGCAAAACACAACGATGAATCCATGCATCAAACTACCAAACCACATACATGATTACTGCTAGACAGTAAGATTTTAGATTCAAATAAGCACTGTTTTAGCGTGGATTGTCTAAGAGAAACAGTAAAATCTAGTATTTCCAGCAATAATACAAACTCGCGCGGCAGCAAGTTAATCGACTTCCCATGTCTCATGATAAAAACAACTTTTCTCACAGGTTCACGCCGCAAGCAAACAAAATAATTAAAATAGCAAAATTAGCGCATAATTCGGAAGCAGTACGACCCAGCAACCACTAAGGCCTGTTTGGTAAAATTCTATACTCTTTTTTTCAGTTTCTGCTTTGAATCCTCTGAGAGTGCATTTTTTGAGAATCTAGAGCTGTCTCTAAAAATTGTTTGGCTAGTAAATTGGCTCCAGATTTATAAGAGGGTGGATTTAAAAAAAAATAGACCATGTTTACCTCTAGTTTTGACACTTCAATTTTCCTAAGTTTTCTTTCTCTTTTTTCTTTGAGTGGTGGTGCAGTTTTACGTAGAACATTCACATGGCGAACTGGGACCGGCAATACCTCGGCCGGCAGCTGTACGTGTGACGGTAGAGTACAGATTCTCCAACGAGTACAGCATCCGTACGAACGCCTTGCTCTGCACAGAGCCGCTGGTCTTCCCCACTGAGAAGATTCAGCATACATAGTTCGATTTATATTTTTCTCTCCTTTTTGAAGATATGTATTGTAGCTAAAACTGCTGTACTACTATTCTTTGATGATGACAGTATTTCTCTCAGGCCTGTGCACAAGGTCTCAGGCTCAATCTCAATGGTGTACAGGCACAGATATGTTTAAGAGCAATTTTCTTATACGATGGAAATTTATGACAGCATTGTAGGCAAATGATATAGATATAATTATCACAATTATTGTATATCATATATATGTTCTTGTATCCAAAATCCCAGATTCATGTATTTTCATGCCCACAGTTCACATCCATACGTTGAGTCATGTAGACAATAGCAAATCTTGTCCACAAGCTTCAACCAATTTTAATATATGTGTTCAAAAAGCAGTACATGACATAACTGTTATATGTCCGAAGACTATAAAATATGTAAAGATGCAGTACCCTTCACATTACATGGTTACAATATGCGTTCAGTCTTTAAATAGCTCAGAAAATTTTAACGCAACAAAAGGTGCATCAGACAAGTATTTTGCTCCTTCCGCCATCAGAACATGTAGACCAGCTAAACACGATGTTTCAATGGCACCAGCACTTCACTCCTCGTGCTAACCTTGAATGAAACAAACAAAAAAGAATGAAGAGCTATTTATGTACTTATCAATTTGCTCATCTAACAAAACAAAAGGAGTTAATTATCTTACAATCATTCCCGCTCTCACTTCTCAGTATAAGGGCACATAATCGGCAGTAACATTTCAACCCAAGTGAGCTTTTATTCAAAAGTAGGTTTAAATTCAGTACAGATATTTCCAAGCTTATTCACTTTCTGCACATCAACACATAAGAAAGAAGACATAATCAGTTCTAAAGAGATCATTGAGAAGCGAGGGCAGTGTCCAAACATATGACCATTTTACAAACTTCATAGAAGAAAGAGCAATGTTACTGAAGAACTAAAATGCCACTAGGAAATTTTGAAAGGGCGTGTGGTGGCCATGACAACTTCCACATCTAAAGGCTAACAGAACTACAGCAAAAACAAGGCTACTGATTGAAATACCACCTTGATGGTTCTCGGACACTTAACCTTCAGGAGCAATTTGTTATGGCTGAATTATTGGCTTTATTGATCTGATTATCCTAGAACAATGGCAAGGTTGAATCTGATCGCCCTCCCTCGGAGGCTCTGATCTTATGACTCAATTCTTGCTTACCCTCTAATCCCCCAATCGGGTTACATATAAATAGCCTTAAGAACTAACCAATCTCCTACAATTTCTCTCCTCTTTCCTGTTATTCATTCAGCCTCCAGTTATTCCTTTTATTCCCTCTTTCCTAAATAGGCGTGGCTGTTAGCCACTTGGTGTTGTGGAAGCCGGCGCCGGAAGCGCCGGTTTGCTTTTCTTGCGGCGAGTATATGTCTTGCCGACAAAAGCGTCCACAACACAATTAAACAATGTCTTCAAGTGACAGCTTGTACCTCCACTAAACTACAGATTGCCTGGGGTTTCCCCCTAAGAGCAAAAAAAAATTCTAAGACCCACCGAAGAAAGTGCCCAGTAACCAAAACACAAATGACTGCGTAATGTAAGCACATATAGATACCAGTAGGAGGAGGTATGTAGCAGCACGGAGCATGCACATCTTTCGGAAATTAAGGTGGCATTGACCTTTTCAAGGGACAACTAAACTAGAAAATCCATTCTACAAAGCAAACTTCATGCCTCCACACTAATCAATATTTTAAGAAACTATGGAAATGGACGCACAACAGGATTACCAAAAAATCTCACACAAGCTGCTTGCTTCAATAGAATAATATCGCAATCTCCATTATTCATTTATGCTAATGGATATCCCTGACTTTCATCTATCCTTATTTCTTTACAAACCATGAAATAGCATACAATGAGCTTATTTGAACAACCGGCTGACTTTACGAATAAGAACAGGGGTCAGATCCATTGACACTCTATGGTGCATTTTTCACTATATCATTATTGTTATTTTGGTTCATATCATGTGTCATATCAATATATGCTAACTAAATCAGTTAAATAATTGTTTTGATAATGAACAAAAGGGACTTCTCCCAAAATTAATAACCTGATTGGTGAAGTCTAAAGAAGCAATTTATCAAAATAAACTACACCCTAATAATCAAACAACTTTACCACTAATCACAAACCATAAATTATGAGCTCAAATGACTAAAAGACTACAGCTTGGAGAAATGTAGTAAGTAAAATTCCAATTCGGGTCCTGTGAACCAAAACATCTAAACTCTCTTGGTTTCACAGAGTTGTATTTTTATCACAAACTATCCCCAATAGCCATGGCTAATGTTTCAAAGCAAAATAACATGACTGATGAAACTAATCGAATCAAAGATGGCCTTGGAGACCCCAGCGGCGCACTCTGATGCGGCAGCCCCGTCGGCGGGGACGGCCTGAGGAAAGGAGGCCGGCGCCCTTGGAGACCCCGGCGGTGGGCTTCGGTGCGGTAGCCCTATCGGCAGGGACGGCCTGAGGACAGGAGGCTAGCGGCCTTGGAGACCCCGACGGCGAGCTCCGGTGAGGCAGCCCCGTCGGTGGGGACGGCCTGAGGAGAGGAGACCGGCGGAACGAGCCCTCACCTTGCAGAGGAGAGGAAGCTAGCAGAAGCTTCTGTGCTCGTCGTGGAGACGCCGACGTCGCCGAGCAATCCGCCGAGGAAACCCTGGAGTCACCGCCGAGTCGCCCGATGTATCGCCTCCACCCGACGCTTCGGCCGACGCGTTTCTCTGGGATAACCCCAGTTTAGTTCATTTTGAAATCTGCTCTGAAACATCATCATCTGATCTCCTCAGTTTGTAATGGCTAATGTTGTGTCATTTTACTACTACTATTTGATTGTCATGCATAATGCAACGCTTACAAGCAAGAAAAAGTAGCTCAGGTATATATGCATGTATGGTTGGATGAAGTCTTGACAAGTCATCATATCAGATGATCAAATGAGCTTTCCTAGATTGGTTGCTAATCAGAACACATATGCAGCCAAAGAAACATGCATGGAGTCAACAAGCCAAAAACAACTAGTGGCAGACGCCCAAGCATGCATCACCGTTAAGATAATTACATATGGTTTACGTACGTCTTGTGACGCTGGTTAATGAACTAATGATTGTGTAACATGATAATAAAATTTGACTAGCAGTAGCCATCACGGTATGTGATGGTCGGACCATGCCACCCAATGCGCCAGTTTTTCAGGCCCAGTCGGGTCTCTCATTCGTGCTATGCTATCTCGGCCCGTCACGTGTTAAGCTAAACCGTCCTTAAACCGCATGGAGTCGGTTGGGCCTCGGGCTAGTCTAGAGAAGCCCGACCGACTCCGGTCGAGGGCCAACAGATTCCTGTGGAGCTTTTGTTTCATCCAATGGCTTTATGCTACCCTTAACATTGCACTATTGCAGGGTAAACTTAAGGGTTTTAGAGCATTAGCATTATCAACAACAAAAAGGGAATTGGTGATAAGCATCAAGAATGGTGAGTACCTCGAAATAGGTGGAAAAAGAAAGTGGAGTGAAACCAAAGGAAATCTCAAGATCACCAACAAGCAAAATAAGGTCGGTGCTATCTTAAACAGTGACAGTCCGTTGGAGCCAGTTTAGCACTGGAATGGAAACAACAAATGAACAAATAATGCAATGTGATGTCACCCTATGACCTAGGCTGAGAGTTGGGACCCCCAATCAGACTAATTGATCTCAACATTTTCAGCCAAGTCCAGGGGTTAAAAATGGTAACGGATAATCCGTTTTATCTGATATTCGTATATGAAAAAATACGAATGTGATATACAAAATCTATATTCGAAAATGTTCATATTCATATTCGAGAATATTCGTATCATTCGTATTCGAGACTATTCGATTTGTATTCAATCCGTTTCTGGAACCCAAGAAAAACTCGAACGGATTTTGTGATTTGAAATTTAAATTTGAGCTGTTTGAAACAGGTAACTATTCCGGTAATCGGTCAAAAATCAGTGAAAAACCGACAAAACTACTAGAAATTTGTTCTACTAAGATTTGTTACAAAAGATGTAAGAGGATATTCATATCAACTGAATTAAGTACATATTCGATTCGAATTCGTATCTGTTGCGACATTCAATTTGTATTCGTATTCGAGAATATTCGAGCAGGTATTCATTTTTATTTTAAAAATATGGATTCATATTTATATTTAAGACTATTCGATCCATTTCGATTCCTAGTCGAAGACTGTCCAGTGATCATGACAGTGTATCGAACTATTCGTCAGAAGCTCACCGACAGCCCTGAAAAAGTGCTGCAAACATTTAGAAATCAGCAGACAAGAAGATTATTGACAACACATGAATCGTCGACGCATCTCAGGAACCTACTGGCCCGACATGAAAGTTACAGTGTGGAGATGCAGTGCTAGTTCATCATCATAACCAGCATGAAAGGTTCGAACTTTGAGAGAATGGGCATGATCAAATAGAGCCAATCTGACTCGAGCAAAATTTTAGCACCAAATGTGCTTCAGCCTTCAGGATCATATGGCAAAAACCCTGCAGAAACACGTAAACTGGAAATTTTAAAAGAACGGAACATAACTCCTTCACTAGGAAAGACGCTACTTACTCTGAAACTGTAATCTTATGTACCAAACCACGAGTAGCTATATATGCGGCTCAATATATACACCAAATGAACATCCCCCTTGTTCTCCTAATTACATATGCATCGCCAGCGCTAACAGGAGTGATGTGTGTTGTGCATGGTCCGCCTTAGCTTGTCGAGGATCCCAGAAGCCTTCCTCCGCGCCCTTGAAGTGCCATTCTGTGCGAGCCAGGCCAGAGAGCCGTTCAAGTTCTCGTCCTCCACAACCACCCTCAGCTTTGTGCGGTTGTACATACAGATCGAGAAGAGAACAGCTACAGCATTCTCTTTGTTACACTTGCATTGATCCTCCCTTATAATGCGGAGCATGCAAGGCACAGCACCAGTCTCACCGATCTCTTCCACTGTCTCATGGTCGCTTGATAGCAGAGCAAGGACAGCCAGGGATTCATCGACAAGTGACCCATCGCTGACGGCGTTCAGCGTCACATCAATAACTCCTCCTTTTGTAGCTCTTGATTTATTCTCGTGCAACATGCAAAGATTGAAAATAGCTGATGCCGCATCCTTCTTTGCCATCATGCTGCCGTGTTCAAGAAGATCAACCAAATGCCTCATTGCACCTGACTCACCAATTTTCGCCTTATTGTTGTCAAGAGCTGACAAACTAAAGAGGGCAGCTGCAGCATTGCTGCGGGCCTCCATAGTTCCCAACTGTAAAGCCCTTATGAGGAATGGGATTGCGTTTGGGTCATCTCCAATGATCTTCTTATTGCTCTCATGAACTGACAGATTAAGAATTGTAGTCACCGTGTCCTCTAGAACTTCTGCATTGTTTTTCAATTCTGGGTTGGAGACAAGGGATATCAATTGTGAGATGGAATCTGGCTTCTCTCCAATGACTGCTCGGAATGAGCTGTTGCGCTTAGTCAGAAGCCGGATATCTTTAATAGCTTGCCGCTGCTCGGATATGTTTGACGAGGATGACATCCTGTCAAATATGTCACTGAATGCCGTTCGCTCATTGTTGGTAACTAGATCTTCCTCTTGGTTCTCAAGTGGCGGCAGAGTGATCCCATTCTCTGTGCACCACTGTGAGATCATGCTTCTAACCAGGCGGTTTGGGATGAGAATTGTATTTGAGAGGACTTGCTGAGTCTGTGGGCATGTCCGGTTTCCAGCACTTAACCATTCTTGAATGAAGCGGCGATCATATGTCTGTAGGGAAAGTATAATAGTTATCTCAAGCTTGCATATTGAAACAAAAAGAAGCTCTGCACACAACTGATAACATGACTATTCAACTGGAACAGTATGTCGCTGCAGCCATGAAGACAGCGAATACTGATCAAACTGTAAGCTAAATAACTTTTCAGTAAGCATACGTTGTGATCCCTATTCCCTATGTAGCATACCGAGTGATTCATCATTACCCTCAAGCAATTATTTTGTTCCAATTCATGCCAAACAAAAGGCTATGGATGCATCAATACACAATGTCAAATCAGGGACTGCGGGAATTAGGGAGTTATTATAAAGAGAATTTTGTTAAAGCCTATCGATCATCAATGCACGGTGCCAAATCTGGGACCGTGGGAAAATGAAGCTGGTGTAACAAGAACTTCGTTCAAGAGTATTTAAATTGACCTATTTTCCGGAACTACGGAATATAAATTTGAGTAAGACACATCGACAAGGTAGGACTAGGCCAGTACTGCAGTGCTAGTATGAAATACAGCACATCTCTGAAAGGGGCACATAATTCTAGCGTTAATACCTATTATCCAAACGAGCAGTTAAAACTCAATCTTTGAACTGCAACTTGAAAATAGTGCAGCTGTACAAATCTCTTATGAAGTACCAATTTTCCGTTACATAACTTCTTACAGTTATAAATTTCCTTGTAAATTCAACATAATACTTACAAGTCAAGCAATGACTGCAGGTATATTCACTCTTGCAGAATTTAACAGCTGAAACTCGCAAAGATGGTAGTTTTACTTCACTTATGGAGCAATTAAAAGTTTAAAACAAGCACAAAGAAAAACTAGGAAACAAACTCCCAAGTTAAGCCTGCGCATGAAAATTACAGTATAACAGCCACCACGGCAAAAATAACTGACCAAATATAGCTGAAACAATCATTCAATTCACGCGTCACTTACATCACACCGACGGAACAATGAAAGCCAAATCCAAAACCATAAAAGCTGAATATTTTATGATATGCCAATGCGAAGAAAGGCAAAGAAACAGCAAGCAAACGTGGCAATGGCAATAACTCAATTCACATGTGGTCGTAGCATGGTGTGTCAGATCAATATGCATCTGAAGTTCATTTCCGCGATTCACATAATAAATACTCCTAATTTCAAATCCGAGCCATAAAAACCCGGTCTCATCTTGTAATACGTTATCTTACGATATGGAACAAAAACAAACATGACTTTGTGCACACGGTTGTGTAGCAAAGAGGATTAAACACCATGTGGATTCATTTCTATGTACTTATCATAGAGAAAGTACAACCAATATGACACAGAAACAATAACTGTTTGTAATTTTACCAAAAGAAAGGACACGCTTTGTTGCAGATTGAAAGACTAAATAAAACCAACAACGGAGACAGTAGTGATTTACTACTCACATTAAAATAGTCTAATTTACTCCTTGTATGAAGAATGTTCATCAATTAAACGCAAGGCAAGAACATCAAGAACACAGGTTCCAAAACCAACAGGAGCACCGAAAGAGAAAGTTCTAATCTTCGCCGCAAATATGAACAATCGAAAGGACAAAAGAAAACAAATCCTACTGTACAAAATTCGATAGCCCAGAGAAAAGTGACAGAGATTTCTGAAAACAACTATTTGTAAAACCAAAGGACTTAACCAACCAAAGACAATCGCATCACGGAAGGGCGGCGAATCACGAGCAGAAGTGAATTCAGAGAAACAATAGATCAGCACAAAAAAAAAAAGAGGCAAGACTGTCCGAACCACGAAAGGAACAGGTGATATCATCCCAAGCTCGTACACCACAGAATTAATTAGTCGTGTTTGACGATTCAGACATGTTAGAAGCACCGAGAATTCAAGAGGACAGGACAAAGGGGAACATAAGCTAGAGAGAAGCAACAGAGACTACTGAAGAACAGCTGGTACAAGAAACACACCGAAATTGGCATCACACGAGCAAGCAGCAAGCAAGCCAATTTGATCGAATCGATCGATTAAAAAAGATAAAATCGCAGTTACACTAAACGTGCTCGATTAATTCTCTACGAAACTCCGACGAAGTGGAGAATTCAAGAACGGCGATTGACCGAATTAACTCTCCCCAAACCAGACCACGAAGAGAGATTTTGACCACCAATGGGTGGCGGTCAATTAAGCCAACCCCACAGGAACGAAAATAGCAGGAAGGCAGATCACCTGGCCGGACGCGAGGACGACGGGATCCCTCATGATCTCCGACGAGATCGGGCACAGGAAGTGCTCCGGCACCGCCCTCTTCCCCCCGGCGGCACCGCCGTCGGCATTATCCTTCCGCCGGCCCAGCTCAGCTTCCCGCAGCGCCGCGAGCGCCGACGCCGCCTCGTCGAAGGTGTCCCCGTCCGCGCCGCCCGCCGTCACGGCGGCCACAAGCCGCCGCAGCCGGCGCCGCGGCGCCGCTGCCTCCTCCGCCGTCGCCACCGGCGTCGGCTTCGCCATGCCGCGGTTAGTTGGGCTCGGGCTGTCCGTGCTCGCGGTCGCGGTCGGGCTTGCGCTGGGCTCCGGCGGGCATGGGCGTGGCAGTCGCCTCGGGGAGAGGAGGGGGAGAAGTGGTGGTGGAGAGAGACCGGAGGGGTTAGGGACTTGAGGTGGTTTGTGGTGGTGGGTTAACCGGTTAAGATCCGCTTTTTTATATGGGAGTGGACGCTGCTCCAACGTTGGAATTTCTTAAGAATTTCACAGCGAATTCATATGCAAAAGTTGAAACTACGGTGTCTGGATCATTCTATTCTAATTTAGAATTTATTTAAGTTAGTCTACGTAGGTTCAAAAATCATTGCACCAGATTTTGTAGGGGACTTATTTCCCTGTTCTCGTGTGACCTATAATAATGCTATACAAATCTTCTCGGTTTGCACCTTATATAGGTATTAGATACTAGAGAATTAAAACGGATATAAATAGATATCATTTATCTAATATCTTATTTTATATTTTATTTTTGAAGTTAAAATCAGATATGGATAGTATCAGATATTGATTTCTTCATTCTGTATTCACTTCATAAGTTTTCAATTGAACTAAAATTACCCACTTCGTTTATAATCCTATCCAGAAAACCCCCGATTTTGACCATTAACTTGTATGGACGTATCCTAATAAAGCCTACATCAAACTTGAATATACTTCTTAAAATGGAACAATTAATTCCATTTTTATGTGTCCAGTTCAGATATTTTTATAAATATGTGGTATGTATTTTTCAACCGTGGTTGATGATTCTTTTCTGTAGGACGAGTATGAACGAACTAAATACCAATAAATCATTTTAAGAAATCTGTTTGATAAAAAAATAATAGAGAAAATATTTTATTTATTCATTTGAAAGGAGTCTTTTGGAAAGAAAAAAAAAGACCATCGGTCGAGAGTGAGTAACTGAGTATTCTTCCCTACCCGAAAAAACAAGTTTGTGTGTGCAGAGGCAGCAGCCAGCAGCAAGGCTCCAAGCGGCAAGCCAGTGGGCGCCACGGCATGTAGCGGTTCAACGGATCGCAGGGGGACGCCAGCTCGTTGTGCGTGGGGCCCACGGAGTCAGGGAGGCCACTTTACTCGGGGGGCCCACGTAGCGGCTCGTCCTGCAGCAAACGCGTGGCCCGACAGCTGGCAACCCTGTGTCAAACCTCACCACTTCAGCTCATCTGGCTCGCGTCTGCAGCCGCGTCTAACGTCTTGAAGAAAAAAAAAGCAACGTTTTGGCGCTGGCTTTGATCCAACGGCGCAACTGCCCCTGCGCGTGGATCCGACGACCTTCAACTGTGCCCGCTTGGTGTCCGTAAGTTAGCCAAACCGTAACATATTACGTGTCCACGTACGTAGCACACCTGCTCGCCCAATCAAGCTAATCATACAGGGCTCAATTTACGAGGTATGTGATGACGTGGATTGCCTCGGTTGCTTCTCTGCTACAAAATGCTGTGCAACACTCGACCAAAAAAAAAATTGTGACTAGTCTCATTTTGAATCTATTTGAAGATCCGCGCGCCACACCCACTACTGTACAGTTGGATGCTTGGACTTTTTTATCACGGACGGCGACTTGTTCGCAAGATACGTGTCAAATTAAGGGTCACGCTTATTTCGAATTGAGTTTTTGATTTATTTTTTATCATTCCTAAATTTAATCTTTTTTTACTTTTTAGCTTTTTGAGCTCTTTGCCAATTTTTTTTGTATTCATTGCAGTGCAATTTCAGCCAGCTACAGTGTAATTTCAGTCATAAGCCACATTTGTTCAGCCCAGCTAAGCGGCCTGTAAGCCGCCGGTCACTCGTGACTCCCTCTAGCTCCGTTGTGTGCAAAAAGAGAGGCTATAGCTGATGGATTTTGTCTATATTTTTTAAAATAACATCGAATAACAGAGATACCGATGTGGATAGTATATATAATTTTAGGCTCAGAAAGTAATTTGAAAAATCCATTTTTAAAGTTGCCCAATTTTTTTGACTTGGAAAATCAAGAGCTAAAAAAGACAAAAGAGTAAGGCCTATATATGTTCGATATTTTTTTTTTAAAAAATAACGGATTACATGTTCGATCTGATTGATATTTTTTGGATTATAATAATTTGATTCTAGCTCATAATCAAATCGTATTGTTTGGTTTGACGAACAGGATGAATGGTTTGAGTGCTAAATTGCTAATATAGTCCAATTCGGTGGCCGACCCAAAAGTTCGCAGAAATCACGCCATTTACCGAGTGGGTTGGGTCTGTTATACCGTGAGTGACGGGCGGCCGGAGTCTGACTGGCACTGACCGCCGGAGTTCAAGCTGTATACAGCTTGAGGTAGGGAACTGCGGACTTCTTTACAACGCGAACGTACGCAGGACTGTAGGAGGAGGTGCGGGCCGTGCGGCGCAATTCCTTGCGATACCTGAGGTAGGGAATTGAGCGTCTATTCTTTTCGGCTGCGGTTTATGATTTTTTATAGAAATTTTTTAATTTCGGTTGTTTACGGTACAGATTGCGAAGAGACAGATACTTACTTGTGATTTTGACTTGTACATATGTTGGACTTTTAACATGTAGATCGTTTAATTTGTAGACCCTGTCTTAAAAAAATACTCTATTTAAAAGTTATATACTATAGCAAAAAATAAAAGCCGTTAATTTTTGACTTAAAGAATAGGTCCTGAAGCCGGTTGAAATTTCAGTGTGCAACCTCCAAAAGTAGCTACAGCGAAAGGCGCCGTCGTCGGAATTGCAAGGCGACAAGGTGCTAAGGTTCACAGTGTCACAGTCGTTGGGCAACATTGGACGGCCCCGGCGCGCCAAACTCCTCACTGGATCGACCGATTGATCGGTCGAGTTCATGCCTGCACCAACCGTCGCAAAAGTCAAAACCAACGTACCCCGTACGTACATCATACTCGCAGGGCAGAGGTCCTTTCTCCTAGAGCCTTCCCTTTTACAATTAACAAAAAAAATTTGCATCCGTAGAGGTTAATTATATTAGATGTGCATACGTGTATAGCGTAGTTTGGAGCTCCAAATTAACCTAATTTGACTCACTCGAGCTCGATCGCGCCTAGCAACGCTAGCTTTCTCAATTTTTTATTTCAATTTGACTCACTTGAAACACGTCAACTTTTTATTTTAATTTTCTTTTTTTACTTTTTTGTTTTTTATTTTTTTGCATTGTCTATGAAGATGTAATGATAGTTTTTTAATTTTTAATTAAATAACTAAGAAAATCAACATCCCCTATATAACAATTGCAGCCAAAAGCTTAAGTAAGCTAGATCATCGCCAAGCTTATTCGGTGGTGCAGAGAGCAACCTCTCCCAAATTAGTGCATGCAGCCTGCAACGGTATACCAAAACATGATCGAATTTTAAGTACTCACAACTTGCAAGTTGTAGTCTGTAGCCTTGCAAGAAAACGTACATAAGTACGTGCATACATACACACGTATCGATCACAGGAACAAGCTACAACTGTAGTGATCGATATATGATATATCGACGCGCCGGGTGCAAACGGGTCGGGTTAATCCTGACCAATTCGGCACCGAATCCGATTGGTACCGAATCTGGAGAAAAAATATGGGTTAGGATATGGTAACAGCAATATCCGTCCGAATCCGATACGTCTTCAAGTTTGATTTCAGGTTAGTGCTATTATTTGACGTTTCATTTTCTTTTGCAATGGTAAAATAAAATCTTCCACATCAGCTATTAAGTAGTAACATCAAGTTTTTGACAGTACGTCCTCCTACTCCATTTGCTGTATTGCATGCATTCCTTACAAACAAGTAGGGGTGCAAACGGGTCGGGTTAATCCCGACCGATCCGGCACCGAATCCGATTGGTACCGAATTCGATTGGTACCGAATCCGAAGAAAAAATATGGGTTAGGATATGGTAACAACAATATCCGTCTGAATCCGACCCGTTTACACCCCTACGCGCCATAGCCTGCTGCACAAACATGTGGGGTCCCTACCATTGGGCTGGCTTGCAGCCTGCAGCAGGTAGTAGGCGCTGCATCGCATCGCATGCGAGAAGGCAAATCCTGGCGCAGCCTTTGCAACATCGATCGATCTGTTTCGATTGCACCTAATAGCAGCCACATGATGTGCTGCAGCCGCAACTGCGAGAATTATGAGGCTTAATTTGTACGTTGGGACGAACGCATCAGCCCGGTCAATTTATACGTCCCTACGTTAGGCTTCACGGAGGGAGCTGCAGCAGCACGCATGCAGTGCCGGATAGGATGAGAACGAGATGGGAAGGTGGACGCATCATGCATGCATGGCCATTGGTCATGGTCGCCTGCGTCATGCACAGTGAGAACTGATGCAGGCCTTCTTTACCATACTAGTAGTGTGTCCGTACTAACGCTACGGTAAAATACAAAACAAGATAAAATTTGTAAAAAATAAAACGAACAATCAGATTCATTAAGATTCACGTCTCATATATTGTATAACCAAATATTTTTGCCACATAATGAATGTCACATAACGACTGATCCTTTGAGGAGGCGACAACATCATTGGACTCACCCACCGACGACTTTCTCCATCCCCACATTGTTTAAACTTGAGGCTACAAAGAAAACAAACATTTTTGTCACATAAACAAATATGAAACACAGTAAGGAAATTTTCTTTACTTACAGTAATAGGCTAGACAGTGTAGCGCATCCGGCAATAGGGTGCTCAAATGATTTGCAGTAATCCACATTGCAGTACAGGTCAATGGAAGCACAAACCAAATTTGCAGTACAGTAGGCAATTTATTTGCATGACACTGTGATGAGATTTTTCTTAAGACGACAAATTAGTAGGAACTGAAAAGAGGAGGCGTCCTGCTGCTCATCGTCGGGCAGTATGGTCGACGTACCTGGGTGAAGCAGGCGGAACAGGTTCTGTTGGATGAACTGGTTCCTAATCTAATGATCTCATTAGTCTCCTTAAAACACAAAAATAAATCACTCATAAATAACTAAATAAGATTATTTAAGTACAAAAGTTTTTTAGAAATAGAAGAAGATTAATCTTAAACCTGGAAGCAAACTATCCGTCGGTCGCTAGCGCCTAGCGGCCAGTTGCCCTTGCCTGCCTCGGCGTGGACGGGCGGACGTAGAGGCGACGAGGAGTCGAGGATCAGACGTCAGAAGTCGTGCCGGCGTAACCGATCGAGAACTCTATGCGGCCAGATGCAGATCATGGACCACCTCAACGTCGCCGCCTTTGTCACGAGCAGGGAGTCCCTTGGCAAGCCCTGAATCATCAACGTCGCCGCCTTTGTCTGCGCACGTGACGTCTCGGTCGGTTGTTATATCACATTGGGAATAGCTCTGGAACTTTAAGTTTCAAAGATGATCAAAGTGATATTACCCTTTTTTTTATCCTCTTAAGTGAAAAATGCACATCCATTCACTCCCGTGCAAACAAACGAAGGCCTAACGTAATTCAACATTAGATATGTATGTACCTCATACACGTCGATCATATATCAATGAAATGGATGAGTATTTAGCCTTGAAAGAAATAAGGATTTCACTCCATGGAAACTGGAGTGTAGGAGAAGAACACATACATTTCGAGGATTACTTCGGACAAGGTCAACTGCTTCCTGATTGCCGAGGTGCTCCCATAACCCATCAGAAGCAAATATAACAAACTGATCATTTGGTTGTATTTGGTGTACAGCAATTGCAGGTTCAGAACTAAGAATAGGCTTCTTCAAGGTTTCCCGAAGCCGAAACTTGCTATGAAGAGGTTCTCTGTTATACTCTGGTCTTTTAAGATATACATCTCCAATAGATCTCAAGATCTGCAGAATATCATTTTACCTCATAAGTTGTATTATTTTGAAGAAAAACAGTAGGAGAGTATCCTACTGTATATATATTAATATAATATAAAAAAGAGGGGATTATTTACATGAAGAGATATAATATAAGTTGTATTGTGCATGCAAAGTAATATGATATGACAAAAATCCCCAACAGGTACTCAGTGATGTCGTTAAATACTATACACATTTTCTTTCATTTACATGAGAATTTATTGTAGAACAATTTCAGGCCAACATTGATGATAAATCAGATAGCATATCTCTAATGTTGCTAATTTAATCATCGGCAAACTCGGTAATAATGTGACACTACAGAAAACCATGGTGAGATGTGCAATCGATTTAAGAAGAAAATAGTGTTACTTATGCATTTATCATTTCGAAGACAATCATTTGATATTTCTTTTTTTCATAACAAACTTATACAATCATTTGCAGTATTGTCAGCTACCTTTTCTTGTATAGTAATCGACTATTTCATCAATGTCAAAAATAGATGGTTCCCTAAACTGCCCTTTACCATATGGGCTTTGGTTCCTAATATATAGATTGGATTTCTTAAATATTGCTGTCAGGAGAAAGGCAGTCAATATAATGCAGTAAAAGATAATACTGCCAGTCTGACTAAAAATTACAAACCCCATGAGGCAGCGCTGCAATAGTACAGGACTAATAAAACCAATATATGCTAACCAAATTAACATAGTGTTTTCTGTGCATGTATGCATATTAACCTTTTAACTGAGAAATATCAAATCTTATTGTCGTTTATTTATTTATTTTAAGTATCAAAATGGCATATGCCCTATAACGTGCAGTGCTGTTAGAATCAAGATACACATGTAACAAATGAAGTTATTTATCCACACATCACCTGCTTGCATAGGTCTTCCAAAAACTCTGAATAAGCAACTGGCTTTATCTCATTAAGAATGCTTAATAGCATCAATAAGTACTTCGCACATAAATACCAAGGAGGCATTCTGCAGTGAGAAAAATAATAATGTGATATTGCTTCTGAAAATAATAAGACTGACTAAGAGAAGAAAGATCATGAAATAAATGTTGAACTTACAACAAGAAAACTGTCAAACCATGGTCCCTCTGCTTCCAAGATAGTTTGAGCAAGTACAAACAGTAGAAAGGCTGTGATGTGAAATCTCTCAATGATATCTGCAAATTTTAATACTAAAACAATTGAGCAGTGGTTTCATATCAATTATCAAGAATTAAGCATTGTAAAAAGAGTAACTGGGGCATGTTAGATGTATTGTGCAATGCTAATTGAACACTACAACATAAATACAGAGTAGTTATTTTGCCATCAATGAATTGCTTGGAACCAATCAACCAAGGCTCATAGTTTCTTGCCAGAACAACATGAATGGGTCATTGAACCTTGCACTTCTAAAATGGCCCACAAGTTGTTTCTAGAATACGAATAAATATCCAACATGTCCGCGGGGTGCCGAGCTCCTGGTGCCGGGTCGTGAACACGACGGCAGAGGCTGGCGGCGAGGAGGTAGGGTTGGAGGCATCGGAGGTGGTAGGATTGGGCCCATCGGAGGAGGTGAAGAGGGAGCGGTTGAGGTGGGCGAACACGAAGCGGCGAGAGGGGCGGGGGTAGGGCAGGATGACCTTGCAGATGCCGTAGGTCGCCGCCTCTCGCTCCACGCGGGAGAGGAACGCGATGGGGTCGGCGAACTCCGACTCCGTGGGGCGGTACTCCGGGGTGCGCGGGAGGCCGCGGAGTGTAACATCCTGATAAATGTAAATATTGAATTATGAAGTTTTTGGATGATTTTATTTGCTTTTTATTTGAATTTGGAGTTTCTGGTGTTGTCTCGGAAATTATGATGAAAGTTCCAAAAGCTAAAGAGGAAACAAACATGTTTAAATATAGAAAATTTAAAAATTTAAATAAGAATCTGAAAAGATAATCCAGAAAGGAATGGAGGAAATTTTGGTTTAAACATAAAGCCCTCATTTTAAATAATGACATAAATAACAAGGAAAGCAAATAAATTAAGTACCAACAATAGTTGGAAATATTTTTGTTAAGTCCAGAATGTCATCAGGAACTTCTGTGAATTTTTCCTGAATTTTTGGATGTATTTTCATATTTTTCTAAGGATTATTCAATTAACTGCACGTTTCTGAAAATTCTTAACGAAAATTCCCCTCCCCTTATTCTCGGGCCGACACCTGGCCGGCCCCGATGCTCGACGCGTCGCCCGCGCCTCCATCGCGCGGCCCAGCGCGCAACCGTACGGCCCAGCGCGTCCGCGCCACTGCGCGGTGGACCGACCACGCCCCGCGCCCCGCTGCCGCCTGGGCCCGTCCCCTCGCGCGCGCGACGTCTCTGGCCGGTGGGCCTGCCTCCCAACCGTGCCTCCCCCTCTGCGTCACGGGCCCGCGACCCGCGCCACTCTCTCTCTGGACGGTGGTCCCGCCCGCGCGCTCTTCTTCTTCCTCCCTCCTTCTTCTCCACGCGGCCGCGCCCCTCGCACCCGTTCTCTCTCGCGTCTCCGCAGCAGATCACCGCTCTCCCTCTCTCACCTCGCGGGCAAATTGAACAGGAGGGGGGACTCACCTCCCCGCCACCTCTCTCCTGCGAAATCCCGAAGAGGATCGCGTTCCTCCCCCCTGCCTCGCCTGAACAGCGGCGGCCAAATATCTCCCTCGCCGTACAAGCCCTCTCCGGCTATAAAAAGCCCTTCCGTGAGCCGCATTGGCACCGCAGAACCTTCCTCCTCCCTCTCCTGGCCGCAAGTTAGCCGTAGTGCCCTGAATCGCCGTCGGCTCACTTCTTCTTTCCCAGCTCCGGCGAGCGCCGATCCGCTGAGCCGAGCCACCAGAGCTCAATTCTTTGCTCTGGAACCCTCTCTGGAGCATCGCCAACACATCCCCGTTCTCCTCCTCGCCTTCCGTGGTCTCCACTTCGCTGGCCACGGTAGCCGCCCCTGAGCCTCCGCCACCGCACTCCGCCAGCCCTCTCCGGCCACCGTCACCCTCGGCCACCTACACCAGAAGGTTCCCCATCACCCGGAGATTACATTCTACGCAACCCCAGGCCTCCCCGACCATCGCTCGCCGCCGGCCACCGCCGTCCCCGACCTTCCTCTGCCCGGCCCCCTCGGCGACCTACTTCAAAAGGTATACTTACCCTATATGGGTAAGCATCGCCCGGCTGACCGGTTGGCTTTCAGCGTCACTCCTCCCTCCCCCTCGCTCCCGCGGCGCGCGTTCGAGCCCCCGGCTTCGCGCCTGTGGTCGAGCATTTCTTTTGAAATACCTCACTGACAGCTGGGGCCCGCCCGTCAGCTGCTGTGGCCAGCGGGCCGGCTGCCTTCTGGGCCCCGCCTGTCGGCGTCACCCGCTGACAGATGGGTCCAGGGCCCTTGGGTCCCACTTGTCAATGACCGGACAGGCTGACATGTGGGCCCTACCGGTCATAGAGACAGAGAAAAATGATAAAAGAAAAGATAAAAATTAAAATATGACATGTGGGTCCCACTGTCAGAAATTTCATATTTTATGGAATTAATTGAACTGAGAACTTCAAATAATCATAACTTATTCATTTTAACTCCAAATTGAATGAGACAAATTTCTAAATTCATCTAAATTCAAGATCTGTCCAATGGAACTAAAATCATAATTTTTAGAGTTCATATGAATTTCTGGTGATCTTTTGAGTGATTGGTTGCTTTGCTTTTATTTGGGTAATTCGCACGATTAAATAGCATACGAAGCTCAGGAGGAAGAGTTGAGGCAGCACAAGAAGCACCAGAAAATCCAGATCCCGACCACTGTGACCAAGGCGAGTCAATACTTTGATCATGTTGAACCTACATTTCTGCAAACTACTTTGTTTTAAATTAACAAATTGCATTGCTGTTATTTTTATGCAAATGCATGCTAAATTTGATATTCTAGTTATATGCCGTTGTTTATCTTGAATAATATTACCCCCTCCTTGAGTATTTGAAGGTGTGAACCTTGTCGCCCTAGCAAAAATATAATAGTAACATTTCGAAAATAAGTCCGTAACCATATGCCATGCTTAGCATTGAATAGGAATCCGGGGCAAGAAATTGTCCCGAGCATCACATTTATTCATGAGAAAATTTGTTCGGGCAGTCATGGTGGTAATGACTGATAAATGTTGGATATGATTATCTTATGTTTCCAAAAACCCCAACATGCTTTAATATCTGGGCGGATTGGTTCGATGGTGTGAGAGTGTGGTGCAGTGGAAGCACAAAGTGGTTAGTGATAGACCGCCCAGATACCATTAAGGACTGAATCTTGTCATGCCAACCCGTGTAAAACAGTACAACCGCAAGTCTGTAAATTACAACTTGGCTTAGTAGATTTACCGGACCCTGAAAGTCATCCTTCCAGGAGGTGGTGTGAGGATGTGCAAGTGGCGGTCTGTGAGACGGCTTGAATGGGACACTCGTAGGGAGTGAAGTTCTGCTGTGGCGGGCTAGCAGGGGTGGGGAGCCAGCTGCTAGACGTTCAGAAGGAGAACATCCCGCACAACGTATGGGACCCACCGCAAGTGGGAACGACCCATAGGGTGAAATGATGGAAGGGGCGAGGTACTTTGAAAAGTTACTGTGATGGTCTGCTCAACCACATGACTAAGGAATCATGTGGGGCAATGAGTTGATTGTCTCTTGTGGTGAAAGTGTACAAACTCTGCAGAGTCAAAACTATTCGAATAGCCGTGCCCACGGTCAAGGGCAGACATGGGAACTTAACCAGATATAGTTCTATTTCAAAATGCTTTGTGGATGGGAATGAAAAAGTGGAGGGCAGTGTAAGGCCCTAGTTTGGAATTGTCCTGGGTGTCGTCCCAGTGGTAAGTTAAGCGGCTATAACGCTGAAATACGCTGCATGGTGTGATGCCATGGTAATAGTGTGCATATGAGGTAATGTTTTATGTATGGAGAATCATGTTAATATCCCTTGAACATTATGCTTTTGTCCAAAACTGCTAGGTCTCAGGAATTTTATGTATTATATTCCAATAGTGGCATTTCTATTCTTACAAAATAAAATATGGGTGGAATAAACAGGGTCGCGAGTAAAAGAGAGGAACGTTTGTAGAGTACATTGGTAGATCCATATCGGTCTTGAATAGGAAATGATATTGTGGGTTCTGGGAGAAATAAGTTGGTGAAGTCTAGCTGAACGATAGGCTAGATAGATGATTTAAATGATTTTTGGAGATGTAGGAATTGCACAGATAAATATTGGATCATGACACTGAGAAATAAATTCTTGGGAGATGTCAATATTAGAATTAATAGATTCAGTTACTAGATGAATCAAATGAATTTTCGAGGATTTGGTGGAATATTACAAGTATCGGATTATAATTCTTGATTAATGATATTCTTGGTGGATATATAATAGTGATTGTTAATCCTTGGAAGATGTTGTTAATATAGGGAATTAATAGTAGTTAATCAATTACTAGAGGAACGAATTAAATTTCTGAGGAGATTAGAGGAGTCATTAGTGGATTATAATCGTGGTAAATTGAATTTTTGGTGGAGGTATATTTGAGGATTAGCTAGGAATAGGTAATGGAAAAAGGAGATGGATTATTGGATTATGGGTTGAAATCAATGACAAAAAGGATTGAATACAAATGATATCGGTGGATTTGAAAGTAATTATGTTAGAGAATCATTAGAGTTCAGGGGTAAGGGGCTGATGAATAAGTAATGACATGATTGGATCATTAATAATTCAAAGTACAAAGTATGATCGGTGGATTAAGTCGATTTTGGTAATTGTAGTATGAAGTTAGGTAGTAACACTGAAACTTTGATTAATTAAGAATAATAATGCCGCTAAAAGCAAATTTTTGGCAAATAAAATAACCCGAGCCTTCCCTTTGTTATGCCATGCATACTATTTATTTGCATTCTGTGTATTGGCTTGCGGAGCACGGGGTCGGAGTGCTCATGCTCGCTTTTGCGACAAATTCAGAAGCGGGAATCAGATCACTGCGCTTCAACAATACTTTTGGATCACGATGACGAAGAAGATGAAGATGTCAAGGGCTAGGTCGCGAACCTCCAGTTGGCTGCCTGTGGGCATGTCCTGAAGGTCCCACCTGTGTGCTTCGTTCTTCCGCTGCTGCAATTTAATGATTTCGGCCTCATCGGCCCATGAGTAAGTCTATTATTATATTTACATTTCCGCATGATATGTACTTTGATATTCAGAACTGTAACTGTGTGCACTATCTACTGATCCAGGGAATAGTGCAGATAAACACAGTAGATTTCAGATTATAAAATCTGGGTCTGACACGGAGCCACGCCGGCACGGGGGGATCCGGCGTACTGGCCACCGGCGGCTACGGAGGCGACATTGGGGGCGGCGAGGCGAGGGGCTAGAGATGGGTAGCGGAGGGGAGCATTTGAGGGGTTTGAGGCGGAGGGGAATGGTGGGGGTGGGGGTGGAGCTTGTGGAGACGGTGTGTGGGGGAGGCGGTGGCAGCGCAGATCTAGCGGCTAAAGGGAGGCAGTGGGGGCAAGTGAGGAGGAGTAGGCGGCGGCGCGAGGTGGGGAGGAGGAGGCGGTGTGGATCTAGCAGCTAAAGGTGGGAGGGAGGAGGAGGCGGCGGCGCTGGGTGGGAGGGAGGGGAGGAGGCGGCGGCGCGGGGTGGGAAGGAGGAGGTGGCGGCGGCGGCGCGGGGTGGGGGGAGGAGGAGGCGGCGATGGAGCGGAGGAGGAGGCGGCGGCGCGGGGTGGGGAGGAGGGGAGGAGGCGGCGGCGCGAGGTGGGGAGGAGGGGGAGGAGGCGGCGGGGCGAGGTGGGAGCGGGGGAGGACGCGGCGGCCCGGGGTGGGAGGGAGGCGTCGGCGAAAGATTCGGGGGGGGGGGGGTGGAGGCAGAGCCGCACGCGTTCAGGGAGGAGGGTGGGGGCGTGTGCGTGGGCGCGGGGTGGGTTTTGGGTTCAATGATGTGCATGATCCGGATGATTTTGGCCTTAGGATCTTCAATGAGTAAGAGAAGAAGGCTTGAGGAGAGATCTAGGCCATTCATTTGTATGAAGTTGGATTACTTTGGTACACAAATCTGGGTGGACTTAGATTAGGCATGGCTGTGGAGTGGTTGAGGGGGGTGGATTTAGTAAAGAAAATTTCGGTGTATTATATAGGGGCAGAGATCTGAATATGTACGTTTATGGATGAGGTATGTACCAGTACACCGATGGCTTTGTACGGTTTTACTTTCCTAGCTACGTGCCTTTCAGAAATTTAAGCTGGACAACGGGATACTATATATATATAGCGCATGTTCTTTATGGCTGCGGCTTATGACTTTTGTGTAACAGCCCAGCTGTTTATTTCAAAAATTTTAGTGAAAAAAAATTAATTTAATTTAAAAATAAAAATAAGTGTTCTTTGGTTGCCTAAATTTTGGAGATTTTATTTGTCTGTTTTTAGCTTTTAAAAAGGCTTTTACAAAAAGTAATTTAACTAAAAACAAAAAATTACTATTAAATAAAAAGGATATTTTGAGTTTATGTATAAATATCATTTCAAATTAAGCATTTAAAAGCATTTGGCTTTTATTTGGATTTTCTGTGTTTCTCTGGAGTTAAAAATCAATTTTAAAGGTTAAAAAGTATTTTATAAAATTATTAAATGAAAATATGAAATTAACAATATTTTTCCTAAGTCTAAAAGAGCTCCAGGAATATTCTATAATTTTTCTGGAATTTTTAGACGTTAAATATTATTTTTCAAAGTATTTGCAAAGCTTCTAGTATTTTCTGAAAATTTATTCCGAAAATAAAAATCAAATTCATCCAAGCCGCCACGTGTCGCTCTCAGATTGAATCACTCTCTCTCCACGTTTTAATCCTAGCCACACATGATCACTTACCCCTTCATAAAATCCAAGAGCCATTAAACATCCACTTGCCACGTGTCAACAATCCGACGGCCCGTACCCCTTCACTTCCTCTCTCTCCCTATGACATATGGACCCCACATGTCATATGTTTCTTCAACCTCTCCTTCTTCCTCCCCTAACTCTCTCTCTCCTCCACCATGGATGACAATTAAAAGCTTCGAAACTCCACCGTTTCTCCCTCTTAACTCCCGATTAAAGCATGGAAACGGACGCTCTAATCACCCTCATCAATCTCCCGGCCGTTTCCCATCCTTTAATTCTCTCAAAACGGAAATCCCTTCCTCTCCCTTCTCTTTCTATAAAAGGGCCTCCCCACCACCATTCTCTCCTCCCCCTCTCCTTCCGGCCGCACCGGGCCTCCCCTCCGCCACCCCGGCTACCCCCGCCGCCACTAGCCGCCCCGCCGCCGGCCGCCGGCCGCCGGTCACCGGTGAGCCCGCCGGCCGCGCGCACGCCCGTGACTCCCCTCTATGTCTCCTTCTCTAATCATGTTGAACCATGTTTATTTGATTTGTTGTTGCTACTTTGTCAAGAAATGTGCTCACTTGGCTAGTGGGTGCATGGTAGTGCATGCATGCATGATGTTGTGAGTTCAATTCCAGGGCAAGGCAATTTTCGGTTTGGGCTTGCCAAAATTTTTGTTACCCAATGACAACCGGGCCCCACGTGTCATACACTCCAATATACCCCAAAATTCAACCAAAATAAGATTCCAGAGAATATTCCCTCGTTTTGCATTTTCTGGAATTTCCAATCCATCCAAACTTCCAATTGCTCGTTCTCCGTCGTCCGAACTCCGAATCTATTGATTATTTCTCCTAAATTCATCTAAAATCATATTCTATCTGTCAGTATATAGTTTATAATTTTTGGATTTTATTTCGATTTTATTTGAATTTATTTGGTTGGTTCTTCGCGTGTAGATTTCGACGAATTCGGAGAGAACGACGCTGACGATTCGCACCAAGTATTCGAGCAAGGCAAGTTACACCTTTGATCATGTTGAACCTAATATTTTAAACTAATTATATTATTTTTAAATTATTATTGCATGCGTAATTCTATTCAAGTTAGTTTAAATTCAGTTTTGAACTCTAGTTACACCCAAATTCTTTGGACAGCCAAATTTGATATTGCTTACCAATATACCTTGTCAACCCTAGATAAAACCTAGTTAGTACAATAGCACTAACTAGAAATTTTGTAGAAATGCTTAGCCATGCTTATAATACTTATGGTTTGGGATGATCTTTCACATAAAATGACGAACTTTAAAACTGTACTCTTGACTTTGGTGAGTCAAGGAGTGTTATGAAATATTTTGGAAACAAAATATAAAACTGGTTTAGACTTAGGCAATTGGTCAGAGTGGTGGGTGCAGGCATGCCCTGTTGGTTGGAGCCGCAGTGGTTGATTGTCGTGCACAAGGGGTTTGTGATTAGGCCTAAGTCAAGTTAAGGACCGGTCTATGAGCTACTATTGCAAAGCCCTAACGTACTACCACAAGTCTGGTATGGGACAGACCTGGCCGAATAATTTGTGAAGTTCCAACTTAATCTCGCTATAGGCTGAATGTGAGCGCGGCGTAGGCCATGAGAAGTCTCACACGGCACAAGAGGGGGCTCCAACATGTGGATTCATGTTGTGGTGAAATAAACCTTAGTGGCAGCGTGATTATGTTGACAACAGATCATTGTAAAGGCCTTGTCATGATCTCCTCGCCGCACACCTAAGGAAGTGTGTAACTCGCGTGGCAAACCGGGATGATCATGTCTTTGGGTAAAGCTGTACAACCTCTGCAGAGTGTATAACCTATCCTGGATAGCCGTGCCCACGGTCATGGGCAAGCTGAGTGAAGTTTTTCATGGATTAGACTTTGGTTTTCAAAATGGTTTGCGAAAACCTTATGGATGGATGGAATCCACAAGAGATGAAAACCTTGCGGATGGATGGAGTCCGTGAGAGATTGAAATCTGGTGAATGGATGGAATTCATCAGAGTTGCGCAGTGAAAGCGTGTGGATGGATGGAATCCATACGTGAGCTTTTGGAAAAGATGGTCCGGGTGGGATGCCTGTGGATAGGTTAGTGTTTGGTTGGAGCCTGCACTAACGATATTATTTTGTTAAAATCTTGTTTCTATTTATCGTATCAAATCCAGCTTTTGCACTTACTTATGATATTTACTCCAATGATGCCTTTTATGCAAATTAACCATATTATGCCTTCCTTTGATATTCCATATGCATGCATCTATTCTGTTAAACCTCCTGGTGTAACTTGTGGAGTACTTTTTGTACTCATGTTGCTATATCTAACTCTTTCCAGAGGAAGCTTTCGACGACTTCGGTGAGGATTGCGACTAGGCCATGTCTTACAGTCATTCGCCTTGTGGGAAGGCTGGATGGGCTGCTGCTTTATGTTTCCTTCCGCTGTCTTCTTTTGCTATTATTGTAAACTTTGGCCATCAGGCTCATATTAGTTAAATAAAGTTTGTCATTACGCATGATATTTGTCTTTGAGATACTGTGTGCACTAGCATTTCCTGGGATAGTGCGATTAACACAGAGGGTTTCGGAGTTGTTGCTCCGGGTCCCGACATTTTGGCTGTGGTTTGTGGCTTTTGGGCTGTTCGTAAGAGAGATTATAGAGTAACAGAAACTCATGTGCGGTTTTTGCCTATATAAATAAAGTCACTACAGTGTGTACTACAATTAACTAGTAGACTCCGTCTTAAAAATACACTCCGTTTGAAAGATAATTACTATAGAAAAGTCAAAAGCTAAAAGCCAAAAGCTGCAAAGAACAAGCCCATATGTTGTAGACGAGAAGCTTGGGACGGCCAGATTCGGTGGCACGCGAGCTTAGGTGGTGATGAGTGGCGGTCGGATATGGCGATAGCATGACACGGCACCCCCAGCTCTGATGATGGTGGCGAGGTTTCAAACAACAGTTGCACGGCGAGAAGGGGGAGCTCGGATGATGGCGGGGTTTTTAGGTTTCCGGCAATGGCGGTTGGGTTTCCGGTGACAACAGCTCGAGTAGGGTCCGGCGTGGGTTTTTCGGCATGGTCTTCAGTGGCCCGACGAGGTTTTCGGTGGCCCGGCGAGGTTTCTGGCGACTGCGAGATTTCCGACGAGGTTCCGGCTAGCGGTGAGATGGTGGGGTTTCCGGTGAGTTTGTGGCCGACGGTGAGGTCTCCGGTGAGGTATATATACAACTGTGTACAAAATACGGTTACATATCTCTACTACTTAAAAATGTGAGATGGTGGCCGTCGGTCCGTTTTCCCTCCTCTCTTCTCAGCCGTCCGATCAAAGATCAGCCGTCCAGATCCGCATATAGGTAGTTCTATCACTCCTCGTAGAAAAGGTCGGGTCGACACGTGGGCCGCTCCTCCTCATCTCTTCCCCCGCTTGCTCCGCCTTCCGCAACCACTCCACCTCCTGCAACTGCCACCTCCTCTCCCCAAACCCTCATGCCACGCCTCCTCCTTCTCAGTGTCACCACCAATTCCTTTCCCGCGTAGCAACGTCTAGTCACAGTCCCCCAACTTCCCCTAGCAGCACTGCATCTCCCCGTCACCGCCTCCCTAACACATTCGCCCATCGCCTCCTCTCCCCATCTGCCTACCATCGTCTCCCCACCTCCACCTCCCACAACCGCCTCCTTCTCTCCCCCGAACCCTCGTGTCGCGCCTCCTCCTCCTCCTCCTTGGTGCCACCACAATTCCATCTCCCATCACCCCTCCAACTAGCGGCACGACGCTTGGCAACAGCGGCCAGTAGATCGGAGAGAAGGGGGCTACAGTGGCCGATGGATCAGAAAGAAGGGCGCTCGATGATGGCAATGACAACTTTCTCTTCCTACGCCCACCCATGTGGCTCTCCCCCCACCGCCACCACCAAGTGGTCGCTCACCCGGTGAGCCTTTCTACCTCCTCCTACTCTTCGCTAGGAGCCCATCGCGCTGTCTAGCAATTTCGGTCTCCCAAGCTGGTCGTTGAAGTCAGTGCTGCGGTCAAAGGGGGCCATGGTTGAGGGGCCGTGGCCGAAGTCAAGGGGCCATGGTCAAGTGGGGCCATGGCCGAAGTTGAAGATCAGTGGTCAAAGTCAAAGCTATGGTCGAAGGGGCGATGGTCGAAGTTGAAGGGCCATGGTCGAAGTAAGGCTGTGGTCAAAGTCAAAGGACTGTGGACGAAGTCAGTCTGCGGTCAAAGACAAAGGGCCGTGGTCGAAGTCAGGACATGGTCAAAGTCAAAGGGTCATGTTCGAAGTCCAAACCATGGTCGAAGGGAACAATGGTCAAAGTTAAAGAGTCATGGTCAAAGTCCAAGCCATAGTCAAAGGGGACAGTGGTTGAAGGGGGCAGTGGTCGAAGTCGAAGGGCCGTGGATAAAGTCAGTCCGCAGTCAAAGTCGAAAGGTCGTGGTCAACGTCGGGGCCGTGGTCGAAGGGGGCTGTGGTCGACGTCGGGGCCATGGTCGAAGGGGGCCGAGGTTGAGGGGCTGTGGCCAAAGTTGAAGATCCGTGATCGAAGTCGAAGCCGTGGTCGAAATTGAAGCTGTGGTCGAAGGGGGTGGTGGTCGAAGGGGGAACTAGTCGATGTCGAAGGGCCGTGGTCGAAGGGGACAGTGGTCGACGTTGAAGAGCTGTGGTTGAAGGGAACAGTGGTCAAAAGGGACGGTGGTCGAAGGGGGAAGTGGTTGACGTCAAAGGAACGTGGTCGACAAAGGGCCGTGGTCGAAGGGGACAGTGATCGGAGGGGGCAGTGGTCGAAGTCGAAGATCCATGGTCAAAGTCGAAGCCGTGGTCAAAGGGGGCCGTAGTCAGAAAGGGAAGTGGTCGACATTGAAGGGCCGACGTGCTCAAAGGGGGCGGTGGTTGAAGGGGGAAGTGGTCGAAGGGGGCCGTGGTCATCGAATGGTCGTGGTCGAAGGGGACAGTGGTCAAGGGGGGAGGTGATCGAAGTCAAAGATCTGTGGTCATCGTCAAAGCCATAATTGAAGAGGAAAGTGGTCGATGTCGAAGGGCCGTGGTCGAAATGCACAGTGGTCAAAGGGGCAATGGTTGAAATCAAAGAGGGTAGTGCTCAAAATCAAAGGGGGCAGTGGTCGAAGTCGCGGTCATGGTCATAGTCATAACGCCCGTGAACGTGGTCGTAATGGTCATAGTCGTCGTCGTAGTGCCAACCCAGAGGGCACCAACTTGTTCGTCCATAACCTCCACCGCTAGGAGTTCCCCCTCCAGTTGGACATCCCCATCGCCTACCCCCAGGTCACCCCCGAGATTGAGCTCCCTACCTTCGACGGCAAGACGCATAAGGTCTCATACTCCCTATGGATTGTAACATGCTTTTGGCCATGATGTGTGATCGATGACTTTTGATTTACAACCATGAGTACTAGTTAATGTGTTCTGACTTACGACCACGAGGTGTGGTCGATGTCTTCCGACTTATGACCATGAGCACTGGTTGAAGTCAAAGATTCATGGTTGAAGTCGAAACCGTGGTCGAAGGAGGCCATGGTCGAAGGGGGAAGTGGTTGTCGTCGAAGGGTCGTGGTCGAAGGGGTCAATGGTTGAAGGAGGCAATAACCGAAGTCGAAGGGGGTAGTGATTGAAGCCGGGGGCCGTGGTTGAAGTCAGGGCCATGGTCGAAGGAGGCCATGGTCAACGTCGAAGGGCCGTTGTCGAAGTCGGGGCCAAGCAGGTCGAGCGGGCCGAACAGGCTGGCACCAGTAGTCGGGCGACAGGGCACAAGCACACTGGAGGCCTGCCAACATACGACCACTAGTGATGGTCGGCTATTCCCAACCTACGATTATGCGCGATGGTCGACGGCTTCTAACTTACGACCATGAAGTGTGATCGACGGCTTCTGATTTACAACCACGAGCACTGATCGACGTGTTCTGACTTACGACCACGAGGTATGGTCGCGATAGGGCACAAGCGCACCGGAGGCCTACCAACTACGACCACCAGCAATGGTCTACCGCTCCTAATGATCACGCGCGATGGTCGACGTCTTCTAACTTATGACCACGAGGTGTGATCAACGGCTTGTGATTTATAACCACGAGCACTGGTCGATGTGTTCCAACTTACAACCACGAGGTGTGGTTGCGACAGGGCACAAGTGCACCAGAGGCCTGCCAATGTACGACTACCAGCGATGGTTGACCGCTCCCAACCTATGATCACGTGCGATGGTCGACGGCTTCTAACATACAACCACGAGGTGTGATCGATATCTTTTGATTTACGACCATGAGCACTGGTCGATGTGTTCCGACTTATGACCACGAGGTGTGATCGATGTCTTCCGACTTACAACCACGAGCATTGGTCGATATGTTCCAACTTACGACCATGAGGTGCCCTCGATGGCTTCCGACTTACGACCACGAATGATGGTCGTTAGCTTGTAGCGTATGACCATGAGCCATTGTCGAAAGCTTCCGATTTAGGACCACGATCGATCGTTGACTGCTGCCAAATTATGACCATCAACGATGGTCAACCACTCCTGACCTACGATCATGCGCGATGGTCGACGGCTTCCGACTTACGATGACGAGGTGTGCTCGAGGGCTCCCGACCTACGACCACAAGGTGTTGTCGATGTCTTTCGACTTATGACCACGAGGTGTGATCAACGGTTTCCGACTTACTTGACAGATTTAAGAACTTTTAGAACATATTTATATGCATATTATAAAAAAATTTACCACCCGTGAGTTTTAAAACATGTAGTATGATAAAATTTAAAAATCTGTAGCAATGCACGAGCATTCAACTAGTTTATTCGTATTGCTAAATGCAAGCGCGGATTTTAAAATGTTGTGAACAATGGATCCTCGTATGGGCACATGCCCCTAGGGCAAACAATCTGTTTACTAATTTTTATGGTATATGTATATGTTTTGCTTGTTGTGCTGCAAATAATGCAGTTTTAGCAAGAATTTAGATTTAATTCCAGTAGAATATAGTTGATTTAAAGCATAATTTCAGCAGCATTTAAATGACAAAATTAACATATAAACAGGTAAATCCTCCAAGTCATATAAACAGAATAATATGCTTAAATCATAGAACATGTGGACTATTAAAATCAGCGTAATGCTTAGATTTATGTTTTGATTATTGCTCTCAGATGTAGCACTGCTCAAGATGTAATCTTGGCCTTCTCGCTACTTTGGTCTATACCATTCACTAATTAAATAAGACAATATAAATTCAAACTTTGAACTCTAAATAATACTTGCTAATCTATCAAGATTGATTTCAGAGTAAAGACAACATTTTTTTACTTTCAACCAACAAGAAATCAATGCAAATGATCACCAAACAGCACTCCAATTAGCCAACAAACTTGATTAACTCACAGTGTGTAAGATCATAGATTAACAAGTTCAGCAATAAGCCCAATTAGCTAACAAAAGGAGCATATATTCTGCATTACCAGAGAACACAGAACATGAAAGTTCAATATATCTAAGCACATTCGAAAGTAAATAACCGCAAGACTGAACATCAGAGTGACAGCAAAAGCAATACTTTAGAGCTCAAGTCGGAACAATGTATCAATTTAATTTCAATATATGACCATTATCATCATTGAGCGTCAAACCGAATCCACATAACCACTTTGCAATATCTTCAAGTGCTAGAATTAATCAAGTTAATTGAGATTTCAGCTAGCACAGTACATATGCAAAGATAAAGCTGAAATAAAGCACTGTGATACTTACGAATGCGATGGCACTCAAAGCCACCGAGATGTACACAAGGCAAGGCACACACTTAGCACTGTCTTAGAAAACCAAACTTCTCGCTATGTCGCACAAATAGACAAAGTTTGACAGAGATACAATACTAATCTTTGCACTTCGGGACACACCAAAGAAGGAAGCTGAGGTACAGGGAAGATGCCACACAAGATCAACTGAAGTGCTCCGACCAAGAGTACCAAGGAACACAAAGCAACAACACCTCGCCCTCAACGTGATCCAGAGCCATCCAAATTTAGCCTTCTAGCGCAAAATTACCAAGTCCCTCACTACCAAATCTCAAAGAGATAGGGCACAAGGAACCGTATGGGAAATGCCAAAGGAGACAAAATCGGACCACACTACCGCCGGCGCCCGTGAAGAGCACGACAGGGCCGCAGCACCAAGACTCAAACCGGAATCCAGCCGGGAGGAGGAGGAGATCGAGTATTAGGGGAACTCACTGACTTCAGTGCCAAAAAGAGGAGAGGAAGGCCGGCTTAAATAGAGCAGTGAGAAGGTCATTGGCGGGCTGCAGCAAACGGCCGACGCCAAGGCGCACAGGCCTGTGGCGCCTACACCACCCCCGCCATCATCGCAAGACCCAGTTGCCCTCAAGAGTCGGTTAAGGTCGAACTCCCCAGGCGTGCACGAGAGATGGGGCTGGAAACTTCAGCCTTATCTCTTCCTTTGTCCTACCAACAGCTGGAACCACCTTTTTTCTCAAATTGAAAAATTACCTACATGCAAGTCCAGCAAGCTGTTCTTCATTTTGAGCTTTTTCGATTACGACATTCGAGTGACAGATGGATGTTCTTACATCTATCTCGTTGATAACTACTCGTCGGCCAATTCAAAGAGGACTTTTGTAATCGTGACTCTCGACCATGATGACAGTGTGTCAATCGATTGATTATCCTCTGTTTGGGCTACTAATACGAATATACGTCTCCTTTTGTTCACTAATAACTTAAGTATATGCCGGTTTGACCTACCCAGTAGCATCCAAATCAGAGATGCCCGTTGCATCCAAGTCAGAGATGCCCGTTCACACGCTAGCTAGATAGCGAACCAAGTATAAACTTGCCAACCAATCTAGCTAGAGCTAGGATAATGTGTTGGCCCAGCTCCTGGAGAGAACTCGCACATTGTTTTCTCTCTAGAACACACGCGAGACAATGGATCTTAACACAAGTTTTGGTGCTGCAAAAGACTGCTAATCTGCAGTATTTTCTTCTCCCTTTTATAATGCAAAACAAGTAAAGACTCTAGTACTAATGACCAAGAAAAACTGTAAACACTAAAGACCAAAAACTACAAACACTCACTCACTAGAAACTGCAATCACTAACTCACTAGAAACTGCAAGCACTTACTCAAAGCAAATACTAAATCAAGATTAATTTCCAACAATCTCCCCCTAATCTTGATTTGCTAAACCTCACAAAATGAAGTTCGATCTCCTGACGCATCTCTAAGGAGTTTTGCCTTCTTCTTGTTGATCATGCCGCCAGTGACACAACTTACTGGCGTCTTTCACTTCTTCACCGTCGGTGACACACCTTACCGATGACTTTGACTTCAGCTCCAATTGTCTTTCGCCGATGACGCAACTTGACGACGACAGAGACTCTCATCAGAGCATACACACATGAGAACTTGGACACAACTACAAGGACTCACACACACATTACATCATGCACTGACACATCTACGTGCACGAGCACGACACGACTATGCACACGTATGTAACACACCTCCTACGTGCACGACCAAATAAACGACACATGCAAATGCACACGTATGTAACACACCTCCTACGTGCACGACCAAATAAATAACACATGCAACACTCCTACTGTGCCAAATGACTCAAAATGCAATCGTGCACTCATATTCGTACACGGACTCAACTACATGCACCACAACACTTAGACGATGCCGCCGCCGATTTAGACATCGCCGTGTTCGCGACACCTTACACCATGACGCTGTTGATGGTGGAAGAACGTCATTCGCCGTCGACGTCGCTTATGCCTTGCAGCCCACCCGCTGCTCGTCGTCGCCACACCACAGCGATCATGTCGTCACCCCCAGTGTGTACGTCACGTGCGATTATGGCACACCGCCCTGACCTCGCCATGGCTGCACGAACCTTCGCCGCCGTGCTTTTGAGCGTACGGTGCTGCAATCGACTCGTCGCCAGCACCTGTGCACCTCCACCTGATACGCGCCGCTGTGCACGCCATCACGCCGATCAGTGAGTCATCGCTAGGGAGCTTCTCCTCGCACCTCGCTCTGATACCAATTGTTGGCCCAGCTCCTGGAGAGAACTCGCACATTGTTTTCTCTCTAGAACACACGCGAGACAATGGATCTTAACACAAGTTTTGGTGCTGCAAAAGACTGCTAATCTGCAGTATTTTCTTCTCCCTTTTATAATGCAAAACAAGTAAAGACTCTAGTACTAATGACCAAGAAAAACTGTAAACACTAAAGACCAAAAACTACAAACACTCACTCACTAGAAACTGCAATCACTAACTCACTAGAAACTGCAAGCACTTACTCAAAGCAAATACTAAATCAAGATTAATTTCCAACATAATGCAGAGCAGTTAGCTAATTCCGGATTTCAAATCTTTTACCGGACCCTGGCCTGAAGTTGGTAACCGGCGCGTAACAAATCCAACTTAATTTGGGCATACTTCGTTTTTTTTCTCTGCAGATTTTCAACAACTTTGAACTTCCCACAGCATATAACAGCAAACAGAGTTCAAAACAGCAAAAAAAAAAACAGCTTAAAATAACATATCCTCATCAGTAGCTACATTCCTACCTACCGGTAACCGGCTAGTTACCGATGGGATTTCTAACCTTTCTTGAAAGGTACGAATCTATTTTTAGCCGTTGAACTCTGGCCAGAGTTCAATTTATACTTTGAACTCGAAAAATGGTTGTTTTCACCTCAAACTTATAAATCCAGACAAATAACCCTAACCCAATTTCACCCTGGTTGGGGGTGAAAAGCAACCAGTTTTCGAGTTCAGGGTGAAAATTGGACTCCGACTAGTTCATGGGCCAAAATGGACTTTTTCAAATAAACTAATTAAATAAGTAATTTGCTAACAGGTACCAGTTTTCACCCATCCACCTTTTGCATCATTGATCTACTCTATTTTTTTTTTTTGCATTCTCTACTTCAAAGCTTCACCCAGACCCAAATATTTATATTTAAATAATATAAATGTAAGTCCAACTAAAAGTGCCTATATAATCAATCAGTCGTAGTGCTAAGATCAGTCCCGATCATCTCCATATTCGTACCTTCTGAAATCAAAACTCTCCTTACCATTTCACTCACACTCCTCTCATAATTACATAGCCAGCCACCATCACTTCCTAGTTGGCAGCACCATTGCAGCTTTATTGTCTAGCCATCGGCCACTGTTATCTAAAAAAATATAGGGTTGCATCCGAGTGAAACCTTGAAGTGGAGAATGCAAATATTTTAGAGTAGATCAAAATTCAAAAGATGCATGGATGAAAATTGGTACTCCCTTGTTCATTTTTATTTAACGTCTTAGAATTCGTGTTGTGCAAACTTTCTCAAGTTTGACCATCAATAGTTTAAAACTATCTAGATTGGCTAAATAAAAATTATATCGTTAGATTTGTTGTTAAAATACTTTCATAATATTATAATTTTATTAGTACATCTTAATATAAAGCTATAAAAAGTAATGATCAAAGTTGCATCTTGAAGGCTGTAAAAAGTAAAAAAATGTTAGGTAAAAAAAACGGAGGGAGTACATGTTAGTAGATTAATTCTTTAATTAATTTATTGAATTCTGGTCAGAGTCCAATTTTCATCCTGAACTAAAACAAACCAGTTGTTTTTTACTCCCAATCAGGATGGAATTGGGGGAGAGGGGTTATTTGTCCGGATTTGGATGTTGATGGTGAAAACAACTGGTTTTTGAGTTCAAAGTAAAAAATTAAACTCTGATTAGAATTCAAGAGCCAAAAATAGACTTGTTCCTTCTCAAAACCCATAACCAAGGTTTTCTGTCAAACTGCGTTGGTGCCTAATCCGGATGTTTATCTGCGGCGCTTCCTGCATTATTTATATATTAATTAATAATTAGGAGAGTTACACGATTTTGAACTTAGAAAATTATTTGAAGAATCCGTTTTAAAAAATTATCATATTTATTTTGATTTTTAGAAAAATCAAAAGCTAAAAGCCCAAACAAGGGGCTATATGGGCGCTTCCTGCATTATTTATTTATTAATTAATAATTATCGATAATCTCCTGTTTGGCGTATGTGTATGTGTCTGCTTAATTAATAGTTAGCAGCACTGGGAGTACACTAGTAGTTAGTGTCACCTCAGTTCCAGCATTGATCCCATGCATACATGCTTGCCACTTAACCAAAAGACTAGACGGCTAATTAGTCCGTTTCTGCATAGTGACACGCCACTAACCACCCTGCTTGATGCATGATTATCTAATAAACCCGTCTTAATTTTTCGTCGTTGCTATATATTTATATCCATGGAGATTTCTTCTACTTTTATTCTATTCAATTTTAGTTTTGTTAGTACCGCTCCCATTTAGATAATGCTCTTATCTCCATGCATGCATGTCCTATGGATACAGCAGTGGTATACACTTGCAAGCAGCAAGATATACACGCAGTGGCGGACCCAGAACAAAAATTTAGGGGGGGCTAGTAGAAGAAGGCTAACACCATCATCAGTAACTACACATCGTTGAAGAACCTACCAATTTCACTTGCACAGAGACATTTACTGGAAGCATGAAAGTACACACACCCTATTAAGCTTTATTACACTTAGAATTCAGCAAGTCAAGTGATAGCCCTGTAATTACCCCAATCTCTCCGAAACTATTGGGTGCATATCATATATATACACAAACTGAAAAAAGGCAATTAAAAGGAGCACAATACAGTGAACAAGCCTTGTTACAACAGTTCTAGATTCAGGAAGATCATCCATCCTTTGATCACCATTGTTGGCCTTCATCCCTCGACAGCACGGTCATATTCTTCAGGACCTTTGAGATCTTGGCCAAACTCGGCTTGCTACCTCCGATGTTCATCTCCCTAGTGGAACTTGAGAGCTTGCAGGCAGCATATATAGCTACCTCACTGAACCTTCGTCATCATCTTCATCTTCCTCCAGCTCCTTTTGCCCACCTTCCTCAGCAAATTCTTCTTGCTTGCTGGCTCCTTTGCCGCCCACATCGTAGGCCTCCCAGAGCATGTCCATGTTGTCACTGCGCTCGACGATGGTGCGGTCGCGGTAGAGCTTGAGCTGCTTGCACTGGGCGGTGGCGGCTAGCTGTAGGGGGGGCGCTAGCCCCACCTGACCCCCTGGTGGGTCCGCCCCTGTATACACGAATCTAAATCCATGCTCTCCATGCTATCATGCATATCCACGGTGGATATAGACATAGAATATTTTCTTTTTGACAACCACTTTGAATAATTAATGTATATTTCATCAGGAGGCTTCCACGATCATAGAAGCTAGCTAGGCTGGCCCCCTTCTTTTGAGCTTATAGTTTAACTTTTTACAGTAACTATTTTTCAAACGGAATGTTTTTTAAGACAGAGTCTACAAGTCAATTATAGTAGATATTGTCTTGACTTCATCTATATCAGTCAAAATCGCACACGTGTATCTCTCTCCCACTACTACAAAAAAGGCTAATACTACACACCACATCATAGATGGCTAACCAAAACTGTCGGTATTAAATAAAATCACATACGATTTTGGTTTAGACACCGTTCGTGCTGCTACCAGCGTTAAAAACCATCTATGAAGACGTAATATCATATACGGTTCATGGTGAAAACCGTGTGTGCTAGATCTAAATCATTTTCAATTCTCCTTTCGCCAAAATCTAGATCTAAAATATAATACAATTAGGAACAAATTACTAACTATAGATAGTCAAAAACTTAATAGATCTACACTCACTCTTACCAAATTTGTGATCTCCTTTCACCAAATGGCCTCAAAATCCCACCTCATCAAAGCAGCAGAGCTGTGAGAACAGATTTGGAATTTAAGACAGATCTGTGAGGGTCGACGATCTATAATTAATATAGTGAAATTATTGTAGACAGTTTTTAATACAAACTGTCTGTGATGACTTAATTATCATAGACGGTTTTTAATACAAACCGTCTATGAAGTAGAGAGAAGATTATTTACATCTAGCATGGTTTATGGTTTAGCCAATTCATAGTCTATTTTTATTTAATTCAATTTAATTAATTATTCTTACTACATATAGCCACTTTAGATCATATATCTAGTATACTAATTAATTAATTCAATATTGAATACTAAATTGTTAAATCCATCACATATGATTGAAACTAGATGTATGCTGGGAACTGTGTGAGTGAAGAGTATATTAATTGTGTGTCTGCTTTACAAGAGCTATCGAGGAGGATATATTGAATAAGGGATGGAATATATGTACTGTCCATGCATTGACTGCGAGAATCTGAAGATATTTAAGAACTGAGCATAGATTGAAACGCACTTGATTCGAAGGGGTTTCAAAAAGGGGCATGCACGTTGGACTAGTCATGGTGAAGAGCAGATTGCACAGGAAGGTAGTAATAATGACATCGCCGATGAAGTCAATGATATGACACCGGATGATGTTGATTTTGGTTTCAATTCGGATAGGCTATATGATGACAATCCGGATTAGATACTTCGCGATGCAGAAGGGAATTGTGTTGAGAAAGAATATTTATCATTCCGGGGCTTGATGGAGGATTCGGAGAAACCTTTGCTCACGTGCTGCAAGTCAAAGTACATGAGATTGTCAGCCGTACTTGAACTACTGAAATTGAAGGCAAGAAACGGTTGGTCCGACAAGAGTTTCACGGCGTTGTTAGGGCTTTTAGCGGACATGCTTCCGGAGGGAAACAAGTTGCCCAAAATCACCTACAAAGCCAAGAAGGTTCTTTGTCTATTGGGAATGGAAGTAGAAAAAATATATGTATGTCCGAACGATTGTATCATGTACCGTAAAAAGTATACAAACATACATGTATGTCCGGTGTACAATGCATCCCGATACAAGCATAAAAATTAATCAGATGAGGCGAGGAAATAGAGGTGAAGAAAGAACCTCCTGCTAAGGTGGTCTTGTTTTTTCCAATAGTTCTCCATTTGAAGTGTTTTTTGTGAACCCAATTGAGGCAAAACTACCGCGTTGGCACTCGGAGGAGCGTAAGAAGGATGGAATGTTAAGACACATTGCTAATTCCGCCAAGTGAAGAAACATCGATAGGAGGTTTGCATACTTTGGTGCAGAACCAAGGAATATAAGATTTAGATTGAGTACAGATGGAATGAATCCTTTCGGTAACATGAGCAATCGACATAACACTTGGCCCGTGACTCTGCATCTACGACCTTCTTCCTTGGCTATGTATGACGCGGAAGTACATTAGCTATCAATACTTATCTAAGGGCCGAAATAGCCTAGGAATGATATTGATGTGTACCTAACACTATTGGTAGAAGATCTAAAAATACTATGGATCGAAGAGGTACAGGTATAGGATGCGTACAAATGAGAGAACTTCACTTTACGCTCCTTGTTGTTTGTACCATAAATAATTATCCTGCCCTTGCTAACCTGTCGGGCCAAAGTACAAAAGGGGCTAAAGCATATACTCACTGTTTAGATGATATCGAGAGCATGTGACTGAAGCACTTGCGCAAAACTATGTACATATGTCACCGTAGGTTCCTTCGGAGGGCTCACCCATACCGTAGGATGATGAAAACATTCGACAGAGAGAAGGAGGATATTTCAGCTCCAAGGCATTTAAGTGGAAAAGAGGTCTATGAAATGGTTAAAGATTTAAATATTGTGCTCGAAAAGGGATGTAAATCGAGTACCCGTGAGAAGAACATTAGGAAGAAGAGATCAATATTTTGGGACTTACCTTATTGGGAGTACCTAGAAGTTCGCCACTTCATCGATGTCATGCACATAGAGAAGAATATATGTGCACCTTGATTGGCCTCTTACTGAACATTCGTGACAAAATAAACGATGGCGTCAACGATGGCGTCTTCGCCGTAGAACCCGCCGTCACCTCAGCCTCGTTCCGCCGTTCCACCCCGCCGGCCAGTCGTTCAGTCGCTGTTACCTCGCCCCGTCGCCGGCAAGCTTCGCCACCGTTGCAATCGCCGCCGGTCAAACCCAGTTGCCACCATCTCCAATGCCAAAACCAAACCTAGAATAGATAATGATAATGCAGCTACAACTTCTTCAAACTCTTCTTCAGAGTCAAGTCAACCAAGGTCAACAAGCTCATGTCCACACATCATAGTCCAAACTTGGGGAATTCATGAGAACGAGACCGCCTTCCTTTGCTGGTCCAGTGGATCCATTAGAGGCCGATGATTGGCTTAAGAATAATGAGAAGAAGTTGATTTTGGCTTAGTGCAATGACCATGAGAAAGTGTTGTATGTCACTCACCAACTAAAAGGAAGTGTTGCTAGTTGGTGGGAAAGTTACTGCGCTACTCACCAGGATGTGCAGGCCATCACTGGCCTCAATGCTTAGTAAAGAAATTGTATAATACTAAAATTGAATTGATTAATTAGTTTAATTTTGAGCTCTAATTGTATCGAATCCTACTGTCCTTTTGGTCCCTAGCATCTTTGTTGCTTACTGTCAGGTTGCTGGTTCAATTTGGTTCTGTGATCTCTAGTAAACATTGTACCCAGTAACTTGTTTTCAGCATTAGAGGAATCCCTGCTATTTTTTAGATTCAGTAATCATGCTTTGTCTATACTGATCAAGTTTTTAGAGCTGTTAAAATTCAGTTTTGTGGACATTATTTCATATTGTTACTCAATTAACTGGCAATAAGTAGTCTCTTTGTGAGTTGGGACCTTTTCTGTGAATTGTTCAGTTGAAAACTTTTTAGAGCTCAAAATCTAAATTGTGGTAATCATTTCTAATTTGTGAAGAGTATAGACAAAATATTGAGAAGGCCGAAAGTGAATCTTGAGCAACTCTACAACTAAGGGCAATAATCACATTAAAACATGAGCTTCTTGCTGGTTTTAATTGTTTGCATGCTCTATGTTTCAAAATTACTAACAACTGTTGCTTTAGAATGCTCAAAATGTTCAAGAATTGGCTTAAGAATTACTCACTTCTATTATCCAAGCATTCTTCGTCATCGTCACCTGATGCGTGTGATGCACCGTCCTCTGGAAAATCCAAGCGTCATGGAAGAGGACTATCAAAAAGTCGATGCATCTGGGACCCTTCTCAATCCTCGCCAAGTAGTGTCCACATTTCGAAGAATGGTCGGAATAGTTGCACAGGATTGGATTGAGATCACATTCAAGTCATAGAAGAACATGACCAAGGATCAGAAAAATCAGCTGCTGATGGAAGTTTTTAAATCATTCGAGATCCTGAAAGAACACCAGGCCTCTGTACGAAGACATGTGTTGCTTACGGCATGCAAAGCGTGCAAGAACTTCAAAAGCATGCTTATCAAGCAATACATGGAGAAGGATATGATGCCCTTCCAAAAGTATCCATTCCTAGAACCGCAATGACAAGAGTTTATGGCGATGAAGATGACAGATAATTTTAGGAGTGAAAGCATGGTGCACAGGGCCCCCCAAGAAAAAACATGCACACACACGACTCGGCACTGCTGAGTATGCATATAAAATCCTGCAATGGAGGGAAGAGGATGAGTAGGCAATCCTACGAGAGGCTTGCTTGCCATTTCCCAGAATCCTTGATGTGCACTAGATAAGAGTGAGGTCATCTACCATGTCATCGGGGGCCATCTCCTTTCGAAACCACACAGATGAGGAAGTGTCCTACCTCCTAGTAAGATATCGAACTACCTAATTTTTAATTGTTTCATAACTTCATAGGAAATAAAATGACATGTCAAACTATTGCAGGAAGCGCTGAGTGTAGAATCTTTCTAAAGCTCATTCCAAGCAGTTAGGGAGAGATATATACTCTCCGTAACCCTAGGAAACAAGGAGCAACCGGGTCGCATGAGAGGCCTTGTTCTTTATATTCCTTGGAAACATGGTTTCTTAGAGGATTCCGAAGCATACCAGAGTAGAAAGAAAGCTAAAGTAGAGCACGAGGCATGGCTACAAGAGAAGATTAAGACATCTCATAGAGAGGAGATCATTGATGTTGTCAAAGACGATATGCAAAGGTATAGAAAAAATTAGCCGGCAGCCACCGCCACTCCTGTGCTACCAGCTCCCCAACCGCCAGAGTAGTTGCACATTCAACCCTAACTCGGAAAACGACCACAGATTTCTTGTCAATGACATCTTGGTAATAATCATTATCTCTAGAATGCTCGATCCATTGATAGGCCTATTGGAGCAGCTAATTTTATATCGTTATGTAGGTGGCTACGAAGTGCAAGCTCCAAGTGAGATATGCCTCCGTTGCCATGTATGTTGCTTGGAGCTAGGTGTATCTATCTAGTGCTAGGGTCTTGGTGCACGGTGTAACTCTAATGACATGTTTCATGAAAGTGAATGTGGATGGTGTTTATGCCAATTTCAATGCCATCCCGCTGCAGATGCCCCCAAACGACAAAGTTGTGACTCTAGAGCAAGCCATTGAAATATTCATCCAGTGGCCCAAGAGGGACATCTGCCTGGAGGCTCCTACACTGGTGCCAAGTCCATCGGAGCTATCTACACCGACGCAGCAAGGACGTGGTGAATCACATGCATTTACAACTTGTGCCTGATCGACTACCGTGAAGTTGACATCTAACAAACGAGGCGGCAAGGAAAAACCGAAGAAGAATGATGATGATATCCCCTACTTACCATTGGCCCAAAAATTTGAGCCAAGTGAGCCGTTGGTCGTCCTGATAGAGCACCTCCAAACCCTAGGATTGGCTTACCAGAGATTGCATGCATGGTATATGGAATAGGCCAACAAACTGAAGGAACCGCATCATCTTTAGCACAACATTTATGACTATGTCTTCACGGTGACCTTCGAGGACATGTTCTTTCTCTTCAACCTCGACGCCATCGACGCTTCACTCATTTGATGTTAGACACTATAAGTGTATACAATCACGGTCTACATTCATGTAATATCGAAATGTCATACTGAGAGACCATGTGAGGGTCATTCCTTGTGTGTGATGAGTAATTGACATCGGTTTAGGGAAGTCGAGTTTGATTTGGTTGGTTCGGACCTTGACGTTGCATGGTGCAATCGGGCTCGGTCGGACTTAGTCAAACCTGGTCAAAATGGTTAGGATGCATATTATGTCGACTTGTCAGGTTTGGGCTATCTCATTAATGCATTTACGCTTACATGTATCAAACTGTGCTATTTGATGTGTTTCTTGTCTGTGATGGCTGCAGGACATCGAGGCGGAGTCGTGGCGAGACACGAGGTGACCGGACTAGGCGCAGGTGGCGTTGAGGTCAGAACGGTCGGATGTGTCGAAGACGGCGGAGATTCGATGTGGTTGCTAGTCGTGGACGACAAGGAACGCGGAAGCTTCTTGGAAGGTGCGGAGGGGCGAAATGGTAATTTCGCGAGGCTGCACAAGCGGGAGCGGGTTCCGTTGGATTTAGCGGGCGTAACGGGGTGGAGACCCGTTAGCCAAGGGCTATAAATAGATGTGAGGGGCTGCATGCCTCCTGATGGCCTTGGGAGAGAGTTAGGGTTTGCCTTGGTCAAAAGAGTCTTTAGGAGGTGGTTTTGCCTTTGCTCTTTAGTGGTTGGAGAGTGGTTGAGGGCAGCAGATTGTGTCTCCCTTCGTAGCTCTCTGTGTGTCTGAGTTCATCCCCTCTCCAAGCATGTAGTGAGTGAGTTTCTTGATTTTGGAGAGAGAGAGGATTAATGAGACCCATGTAATCATTTCTCTTGTTCTAATGTCCATGCGTATGGGGACTCCTTGTAATCCTTGTTGATTGGAATGAATTTTCTGAAGTTTTCTCTCGTGCACTTCGTTCCTCTTTTTGGGTGATTTCTTGTTGGGAAGGCCCAAAATGGGTTGCTCTGTGATGGGGTTATGATTTTAGACCATTTGGTCAGCTACAATCCCAGAGCCAAGTGTTTAATTTCAGTTTTTGCTTTCTGAGCTCCCCTGTTCTTCCTGTTTCATTCTAGGGTTTTGGTGAAAATCCTGTTTCCCTTCGTCAGATGGCATGAAACTTGATATCTAGAGTCCAGAGGCTATTAAGTAGCTATCCTCAAAGTTTCATGGCTAAAGGATCAAAGGTCGGAAAGTAATTTGGTTTTTGGTGGAGTATCTATAAGGTTTCAGGTTTTGTCTCATCTCTGAGATTCTAGGGTTTGGTAAGATTTCCTCTTCTCTCCAAAAGAAAGTGGCCTGACTTGATCTTCTGAACCCTTAGGGTATTGCTTTTGTTTCTGCAAAGTCTCATGGGCAAAGGTCTTGAGATTGAAGAGAAATTTGAGATTGAGTGCAGCACTCTACATATTTTCAGTTTTTAGGGATCTCCTCAATTCTTGGTTTTGGGGTGTTTTCTTTTGGTCTCCCAGGTTCTAGTGGTTATTTAAGGTGTATGTGTGTTGTTTTGGGCTGTAATGATCAAGGGGGAACCTCTATTTCCTCTGTTATTTGAAGTCTGCAAGTTTGCAATTTTGGTTGTCTGAATTTTCCCCCTGCTGTGCTCTGAAACCGTCGAGCGGTCAGACCGGGGAGTAATGGGCGGTCAGATTGGCTTGCCTCAAGCGGTCAGACCGGTGCAGAGGGAGCGGTCAGACCGGCCATAAGGCAGCGGTCTGACCGGCCACCCCTGTGCAGCTTGTGTTGCTTGCTATCCTTTGGCTCAGTTTTGGCTCTCTGATTTCTTTCTTGCCCTGTTTATTTCTTCTGTTGGCTAAAGATTGCAGAGAGTATGAATTTACTCCTTCATAGCTCTTCATAGCTATTGGAGAAGAGTCTTCTTGTGGGTACTTTGAGGGGTTAAGTTTTTAAAGATTCGACATTCACCCCCCTCTATCGCCATTTCGGTCCAACACATATATAACTCATTGCTTTTGTGTGTGTGTGTGTGTATACATGGTGACTGAAGCTAGATTAATGAAATTACCCGTAGGTTTCCTCGACCCACACTTGGTCTCCATGCATATCATCAAGGAGGATGTATCAACGCCCAATTACGTTGCTTCTAAACGGAAGTCCAAGGGAGGGATCAACGCTCTGCAACACAATCTAGATTTTTCGGTATTCACTAATACACATTAATCATATATTAACACTCCGTAGTAATGCCTCTCAAACTAACAAATTCTGTTTTTGTAGTGCCACTAGCAGCCACCGGGTAACACTTGTGGATTATATGTTTACCACAATATGGAACTACTCAGTTCCACGAGGACCAATGATCCTCAGGTCTGTCAATCTTGCAATAATTATTTCATACCTATCAATTTATATGTATGCACAACATTGATTTTTGTACCGACAGGTTGCAACCATTGATACAACTACGTTGCAATAGGCTGAGCTCCAACAAATTCGAGGACAGTGTGCGCACTTCATGATGTCTAGGGTCATAAATAAAGATAGAGAATTCCACAATGTATAATGAATTTGATTGGGATAAGATTGAGTTTAATTGTACATGTGTGTATTTGCTAATGGATGATTAATTTATTTCTTTTGGGTTAATTAATTTGTGAAATAGTTATTCTTGTTTCTGAAATAAATGTGAATTGGATGTATATATATTTGTTATGTTTCTGCTTGTTTCAAAGGGTATAGCTAGCATTTTCTAAGGCTATCCAACAAATAGAAATATATTTAGAAATACAAAAGAATATCACATATGATTATTAACTCATAACCGTCTGTGATAGTACATATCACAAACGGTTCAAAAACCGTCGGTGATGACCTTATGTCATTACTGACTCATAAATTCAGACGGCTCACGAAACTATTTGTAATGATATTTTTGAATCATCTGAGATGACCTTTTCTGCAGTAGTGTTTGTACTCACTCGTGCGAATAGACATAATTTAATTTTTTAAGCCAAAAGTTATAAGCCACAACTCAAAAGAGTCCATGACGGTGATGACTTATGAAGTCGATAACGATCTATTTTTATCTTCCCCATAAAAATGGTCAACTGCTTTGCTTAACAAACAAGTGAGCTAGCTTGAATCCTTTTGACTACTAACACAAAAGCATGCACAGGTATAGGGCTGTGCATAAAAAAACCGAACCGTAAAAACCGGACCGAAAATACCGAACCGAACCGGTCAACTCGGTTTGACCGGTTTTTGGTATTCGGTTCGGTTTTTATATTTTAGGTTTTCTTAGTGTTCGGTTTTTTCGGGAAAAACTGACTAAAAACCGAATAAACCGAAGAAACCAAAACTTCGTTCCCCTCGCCACAGCATGGGATCGTTCATCCAGTTCTTGTCGCCTATCGGGCTGGAAGTGGAACCCGTGCACTGCCTCTGCAGCATGGCATTGCTCCAAGGGAACGCGTTCCCCGCGTCACCGCCCAGCCTTCCGTCGCTCCGCCGCATGCCGGACGTCTTCTCCGACACATCCGGCCCCCTGCTCCTCTCCACGGCGTCCACCTCCGCCGGGCCAGCCGAAAGCACATCCATGGGGCGCCCGGCGAGCCTGACGCCGGCGAGTGCGGCAACGGCAAGGAGCACCGCGGCGCCCCTCCTCTTCTTGGCTCCGACGTCACTTCGCCTCCTCCTCCGACTCCGCAGGTCAGCCCCTCCATTTCCTCTGCTCCTCCGTAATTCTTCAGCTTTTCCACTTCTCTCTGGCGCCAGGTGTTCGTCGTTTTGCCACAACCGCACCGCCCAGTCGATTTTTGGTTAGCTTCGGCAAATTCCGCGCCGGAGCTGACCCCCGCTCTACTCCTTTGCGCTCTGAGTCGGCGGAGACGGAAGGTGTTCGTTGTTTTGCCTCAAGGGTGTTTCGCGTGTATAGGAAGTAGCAGTAGTTATGAATTCACAGGGTGCCCCTTCGTGCTTCAATTTTGATGCTTTGATGAGGGATTTGGTGTAGAAGAAGTGGTCGAATTCGAGTAGGATGCCTTCCTTGATGTTAATCAGTGGGGGCACTTGCGAATTGCGATGGCACTATGGAGTAGTGGTCCTAGTGGATTCCTAAGCTGCCTTTTGGGTTTCACGATGTTACGTGTGCTCTGCTCTGGCTTGTCGTTGACCTGCTTCAATTTGCCTTCTATAGTAGTAGGTACTACATGGGTTTGTTTTAGTTAGTGAACTAGTTATCATTTATCACCGATTCACCTGAGCTACTTGCATAATCACTTTGGTAATGCCGCAGTTCGTAGCCACTCTTTTGTGCTTGATCAAATTCATTGTTAAGGTTGTGCTTCATAATTCGGCCCCGCTGGATGTTGGGAATAGATGGAGTTGGGCACAATCCCAAATAAACAGCACTGGCTGCACTGCTTAAGTGCTCATGTGCAAAATTGTAATATCTACAATTCTACATGTTACAGCAGTGGGACGCAGTGGACTCAGTGAGCTAATTGTTTCATCAACCGGTCTTTATGCCAATTGCCAAACCTATATAGGAGATTAGGAGTAACTGAACACAACCAAGTTTGTCTGTCTCCGTGGTGACGGCTCGTAGTATATATACTATCGTTTACTCGTTTCGCTAGTCATTATATTATTTGCAATTTGCGTTAACTTTGGTAAATATGGTATTTATCGATACCGCACCGAAATAAATTGGGATTTACCGAAACCGAACCGTATTTTCAAAAATACCGTATACTACCGAACTAACAATACCGTATTTACCGTATATACCGTATTTACCGAACCGATTTTACCGAACTAACTGAATGCACAGTCCTACACAGGTATACCTAGCTAGATGGCGACGGCAAGATTCGTTCTACCATGCATGCATGCATTACCTAAACGGCCTGGCCGATCATCTTTTCAAGTTTTGTTAACGGCGCTAGCTACTAAAAGCTAGGTCTGCGAATCTGGACGTCGTATTCCAACTTTAATCCGAGTGACATGTGACAAGCAATGGCCTGATAAAGCCCATCGATCGGTGATTAATCTGAAACTTACTTGTAACCACTACACTAACTCCATTCAGTTTCTCGATCGGTTGGTCCTATGTCACTTTCACAAGTGCCATAAGTAACAAAATCGTGGAGACACACCGCTTGCAACATGACAGTAGCATATGCACGTACACTCGGTTGGCCATCCTTAACAGGTCGCTGGGCCTGTTAGGAACGCAGGCAGGTTTTTACAGAAAAACAACAAACACTAATCCTCCAAAATTCAGTTCCTCTGAGAACTATGCAAGATTTTGTTTTATCTTGGGAAGTGGGGGGCAGGAGAACTGCTCACCCATTCATCAAGAGAGAAACAAGTTACAACAAGAAAGGATCCATTGGTTTAGGACCTAACAGAGCACCATTGGTTAATTAGGACCAATTTGGAACCTAGAAAATTTACAGAAATATAATCCCTGCGACACTCTTGTAGATCCCGTGAAACACCTCAAAATTTCAAAACCATTTGAATTCTTTTTTGGATTTTGGTTGAATTCTCAATTCCTTCCCACTTTGGCAACTCTCCTTGAATTTGTGCCTTTCCTCTTTTGCTTCCACACCTCCTCCATTCGCTAGCACCCCTGGGAAAGCCGTCTCCCGCCACCGCCTCCCTGTCCCCCCCCCCCCCCCCACACGTCATCACCCAAAATTGCGGCCGAGCCTTCCCCGGCATTCACACCCACCTTGCCAGCTGCTGATGCCACAGTCCCACCCACCAGTGGCTCGCCCCTCTGCCAACCTCACCCCTCCATCCCTCGCGCATCGCGCTGTTTGACTCCTCACCTCTTCCGCCGCAGCTTGACCTCCCCATCCGACACGCACACCCTTGTCGTACCAGCTGCTGTCACCTTTACCAACTCCTACAGAGACTGCAGTGCTACCAATGCCACCTCGCCTGCAAGCTCTCTCCCTAGCAGAGCTCCTGTCTTCTCTCCCCTCCATGCGTCGGTGCCGCCTGAACTAAGCCACTACTCCCACCGCCTCTCCACGGCTTTAAAACTCAATTGCTTCCGTAGAAAGCATCACACCACTCCCAACTACATAACACAACCAACTAATTGAGCTCACCCTCACCACAGCATCCCCACCACCCTCCCCTGAGCCCAGTGAGCTCCAGATGCAATCTTCCTCCTCCCTCTATTAAAACTCAATTGCATTCGCTCACAGCACCCCCTTTGCACCCAGATCACTTTGGTGAACTCAAACAGACGTGAGCATTTCTGTGAAGCTCCGCCGATGAAAGCCATCGCTGGCCAAAGCATCTCTTCCATGGGTAGCTCAAACCAGGGATCCTCAGCCAAAGCCACCTCTGCTCTAATGTTCCCAATTCCTTGTAGATGGTGAAATCGATCCCAACCTCACTAGAGAACCACCAGAAAACCCTAGCACCACAATGAAGCCCGAGATCATCTCTCCCATCGCCAACCACCACCACCCCATTTTGCGCCATCTAAAGCCCCAAAATAGAACCACCACTGTGCCAGGAACCCATACATACCGCTCTCACTCGCCGAAGAACCCCACCGGTGCTATTCCCACCGAGATCATGGCTTCTCTATTTGCCACTGAAAAGAGAGGGCAGAAGGAAGAAGAAGGGGGTGGCGTGGCCAGATCTCGCCCGCCCGCGTGTTGGTCATCAGGCATGTAAGCATGCATGCAACTGGGCCGTTTGGGCATGCGTTGTTGGGCCAAGTTGGCTAGCCCATCGGGCCAATTGAATTCAAAATCTTGTGTGCGCACTGTTTGAATCGGGCGGCCCAGCACTGTAGCAGCTACTGTTCATCAGAAACCCTAATATCCAAAAATATCCCATTTCGATCATTTCAATACCACGAATCCATTTTGACCTCCGTTCCACCAATCCAAGCTCCAATAAAATTTAAACCAACTCTAGTTGATTTTTATTACATTTTACTAGTCTCCATTTTATTTATTTTCCTAGCTTGATTAGTCTCAAGCATAGACCCATGTTATTTTATGTGTTTGCGTTATTTCCTCAGTACTCAAGGTGACCATGCAAGGACCAGATCCTGGCATCGAGGTTTAAGAGGCAGTCGAGTTTGTAGAGTAACAAGACATGTTACAAGTTTTTTTTATCACATTCAACCCCATGAAATTCATATTATGTAATTACAGTATTTGCATTAATATTATTTGCACAATGTTATTTAATTAAAATAAATGTTTAGAATGACTTGTAAATTAGATATGTCCTACCACTGAAAAAATACCCTGTTTAATTTGAGGCCGTATTCACCTTTACAATCTTAGTAATATTTAATTATTGTACAAATAATTATAGATTGGCTCATTCAAAATTTTATACTACTAAGTGACTTGGCATTTGGTCGGTAGTTTAGTTTAAATAGTTCTAGGGTAAGGAGGAATAGTAGAAAGCCACTAGATAGTTAGAGTCCACGACCTTACCCTAGGGTGAAAGCTTGACCGGGTAGAGACTATATAAAGAATTGAGTAGTAAAAAAGCCTTGTTTTCTCAACTCAGTCACACGCTAGTTGAAGCATGCCTATCGCATGACATTGAGAGTTTGAGAAATCTTATGAGTAAAGTTAAGCAACTCTGCAGAGTGAAACAAATGGCATTAAATTACGCCATGCTTCCAGTTAATGGAGATGTATTTAATAGATGATTCCAATAGCAAGGCATAAGTGAATTTCTTAATGTTTTAAATGGGTGTAATCTGAGAAAGCAACTGTTGAAAACCCCTTTAATCTTAAAAAGTTATTGTTTTGTAATTTTTCATGTTTAAAATGTTTGCAAATAAAATTGCATCCACTTTTATTAATAGAACCAGTATATTCCCTTCCATTGAATATACTTGCAAGTAGTTAAGTTAGGATTTATCATTGTGACTTGTTGGATACGATTGTACTCATTACTTGCTAAATAACAAACAGAAGAATGGTGGAACAACGATGAACAAGCTATTGATGAGGAGCCAAAAGAGCCCTACTTTGTCGATGATTCGTGGTTCTAGATCTTAACCTCGCTCGAGGTTGCTTGTGGAGTTTCTTTTGTAATGCAAGATAACTTTGGGCTTGTACGCCCGCTACGTCCAAAACATAATTTTGGGCTTGTACGTCCGCTACGTCCAAAACTAGGCTATTAAGCCTTACTTCCAGTGGCGAATCCAGGATGAAAATAGAGGGGGAGCTCTACTGTTGAGACTATAGCACAACATAAATATATCAAAGCTACATCCACTAGTCTTTTGCCATTAGAATATCAAATTCATACATAAATAGGAAGAGAACAAATTGAAAATGTACAATACAAAAAATTTAGTACCTTGTTAATGGATAATGTGCCCCCAAATCTTCATAAATATGTGAATACCGATCTGTAAATAAAAAACATCAAATATAGTGATACAATATTAAATTATGAATGTCCATAAACATTAAAAATGAAACGACAGCAAATCTACACAGGCCATAAGGTCTCTCCAAGACTCCAACAGACCAACAGTACTGCACTACTGCTGCTCGCCAATCTACACATCGCCATAGCTGCCCACTGCGCTCGTCCTCTCCGAGACTCCCAAGTCCCAACTCTTCTCTACAGAAACTCAAACACAGCGCACAGCCACACACCGCGCCGGCCGCCTCCCCCTCCGCCGCGCCGGCTGCCTCCCCCTCCCCGGCTCCCCCTCGGCCCTCTGCTGCGCCGGCCGCCTCCCCCTCCCCGGCTCCCCCTCCGCTGCGCTCCGCCGCGCCGGCCGCCTCCCCCTCCCGGCCTCCTCGGCTTCCCCTCCGCTGCGCCGGCCGCCGGGCTATGGGTCCTCTCTCCGACTCGGCGACCAGATGTCCAGATCTACTGTTGAGGTGTGCTGTTCATCTTCCTCGATCTGATCTCGTAGATCTACTGTTGAGGTGTCCTGTTGAATGTTTCTCGTTGGGTTTTGGGCCAGGATTTGCCGGGTATTTGGGCCGGCTGGCGGCTAGGGTGATGGGCCTTAAGACACCGCCTGGCTGCCCTCATGCCGTCATGTGGAGTTCTGCCGAGTGCCGAGTTCTTCAACCTGGGCGACGTGCGACGACACGGTCACACGGCGACGTTCAACAGTGGGAGTGGACTGTGGGAGACTGGGAGGAGAGGGGGGGTCCTTCTTCCACCGTGGGAGGAGGGGGTGCTCGAGCCCCCACAAGCACCCACGGTGGATTCACCACTGCTTACTTCTATAATAAAGCTTGGTTCTTATTTGTAAGTATATGTTGAACTGATGCACATTCATATACAGTATTCCATAACTAAATAGTTCTAGATAGTTGCTAAAATTATTAGCATATTCAAAAATAGGGGCGTTACATCCTGTGTCCCAAATGGAGCTTAATGATGCACTTATAGGATTGCCACTGGAAGTCAGGAGGATCCCACGAACAGATGAAATAGAATGCACGATTTACATATGTGGCACGATAATGCCTCGGTAATCACTCAACGAGTCAATGGCCCTCTTCTTTTTCAGCTTTTGGTTTAGGGTGTTTTTGTTACTCTGTAATCTCTCACATGAACAAACGAAAAAATCACAAGTTGTAACTAAAAGCTATAAATCTTAGGTAAAAAGAACAAGCCCAATATAGCCAAATCACGTCATGCTGGAATATTTATTGCTCACAGCAGCTGCAGCTGGAAAATATGTTAATTATACAAGGTAAAGTGGGTGCTAACGAGGCATTGCACGACATGATTCACATCCAAGCAAAGTATATGTACTCTTACTGGGTTGTCGGGAACTAATAATTGTAGTGCACACACATGGGATCTACACATCTTCGCAATCCAAACCAACGGCCTAATCCTGCCCTTTGCAACTAGTACTTAAAACGAAACCGTGTTGAATCATGCGTGTAGATTAGTGCGTCGGGCATGTTTGTTTTTGCTGCGGTTTGTGGCTTTTGGTTGTAGATTGTGACTTTTAGGCTGTTTGTATGAGAGATTACAGAGTAACAGAAATCCACGTGCGGTTTTTGCTAGTATAAATGAAGTCAGTAAAGTATATACTACAATTAACTAGTAGACTCTATCTTAAAAAATACTCCGTTTAAAAGCTAGTTACTGTAGAAAAGCCGAAAAGTAGCTGTTGTGGCTACGGGCCAAACAGAGAGAGAGATGGTAGTGGAGAGTGATGAAGATGAGTGTCATGGCCTGGTCCCTCCCCATGGCCTGTACTCATATATACACACACATGAGGAGTGCTTTTACAGTTATACCCTTACATCTGGTTATCCCCTCTGGGGGCAGTTATGTCATTACACATGGCCTATTCTGGGCCTTATAATCTCCTACCAGGCCTGCTGGGTTTAGGTGGGGGCCATCCCTACGACAGGAGCCTCTCATGGTAAAGGGCTTCACAAGGCCGAAGCCATGTTGCCGAGTCCTTTGGCCCCCTCCGTCCCCGCGGCCTGTGAACTTTTCCACACTTCCGGGGCTGCGCTGTAGCCGAAGCAGACGCGCGCGCGCTCCGTCCCTGATAAGGGGCGTGCTGCGACGCTCGGACTTCCGGCCGTCCACGTGGTGCAGCGTGCTTGGCGCGGTGCGGGCGTTGAGGCGTCGTGACCATTAATATGGCGGCGGACTTCCGGCAGTTGGACTTCTGCCGATTGGCCTTCCGCCGGTTGGCTACCCTGCTGATTGGGGTATATATATGGCGCTGGTGCGGCGTTGCTCCTGCGTATATTATGATAGAAGCTGTTCCCCTAAAATGGGCCCCTGCCATGCATCAACATTCCTGGGTGACGCTGAGCGGCTTGGGGAATGTTGATGCACAGAAGGAAGTCCATTTTTCCTGGGAGCTTGATCAGCACCGGTTATCGATAGCCAGCCGCGCTTCCTGCCCCCGCACCGCGCTTCCGCAGGCGACAGCAAGGTCTGCCCTGTTTTTCTTAACGGGCCTACCTACAGTCGGTGTTCCTGATGGAGCCCGCCGGCATTACCTTTGATGTTGATGCACTGTCGATATAGCTCTGATACCATCTCTGTAGAGACCCGAATATACAAATCCGGACTCTCCTGTGTATTCTGCACTAGTCCAGGATCACGCTAGTGCACACAGTATGAACAAAGGTAAATATCATCCACATCACGATATTCTCAGAAAAAACCAAATTATATTAATAATAATCAGAGTACGACCTTATGGCCAAGCTTACAATTATTAGCCTGAAGTGCTTAACAAAAACTAGCAGCGGAAATCCAAAAGAAAGCGCAGCAGCCAATCGACACGCCCACAGGCTATCGAGTGGAGAACGAAGCCTAATCCGCGAAGACGTTGAAGTACTCTCCTTCTGGAACCTCCTGCTGGTGATACTCCTCCTCCTCAACTGAGCAACAGGGGCATAAAGCCGTGAGTACATTGGTACTCAGCAAGCCGTTTGTAACAAATGAATGCAATATAATATGCAAGGCTTAACAATGGATGGCTGAAAGGTTAGTTTTGCAGAAAGCGACAATTGAAGTAAATATCATACATAGATTGAAAAGCAACTTTAACAAAGGACGTTAAATAAATAATCCAAGGAATTGAATATAATCACAAGTGAACTAACCGTTCACTTCCCAGCTCAACCCAACCAGATTTCATAAAAACTCTACCCCTCGGGTGAAATCACCGAGCATTGTCCATGACCGAGGACACGGCTATTCGAATAGTTTTACACTCTGCAGAGGTTGCACAACTGTACCCACACGATGTGATAATCCTCACGATAAAGATAATCACAACAAGGCTTTTACAATGATCCATCTCCACCTGATCCCACTCGCTAGGGTTTCGCCGTCGAGTAGGGTAACCCCCTAGTCGATAATTGCCCCCTCTTGCGCCACAACAACATCGGTAGCAAAACCAAAATGGAGACTTCACAAATTATTATGCCAGGTCTATCCCATACTAGACATGTGGTTTGCACGACTTAGCTCAGATCAATGGCGCACAAAGTTAAGTCCTTAAGAATTACCCAGGCGAAGCATCCACATCCCATGTGCATTCAGCACCCCCTTTACTGCACGATCAATCGCCCAAGTGAAAACCAATTTTGTATAACCAACACCAATGACACTACCCATGCCATGGGAACAAGTTTTATAATCGTGGTTAACCACCACATTCAAGTATATCATTAAGTCAAGATTAATTAACCACATGTGATGATGAACCCTTTCGCGAAATAAGCAAGGCTAAGCATTCTAATCGTACCAACCCAATGTGACAAATAACATAGCATCACTAATTAAATTCCCAACCTAAGTTGACAATGGCATCAAGGTATTCCAAAATATCAAGGAGGGAAATAACCAATTGGGATGATAACTACCAATACAAGGGTTTGAATAAAAGTAGCGATGCATGATAATTTAAACCAAAATAATTAAATAATAGATTGCAAACTGGGTTCAACATGATCAAAGAATACGACTTGCCTTGGCCTTGCTCAGTTGACGGCTCTTGATCTTCAAATCCAACTTCCGCTCCTTCGAACGCGTGATCTAACGAGAGAGAACGCAATCAAAACACAAAATAAAATCAAATAAAATTCAAATGAACTCCAAAAATTCTCAAAATTGAACCAAAAGATAGAGCTCAGTTTTAGATGAATTTAGGAAAAAGAATCGGGGCAATCGGAGCTAGGACGAAGGAGAACGGGCTCTGGGAAGTTTTAATTCAGAGAAAAAGAGACAGACGGGTAGTCGTTACGACCACAAAGGATCCCTACGACCACGCAGAGAAATTACGACCACGAAGAACCTTACGACCACGAAGAACTTTACGACCACGAAGAACTTTACGACTACGACCACAAACCAATCTACGACTACGACTACACTAGGAAACTTACGACTACGACCACAGAGAACAATCTACGACTACGACTACACTAGGAAACTTACGACTACGACCACAGAGAACAATCTACGACTACGACCACAGAGAACAATCTACGACTACGACCACATGGGCGGCTACGACTGCACAGCGGCTACGACTACTCAGCGGCTACGACTACTCAGGCAGACTTACGACCATGAAGTCGTTTACGACCACATGATCGAACTTACCGGTGGCTTTACGGCTTACGACTAAGGCTCTACAACGTAGTCGTAGAACCTTACGACCACACGGGTCTACGGCACACGGATCTACGACCACGGATCTACGACCACAGATGGCGGTGGGATCTGGTCGGCGGTGTCTAGGGACGGTGGCGGGACTTACCGGCGACGGCGGATCGGCGAAGGCGAAACGACGGCGAGGACGACACGACCTCGGGCTCCGGCAGGGCACGACCACAGCGGCGGGCGGCACGACTTCGGTTTGCGGCTCAACTCGGAGGCGAGGCTTGACTTGGGACGAGGGAGACACCAGGGGTTCGGGCCCTTTTATACCCGGTCGTAGAGGTGTCCTGGTCGGCCACAAGTACGAGTCCGGGTGGGATACGACCTGAGAGTCCTACTCGTATACGAGTACGACTTGCTAAAAGCGGGCGGCTGCGATGCGGGGCGGGGTTCTGGATGGCTGACACGCGGTGGGGGTGGAAGCCGTTGCGGCTCGACCGACTGGTTTTTCTTTTTCTTTTTCTTTTTCCAGAAATTCAAACAAATACTTTTGAGCTCTAGAAAATAGCAAATAAATCCAGAAAAATCACATAAAATGCCAGAAAAACTCTTGAGGCTCAGGGAACTCAAATAAAATACTTTTGGCATAATTTAATGTTTAACTTAATCATATTAAATCCTTTTAATTCATAAAAATTTCATTTAAGCTTTAATTAATTCCAGAAAATTCAAATGGTGAATTTTATTTCAAAAGCTTCAAAAAGGCTCTAAAAATCAGGATGTTACAAACCTCCCCCCCTTAAACGGAATCTCGACCCCGAGATTCAGGCTTATTAAAAGAATAGGTTACCAGGTGCGACTTCGGAGACGACGTGGTTGAGGCTTCCCCTTGTAACGCTATGAGGTATCTGGCTTCCTTGACTTGACGATGTTCCACGGCTTGCTCCTGGAGTTTTGGCAGGGGTACTTCCAAGGTTGAACGGAATTGGCGTGATTCCTTGACGCTTCTGTGGGCACGTGCGAGCAAAATGACTGGCTCATGGCAATTGTAGCAAGTGACTGATGCTGTAGGGTTGACATTCTCCCGCTGCTGATTAATTGGCTGAGGCCCAGACAAGAGCTGGCGAGGGGCTGGTGCGGGGGTTCTGAATCCAGACTGCTGAGGGACACGGGCTGGCTGATATGTGCTGAGACGAGCCCTCTGAGCCTGAGGCATCTGAGATCCTTGTTGCATCACCCTTCTTTTGCGGGACTCCTCTAGTTCGTGACGGCTTTCCTCAATGAGCATCTCCTTATCCACCATGTCTTGGAAGCTGGCATAGTCGTTTCCCACTACTTGAACTTTCAATCCCGGGTTCAATCCCCTCTTGAACCTCTTCTGATGGGCATCATCCGTGGCGACGTCCTCCGGTGCGTAGCGAGCTAACTGAGTGAACTTGTTGAGATATTCACTTACTGACATACTCCTTTGATATAGCTCACGAAATTCCTCCTTCTTCATCTCGATCACTCCATCCAAGATATGAGCGTGTCGAAATGCTGCTGTGAACTCAGCCCAAGTGATGCTATCTTGATCTTCATGAGCAGCACAGTAGTTTTCCCACCATTCAGCTGTAGCGCCTTCTAGCTGGTGGGCGGCATACAAAACCTTCTCGCGGTCTGTACACTGGGCAAGATTAAGCTTCTTTTCTGTTGAGCGCATCCAGTCATCGGCTTCCAAAGGCTCCGAAGATCGTGAATAAGTGGGTGGCCTTGTCCTCATGAATTCTGCAAATTTAGACTGTTGACGAACTGGTTGGGGCATTGCCATTTCTGGATTCTGCCGATTCATCATTGCGTTCATATTCTGCATCATGGTATTCATTAGTTGGGTCTGGGCAGCCATGAACTGACTCAAGGTCGGATCTAAACCAGCCGGATTCGCATGCTGCTCTGGAGTTGCTTGGTTTCCATTACTGCCTTCCGGATCTTGGTTCATTTGACCGCGTCCTGCGGAGCTCCGGGTGTCAACCATTTCTGCTCTGTTCTGAAGGAAAAGACCATTTGTTGAGAACTGACTCTTCAAGGCTCAATAGGTAAGAGGGAAAAGCAAAGGTAAGTGGTAAACTCGTCTAAGGGGGTAACTAATGGCAATCCTAAAACTAAGCAAACACTTAGCCGAAAAGGCTAACAAAAGGGACAATAAACTCCACAAAAAGACTTTTGACATGACTGCATCATAATGCTGGAAGCAAAACTGCAGCTCACATCACACCCAACGGCAAATAAGAAGCAAGACGATCTACACGATACTAAAACTATAACAAGGTTCAAAGCTAATGGCTCCTAATCTTCCCGGAAATTCCCCATCTTTTCTTGACATATTGGATGCTTCCTTGATCCAAACTTCACAGCACAGCTTGAAGAATTCCATGTCAACTTTCACTTTGATCGAGGGACACTCGAGACATCTATGGACATTATGGGGATAAGAAGTCAAATTGAGATTCGAAAACACTATTTCAGAGGAGGCAAGGAGAAAGAATCCTAAGAATGAGGTAAGAATAAAGAATTACTATACAATCATTTGGTTGATTTGATTTAGAAAATAAATTTTGAAATCTTGACTAATTCGGCCATTCTAACTAGGGCTCCGTCCTACAGTCGATATAGCTCTGATACCATCTCTGTAGAGACCCGAATATACAAATCCGGACTCTCCTGTGTATTCTGCACTAGTCCAGGATCACGCTAGTGCACACAGTATGAACAAAGGTAAATATCATCCACATCACGATATTCTCAGGAAAAACCAAATTATATTAATAATAATCAGAGTACGACCTTATGGCCAAGCTTACAATTATTAGCCTGAAGTGCTTAACAAAAACTAGCAGCGGAAATCCAAAAGAAAGCGCAGCAGCCAATCGACACGCCCACAGGCTATCGAGTGGAGAACGAAGCCTAATCCGCGAAGACGTTGAAGTACTCTCCTTCTGGAACCTCCTGCTGGTGATACTCCTCCTCCTCAACTGAGCAACAGGGGCATAAAGCCGTGAGTACATTGGTACTCAGCAAGCCGTTTGTAACAAATGAATGCAATATAATATGCAAGGCTTAACAATGGATGGCTGAAAGGTTAGTTTTGCAGAAAGCGACAATTGAAGTAAATATCATACATAGATTGAAAAGCAACTTTAACAAAGGACGTTAAATAAATAATCCAAGGAATTGAATATAATCACAAGTGAACTAACCGTTCACTTCCCAGCTCAACCCAACCAGATTTCATAAAAACTCTACCCCTCGGGTGAAATCACCGAGCATTGTCCATGACCGAGGACACGGCTATTCGAATAGTTTTACACTCTGCAGAGGTTGCACAACTGTACCCACACGATGTGATAATCCTCACGATAAAGATAATCACAACAAGGCTTTTACAATGATCCATCTCCACCTGATCCCACTCGCTAGGGTTTCGCCGTCGAGTAGGGTAACCCCCTAGTCGATAATTGCCCCCTCTTGCGCCACAACAACATCGGTAGCAAAACCAAAATGGAGACTTCACAAATTATTATGCCAGGTCTATCCCATACTAGACATGTGGTTTGCACGACTTAGCTCAGATCAATGGCGCACAAAGTTAAGTCCTTAAGAATTACCCAGGCGAAGCATCCACATCCCATGTGCATTCAGCACCCCCTTTACTGCACGATCAATCGCCCAAGTGAAAACCAATTTTGTATAACCAACACCAATGACACTACCCATGCCATGGGAACAAGTTTTATAATCGTGGTTAACCACCACATTCAAGTATATCATTAAGTCAAGATTAATTAACCACATGTGATGATGAACCCTTTCGCGAAATAAGCAAGGCTAAGCATTCTAATCGTACCAACCCAATGTGACAAATAACATAGCATCACTAATTAAATTCCCAACCTAAGTTGACAATGGCATCAAGGTATTCCAAAATATCAAGGAGGGAAATAACCAATTGGGATGATAACTACCAATACAAGGGTTTGAATAAAAGTAGCGATGCATGATAATTTAAACCAAAATAATTAAATAATAGATTGCAAACTGGGTTCAACATGATCAAAGAATACGACTTGCCTTGGCCTTGCTCAGTTGACGGCTCTTGATCTTCAAATCCAACTTCCGCTCCTTCGAACGCGTGATCTAACGAGAGAGAACGCAATCAAAACACAAAATAAAATCAAATAAAATTCAAATGAACTCCAAAAATTCTCAAAATTGAACCAAAAGATAGAGCTCAGTTTTAGATGAATTTAGGAAAAAGAATCGGGGCAATCGGAGCTAGGACGAAGGAGAACGGGCTCTGGGAAGTTTTAATTCAGAGAAAAAGAGACAGACGGGTAGTCGTTACGACCACAAAGGATCCCTACGACCACGCAGAGAAATTACGACCACGAAGAACCTTACGACCACGAAGAACTTTACGACCACGAAGAACTTTACGACTACGACCACAAACCAATCTACGACTACGACTACACTAGGAAACTTACGACTACGACCACAGAGAACAATCTACGACTACGACTACACTAGGAAACTTACGACTACGACCACAGAGAACAATCTACGACTACGACCACAGAGAACAATCTACGACTACGACCACATGGGCGGCTACGACTGCACAGCGGCTACGACTACTCAGCGGCTACGACTACTCAGGCAGACTTACGACCATGAAGTCGTTTACGACCACATGATCGAACTTACCGGTGGCTTTACGGCTTACGACTAAGGCTCTACAACGTAGTCGTAGAACCTTACGACCACACGGGTCTACGGCACACGGATCTACGACCACGGATCTACGACCACAGATGGCGGTGGGATCTGGTCGGCGGTGTCTAGGGACGGTGGCGGGACTTACCGGCGACGGCGGATCGGCGAAGGCGAAACGACGGCGAGGACGACACGACCTCGGGCTCCGGCAGGGCACGACCACAGCGGCGGGCGGCACGACTTCGGTTTGCGGCTCAACTCGGAGGCGAGGCTTGACTTGGGACGAGGGAGACACCAGGGGTTCGGGCCCTTTTATACCCGGTCGTAGAGGTGTCCTGGTCGGCCACAAGTACGAGTCCGGGTGGGATACGACCTGAGAGTCCTACTCGTATACAAGTACGCGCGCGCTCCGTCCCCTACCCTTCGAACGGGTGGCTGCGGAGCTGGCGCCCAGTCAGAGTAGACGCGCGCGCGCTCCGTCCCCTACCCCTCGAACGGGTGGCAGCGGAGCTGGCGCCCAGCCGGAGTAGACGCGCGCGCTCCGTCCCCTACCCTTCGAACGGGTGGCAGCGGAGCTGGCGCCCAGCCGGAGTAGATGCGCGCGCTCCGTTTCCTACCCTTTGAACGGGTGGCAGCGGAGCGGGCGCCCTCGCCTCGCGAACACCGCCACGCGTGCTGTAAAGGTTCCTGGAGTCACGCCGGCCCCTGGTCTGCCAGGGTTAGGTTCCCGTATCGTGCGACCCGACGCGCCTGTGGCACGCGGCGGCCTATGACTGGTGGGCGGCGGGATGTGGACGGTTGCGTGCTCGCGCCCGCTCGCCTCTTCCCTAGGCAAGGGGGACACGGGGCGGGCAGTGAATGGCACGGCGCCGGAGCTGTTGTGATCCCCTGGCCCATTAGTGCGCCTTTAACGGCGGCTAGGTAACGCCGTGCTGTGACGGTCCTTGGCGCCTGTGGTCGTGGCCTTCCAGCTTTGGGTATGGGGCATTGCGCTGGACGGGCGCTTGTACGACTGCGGTCGCGCCCCGTACACGGGCCATCGCGACACTTCGTTTTCAATTACGGGGAATCGTGCGGGGCAGGCCTTTACACCGCTGCGGTTGCATCCGGCACGCGGATCGTTGCGACGCTTCGGTAGCGGCGGTATGGGCGAGGTGGCTTGAAATAGCCCCCCGTAACAGCGTCCCCGCACCTTTACGCCCTCTTTCCTGTCTGCTCCGCCCTCTACACCTTCGCGCTATCTTCACCGCTTCAGTCTCTCCGTGGGAAGCGATGGCCTCCAGTAGCAAGCGCGGCCAGGCGGTTGGTGGCCCTGACATTCGCCGGCGGTCCTCGCTGTTGAAGGTGAAATACGCGCTCCAAGAGCGCGACCCGGCGGCGGTGGACCAGGAGCGGCTGGTGGCGGAGGAGGAAGGCACATTCTCCGGCGAGCTAGGCCCCTCGCTCGTGACCGACAAGACGATCCAAGGGCTCCTACGCGCGGGGAAGTTGTCCGGGCGCCAGGAGGTACGATTGCCCGCCGCCGACGAGACGGAACCGCATCCCGAGAGGTCGGAGGCGGTCGTGTTCGTTGCCTTTTTCGACGCGGGGCTCCGCATCCCAGCGGCGGCTATGGTGGGCGACGTGCTGCGGACCTTCGGGCTGGAGCTTCGGTAGCGTCACTTTTATTCTTCGTCCGTCGTGCAAGAAGCTCTTCCCTGCGAACTCAACTCGCGGGAAGTGGGAGTCTTACTGGATGAAGCGGTGGTTCTACCACCGTGTGGAGAGCGGGAGCGGCCTTGAGTGCACAGGCCGACCGATCGCGTTCAAGCCCTCGCCCGGCCAAACGCTCGACGATGAGGACAAGCGGCGGGTCCAGAGGCTCGTAGGCGTGGCCACCCGCCTCAACATGCGCGACCTCGCCGAAGAGTACTTGATGTACGGCGTGGCACCGCTTGCCCACAACTGGCGTCTTGCCGCCGAGAGGCGTCGAGACGACAATGTTTCGCCATGGGTCTGCTCGCTGCCGGCGCCCCCTGGTCTTCGTAAGCCTCGATCGCGTCCCTCCTTTGTTCTCGCGAAATGCGTTATATGCTGATGCTATTCTCCTTTGCTTCAGGGATTTCCTTGGAGGAGGCGGAGCAAGCCGCGCGCGTATTCCTGGGGCCGTACACCGCCAGGAAGCACGAGCAGCGCGCGTCTGCTATCGCCGAGGCGGGGCTAGGGCGAATAAACCGCGTGTGCGAGGTCCTGGGCCTTGCCGTGCCGGACCGTGTCGCTCCAGACGACGGTGCAGCGAAGAAGAAGAAGGCACCGTCTCGGAAGAGGGGCCGCAGCGGGGCGCCTGCCGCGCTTGGCGCGGCAGCAGCAGCTGCTGCTAGTGTTTCCGAGGGCGCGGCGGACGCGGAGTCGGACTCGGCGAGGTATGCCGATTCAGGCTTGGGTGGCGCAGACGCCAAAGGCGAGGTATCCTCGGCGAGCGCCCCGGACGGCGGGTTTGCCGCGGGCAGCCGGAGGGGGGAAGTCTCACCGCCCGCCGAAGTCACCGAGGCGGGACCCGTACTTCGTGCCGCCTCCGGAGACGCTGAGGGCATGGCGCGGGATTGTGAATGACGCGGCCACCAGCGTCGACCCGCAAGTGTTGCAGGCCTACGGGGCGGGGCGCCTCGAGGACGCCTTCGAGGTGTCTGGGGTGAGGGTAAGTACTCATACGACAACGCCTGGGCTAGCTGAGCTTGCTAAGTCTTCCCCTTCTGCAGACACTTGTGCTGGGGCAGGCCCTGCAAACGGCCTATTCTCGTGGCCGAAAGGCGCTCGAGGATAGGCTGCGGGCCGCCGAGGAGGAGCTGCGCGAAGCCTCTGGAGCCCGCTCTGCCCAGGACGCCCGCATCCGCCAGCTGGAAGCGGAATGCGCCGAAGCGGGGGCACACGCCGAGGGACTTGTTGCGTCGGCGCGGGAGTTGGCCACGGCGGCTGCTGAACAGAGGTTTGCGGCGGAGCGGGACGGGCTCCTGGAACAGGTCGCCTCGCTAGAGAAGGAAAAAGGCGAGCTTGCCCTGACTCTAGCGGAGCGTAACCATGCAAGCGCTGGAGAGCCATCTTCAAGGGCTGGTAACTGAGGTGCCGGACCGCGCCTTTGGCCCCGAGGAGCTGTCTCAGACCCTCCGCTGGGTCGGGGATGCCGCCAACGTCGCGCGCGACGCCGCTACGACCTTTGGCACCCATTGCGCGTACACGTCGGCATGCTTGGTGTGCGCGCTCCTGCAGCACCGCGGTTGTACGCACGTCGCTGGGCTAGATGACCCTCGGCTGGAGATGCCTGGCGGGGCCGGAGCAATGTCCGGCGCCGTCCGCTCCGCTCGCCGTGCCCTCGGGCCTTTCTTCGACCGGATCTGGGCTTACGTCGGGGCGGATGCTGCACGGGTCGAGCTCCGGAAGTCGCTCTACGGGACGGGGAGCCTCGGCCAATTTCTGGACGGGGTCCCTCGACGCGACGAGGGCGGCGCTGGGTCCTCCGAAGGCGCCGGGAACCCGCAGGTCTGACGCCGTGGTGCCTAGGTGTAGGTGTGTGTTGTACTGCTCCCTCTTTTTGCGAATGGAGTACACACTTGCTACATGCATTCTGACTTTCACCTATGTCCCGGGCAGCTTCCTTACTGGGGCCGGCTTCTTGCGGCCGACCTTTCCACCCGGCGACGCCTTCGACGCTGGCGAAGGGCCGAAGAGTCGCTGAACTTTTGGGCGGGCCGACTTTCTTCGAGCGGGGCCCCAGCTTTAGCGCGTGTTAAGGACGAGCCCGCGGGGTAGCGGCTTAGAACGGCAAGGATGCTGCCGGACCTTTATACTTTGTGATTTTTCCAATATGCAAATTTTCGGTCATCTTAAGATATGCGCTGTGTGTTGATGCCGCTTCGGATTCACCGGTACGCCACATGCTGCGCGGGGACGGAATCTCCACGCTCGTCGCGCGCCGTTGGCGAAGTAGTCGCGCAAGGGTTCCTTAGAACGGCACTTGCGGGGGCAGCCCTTGGCGCCTCTCCTTTTTATAGTCCATAGACGGGCGGGTGCGGAGGCGGACCTCGACACTTCGCCTTTTTATAGTCCGTAGACTGGCGTGTGCGGAGGCGAACCTGGACGCTTCGCCTTTCTATAGTCCGTAGACTGGCGTGTGCGGAGGCGGACCTCGACGCTTCGCCTTGTTATAGTCCGGAGACTCACGCGTGCGGAGGCAGACCTCGACGCTACGTCTTCCTTTATAGTCCGGAGACTCGCGCGTGCAGAGGCGGACCTCGACGCTACGACTTCCTTTATAGTCCAGAGACTCGCGCGTGCGGAGGCAGACCTCGACGCTACGTCTTATTTAGAGTCCGTGGACTAGTGCGTGCGGAGGCGGACCTCGACGGTACGACTTCCTTTATAGTCCGGAGACTCGCGCGTGCGTCTTATTTAAAGTCCGTAGACTGGTGTGTGCGGAGGCGGACCTCGACGCTACGTCTTATTTAAAGTTCGTAGACTGGTGCGTGCGGAGGCGGACCTCGACGCTACGTCTTATTTAAAGTCCGTAGACTGGTGCGTGCGGAGGCGGACCTCGACGCTACGTCTTATTTAAAGTCCGTAGACTGGTGCGCGCGAGGGCGTCCCCCGGTGCGTCTTTTGTTTATACTCAGGCCCGTCACCTTTGGCTACGGCGAGTGCACACGCGAACATGCGACTTCGATTTATACTCAGTCCCGTACCCCTGGCTACGGCGAGTGCACACGCGAACGTGCGTCTTTGTTTATACTCAGGCCCGTCACCTTTGGCTACGGCGAGTGCACACGCGAACGTGCGACTTCGATTTATACTCAGTCCCGTACCCCTGGCTACGGCGAGTGCACACGCGAACGTGCGTCTTTGTTTATACTCAGACCCGTCACCTTTGGCTACGGCGAGTGCACACGCGAACGTGCGACTTCGATTTATACTCAGTCCCGTACCCCTGGCTACGGCGAGTGCACACGCGAACGTGCGTCTTTGTTTATACTCAGGCCCGTCACCTTTGGCTACGGCGAGTGCACACGCGAACGTACGACTTCGATTTATACTGCGGGAACACGCGCGTTGGCTAAGCCTGCGCGCGCCTTCACCGCGTACTTGCGCGTGATGAAGAAAGATTAGCGACAAACGGCGATCTTCACTACATCCCCGTTTGCGCGGGTGAGCAACTACAAGGGATGGATATACTAACCGTTTGCCCTTGGTGCGGCCGAAGCCTCTAGTCGCTAGACATCTACAGGGCCCGCCAAGGCGCCTCTGAATGGCCCCGCGGACCTCCGCGCTGTGACGCCAGCTCTAGGAGCGCCGTTGGGCTTCGCGACGCGGGCACCTGGTACTTGGCTCGATGCGCCGGGCCATAGCCTGCTCGCCTCGGACGGTGATGATGGTCCGGGGACCCGGGATCTTCATGCATAGATAGCCGTGATGTGGTACCGCGCCGAAGGAGTTGAGGATTGGGCGCCCTAATATGGCATTGTAGGGGTACGGAAGGTCGACCACGTCGAAGGTGGCATCTTCGGCCCGCACATTGTCATCTTGGCCGAAGGAGACTTGAAGACCTATTTGGCCCAGCGCCCGCAGGGGCTGTCCCCCGAAGCCCTGCAGTGGGATTCCCGAGGGCCCTAGGCGGCTTCGAGGGATCCCCATCTGGTCGAAGGCCACCACAAACAATACGTTCGCGGAGCTACCGCCGTCCACCAAGGCGCGCCCCATGTCACATCCTGCGATAGTGACCCGGATGACCAGGGGGTCCTGATGAGGGAAGTCCACACCCTGGGCGTCGTCGGGTGTGAATGTAACTTCGTGTTGCGCCCAATCCGGCGGTGCTTGCGCTGGGTATGCCGCCACGTGATGTAGTCTTCGCGCATAGGCCTTCTGCTGTCGTGCCGAGGCGAATTCCAGCGCAGAGCCTCCGGATATGACGTTAATGACCCTGCGGTGGGTTGCGTCCGGGGCCTGCAGCGACAGGAGGCCCTCCCGAGGCTGCTGTACGTGAGCTTGGATCCGTAAGGTGCCTTCCTGGGGTTGCATCCCTTGCGCCTGTACCTGCACGGGGGCCTCGTATGGGAATTGGACGTGGGCCACCGCAGGCGGACGCGTCTCTGGGTTCCTGTCCCTAGCGACGCTGTCGCGGAGCGCCGCAATGGAGGTGCAGGTGCAGGTATCATGGTTGCCGCGGTCGTGGACTACGCACCACAGTCCCTGGTGCTGGTCGTCGTAATCTCCACGACCCTTATCGTCGCGGCCCCTGCCACGGCCGCGCCCCCGGCCACGGCGCCCCCGACCGCCTCGGCCCGCGGGAGCACCCTCGTTGGACCCGCCTTCAATGTCGAGGACGTACCGGTTTCGCCTCGACCTCTGCTGGCCACGCTTGGGCTGATCGGACGACTCCTTATGCGAGGCGTCCCTGCGGTCGGGCGCATCCCTGGACGACTCCTGCTTACGTTTTCCCTTCGAAGAACCGCCCTTCGGCGGATCTTCGGCTTTTGCCGAGGCTCCGACCTGGTTGGTGTCGGAGTCGTCACCTTGCCTTCGCCGCGCGTCTTCTTCTGCCCTGGCATATTCTTCCATTTTGTCGAAGAGCTTCGCCACCGTCTTGATTGGCTTTCGCGCATTGTACTCGGCCATCGGGCCCGGACGAAGGCCCTGTATGGCTGCATTAACGATGGTGGTTTCATTAACGTCTTTCACTTGGCATCGAATCTTGGCGAAGCATTTGAAGTAGTCCTGGAGCTTCTCCGAGCGTTTTTGCTTCACAGCAAAGAGTTGGTCTGCGTCGACTCGGTCGACGTAGTTTCCTTGGAAGTTGTTGTGAAGGCGGACGCGAAGCTGCTCCCACGCGTAGATGGAGCCCGGCTCTATGGTAAAGAACCAAGAGAGCGCCACTCCTTGCAGCGCGAGGGGGAGTCCCTTCGCCTTCGTGGTGTCGTCTCCGCCCGCGGCTTCGATCGCGGTTTCGTACACGCGCACGAACTCACGGGGGTCCGTGTCGCCTTTGTACGAGTCGACGGCGCTAGGGAACTTGAAGTCTTCGGGCCATGCCGCCTGCTGCAGCTCCGCCGAAAGCGGGGACTCCGGATCTACGCGCCGCAGCGGCACACGGCTAGACATGGGGGCTTCGCGACTGTCCGCCCTCTCCGGCGTGGGCTCGGTTGCGATTACTGGCGCGGCCTGCTGGCTCCGAGCCTCTTGCATATCTCGGACGGCTCCGCGAAGGTCCCCTAGCTCCCGCTGGAACGCGTTGAGGGCCGCCAGTAGGGCGCTTTCCACCGCCTGTGCGGGCGGGGTCGCCGGTACTCCCAACGGGCGGATCGGCGCGGGCACGACCGCGTCGTGAGCTCCCGAGTTGCCAGTCGCTCCGTCGTGGCTACCTCGAACCGCCTGGTCCGCGCTGCCGGCGAGGGTCGCGGCGGGGGCGGCGAGGTCGGTTGTCGTTGCGTCAGCGGGGTCGGTTGTCACCGCACCAGCGTCGACGTCTTCGACCGCCGGGTTCGCCACCGCAACGCCGGCGACGGGGTGGGTCGTCGTGGTGCCGGTGACGGGGTTGGTCGTCGCGGTGCCGGTGACGAGGTTGGTCGTCGCGGTGCCGGTGACGAGGTTGGTCGTCGCGGTGCCGGTGACGGGGTTGGTCGTCACCGCGCGAACGTCGACGTCCTCGGCCACCGCGCCTGCGTCGCCACCCGCACTCGCCACTGCCGATGCCGAAGCCCTGGTACTCATACGACGCTCCGGCCCGGCCGCCTTCTTTCCCTTCGCCACCGCTGACGAAGCTTTTTTCGGTGCCATCCTTCTTCTTCGGTCTTCAGGCTTGTCCTTGTCCTCCCCACGGACGGCGCCAACTGTTGTGGCTACGGGCCAAACAGAGAGAGAGATGGTAGTGGAGAGTGATGAAGATGAGTGTCATGGCCTGGTCCCTCCCCATGGACTGTACTCATATATATACACACATGAGGAGTGCTTTTACAGTTATACCCTTACATCTGGTTATCCCCTCTGGGGGCAGTTATGTCATTACACATGGCCTATTCTGGGCCTTATAATCTCCTACCAGGCCTGCTGGGTTTAGGTGGGGGTCATCCCTACGACAGTAGCTTTTAAAAGCTGAAAAGAACAGGGCCCTTATGCCCGGGCGGAATCTTTTAGGCTATGAATCATAGCTTTTGATTTATAGCTTTTAAATTCTATCTATTCGTGAAAGAGATTACGAAGAGTGAGATAGTCGCATGCGATTTTGACTGCTATAGCTGAAATCAGTACAGTATATACTATAATCGACTAATAGACTCTATCTTCAAAAAATATATCTTTTAAAAATTAGTTACTATATTAAAGAACAAAAGCTAAAAGCATGAGCCGTGCCCGATTCTTTTTCATGCATGGGTAGGACAAGCCAAGGGTCGGCTGGTGATGTCAAACCGCCAACCACTTTTATTTTTCACAGAGCAGATCTAATTTTCAGCGCTCATCCTATTGTGTATTAATTTCTCTATCTTCAGCTGGGTCGATCTATTCACCCTAACATTATTCTTCTACTTTTGTTAGCCAGGTCCAAACTAAGGATATGGTACTCTAAGCTAACACCAAGTCATGGAGGTCATGTGGCAACACGTGGCATGTTGGTGCCACGTCATCAGCACTTTTAGAACCATCAGCAATTATCAATCCCGCTTTTTAATTTGTATGCAAAAGATGTCCTATATGTGGTATCCAGAAATGAAATAAAGTGTTGGCTGAGAATTTGTCCGTCAAAATTAATTAGAAGTACATGTGGATTGCCTGTTGGAGCAATTAAAAGGGAACGTGGTAGTGTGAGATGAACTGAAAAGCTTCAATCAAATCGATGTTGAATTATTTATACAAGGTCGTCTCTTAAGTGGCCGCCGATGGATCGAGCTTTACATGTTGGGTGGGTTAGTTTGGACTACGAATGATGACTTTTATTCTTAGTATAAGTATTTGTGTGAATGAATCAAATATCGATAAGTCGTTTCGAAAAGACTGTTAGTGATATGCCCTAGAGGTAATCATAAACATAATTGTGTCACTTCTATGTTTATGATCTTTTAAATAATATGTTATTTTGTCACTTCAATAAATATCTTTCATATTGATCAATAAGTATGTGACTTGTTCCTGGAACTTTTTGTTCATGTTTTGATGTTATTTTATATTATCCTTGATACAATGTTATTACGTAGGACAATTATGATTTATAGATCAGTATATATATTGATTGATGATTATATTTCACAGATCATGGATATGGAAATAACAAATCAATAATGTAGACATATGTTAGAGAATATGGTGTTAGATTGATCTATGATAAGACACTGTAAAAATAGTTATATTCTTAAGTATTATCAGTTTGTCTTATATATAGTGTATGTAGAATCCTTACACCTAAAATCGCCATGATTTTCAATATGTGTAATAGTTTACTTAGGGGTTACCAAATACTACTCCGTAACTGGGTGATTATAAAGGTAACTTTCGGTTTTACTATAAAATATACAAAGAAATGTAAGCGATCAATATGGAATTTACCCTTCTAATATAAGGGGAGTTGATCATATGGTTAGATTAAGGAAGTGTATGGCCATACCGAATGTGATTAAGGAGTCAATTACAACTGGGTAATCCAATACAGATTCAAGTGAATGACCAAGCTATCATAGGATGGTACGCTTCTCGCATTGAGTTCGATCTAATATCATGAGGCAAAGGGATCGATACATAAACACTATATAGTTTCGTCTGATATGATCTTTATGTATATTTGGGAGTCGTTATGTCCTGCTAGGGATCATTACTGATTTATGGAATGGAAAGGAGTTTTTGGTCTATGACCAAATATACATGAACTTATAAGGTCACACACTTAATGGGTCTGAACGATAAGGGTTCGGCTAATAAACTCCAAGTGGGATATAACTTTTACTTGTATTGAATAAAGATTCAGTCTGAACCTATATAAAGGGAGGTATGGGGGGGCTAAGGGTGGTATCCCGAGACACGTCCATCGAAACCCTAGCCGCCATCTCATAACCCCCGTCGTGCGCGTTGATGCTAGCACACCGACGCACGGCATTCCATCCCTGAATGTGTGGACCTCAGTAGAGGCGCTGCTGTGACTGCTGTGCTGATTGGAACGATCATGATGAGAAGACGGTTGACTAAAGGACTATCGACTACTTCTACTACACTGACTCGCGCTTCGTTGAGCTGGCCGCTTTAACTCTATTTTTGCTACACTGTGCGTCTAGTAGTAATGATCTATAATCTCTCACTCGTATGGCTTTCTGGTTTATGTGGTAAAAAATTTAAATTTGCGCTAGTGTAGTCTATCTGTATCCTAACAAAAACTACTTTGATAAGCCGCTTTGAGGCAACGACGAAAATACTATTCTATTTACAATGGCGAAAATTTAATTTGAGGCCGTATTCACCTTTACAATCTTAGTATTATTTAATTATTGTACAAATAATTATAGATTGGCTCATTCAAAATTATATACTACTAAGTGACTTGGCATTTGGTTGGTAGTTTTGTTTAAATAGTTCTAGGGTAAGGAGGAATCGTGGAAAGTCAATAGATGGTTAGAGTCCACGACCTTACCCAAGGGTGAAAACTTGAGTAGATGCATGGCAGTGCCATCGAGCACTTGGGATCTGAGTGTGGTCGGTAGCCTCAAGTGAAAAGTAAGGACAAAAACCTTATATTGAGTAAAGGACACAGTGATCGCTTAACCACAAGTGTTGATTTGTCAACCCTAGTCTAGTAACTACTCAATTGATTGAATTTCTACAAGAGGTAAGATTAAAGATGAAGGGGCGTTAGTATGGAAACGGTGAAACCATATTTAACAACGGTAGGTACCACTCAGGATAGGTAGAAGTGTTTAGGCCTGATGAGTAGATACCCGAGTCTGAGTGGTGATATACCGGGTAGAGACTATATAAAGAATTGAGCAGTTAAAAAACCTTGTTTTCTCAACTCAGTCGCACGTTAGTTGAAGCGTGCCTATCACATGACATTGAGAGTTTGAGAAATCTTATGAGTAAAGCTGAGCAACTCTGCAGAGTGAAATAAATGGTATTCAATTATGCCATGCTTCCAGTTAATGGAACTGTGTTTAATGGATGATTCTAATAGCAAGGCATAAGTAGATTTCTTAATGTTTTAAATGGGTGTAATCTGAGAAAGCAACTGTTGAAAACCCCTTTAATCTTAAGAAGTTATTGTTTTGTGATTTTTCAGGTTTAAAATGTTTGCAAATAAAATTGCATCCACTCTCATTAATAGAACCAGTATATTCCCTTCCATTGAATATCCTTGTAAGTAGTTAAGTCAGAATTTACCCTTGTGACTTGCTGGATACGATTGTACTCATTACTTGCTAAATAACAAACAGAAGAATGGTGGAACAACAATGAACAAGCTATTGATGAGGAGCCAAAAGAGCCCTACTTTGTCGATGATCCGTGGTTTTAGGTCTTAGCCTCGCTCGAGGTTGCTTGTGGAGTTTCTTTTGTGATGTAAGATAACTTTAGGCTTGTACACCTACTGCGTCCAAAACTAGGCTATTAAGTCTTACTTCTATAATAAAGTTTGGTTCTTATTTGTAAGCATATGTTGAACTGATACACATTCATATACAGTACTTCATAACTGAACAGTTCTAGATAGTTGCTAAGATTACTAGCGTCTTCAGAAATAAGGGCGTTACATCCTGAGTCCCAAATGGAGCTTAATGATGTACTTATAGAATTGCCACCGGAAGTCAGGAGGATACCTTGAACAGATGAAATAGAATGCACGATTTACATCTGCGTTATGATAATGCATGGGTAATCACTCAACAAGTCAATGGCCCTGTTCTTTTTCAGCTTTTGATTTAGGGTGTTTCTGTTACTCTGTAATCTTTCACACGAATAACTAAAACAAATTATAAGTTATAGCTAAAAACTATAAGTCTAAAAAAATAGGCTCAATATAGCCAAACCACGTCATGCTGGAATATTTATTGCTCACAGCAGGTGCAGCTGGAAAATATGTTAATCATTCAAGGTAAAGTAAGGTGCTAACGAGGCATTCCATCACATGATTCACATCCAAGCAAAGTATATGTACTCTTACTAGGTTGTCAGGAACTAATAATTGTAATGCACACACATGGGATCTACACATAGTCGCAATCCAAACCGACGGCCTAATCCTGCCCTCTGCAACTAGTACTTAAAACGAAACCCTGTTGAATCATGCGTGTAGTGTGCGTAAGCATTGCACGTGAAGCCAAATATCTAGTGATGAGGTCTGCTTATGGATTCTTTTGAGCTGTGAATCATTACTTTTGATTTATAGCTTTTAAATTATGTCTATTCGCGAGAAAGGTTACAAAGAATGAGGTAGTCGCATACGATTTTGACTGGTATAGCTAAAGTCAGTATAGTATATACTATAATCAGCTAGCAGGGGCGGAATTGGGCCCATGGCAACTTGAGCTCCAGCCCGGGGTGTGAAAAAAGTGCAATGTATAGCCCAGGTATATATAGCCCAGCCCGGGGTAATATATGTAGTATTCAGCCCAGTAGCCCGTCACTCCCTTAGGCCTCAGCCTGTTGCTGTCTGCCACTCACGCGCCTGTCTCCGCGCCGACGGCCCATCACGCGCTCGGGCGCTCGGCCTCAGTCGCCTGTTCTGCATTCCGCATTTCCGCCAGCCTCCTCCGAAGTCCGAAGGCATTAGGCAACCCTAACCAGTAACCCCCGCCGGCGTCGCCCCTCTTCCGGCTCTTCGGATCTTCCCGGCCCGCCCCGCCTCCCAGTGCCGGCGCGCCGCCCCTCTTCCCGGCCCGCCCCGCCTCTCGACGCTGCCCCTCTTCCGGCTCTTCGGCTCTTGCTCTTCGGATCTTTCCGGCCCACCCCGCCTCCCGGCGCCGCCGCGCCGCCCCTCTTCGGATCTTCCCGGCGCCGCCCCGCCTCCCGTTGCCGCCCGCCCGCCCGTAAGTTCAATTTTTTGCTTGGTGACTTGCAGGTGAGCTGTTAGCTATATCCCCTGTTAATAGGATGAGTGGATGACTGGAAGTCTGGATTCTGGAAGAATCCGTGGATTTGAATTTGTCCAGACTCCAGTGGATTTGGTTGTCCAATGAGGCAGTGAATGAATTGTGCAGGCGAAAAACTAATGTTACTAATCCATACACGATACATATTGTACAGACTGCCCTGACATACATGATAGATGATACATATTGCAAACTTTGCCTATACATCATCAATACTTAATTACTTATGATGTATTAAAAGGATAATGTTTTCAATTCGAAATATGAGTTTTGTTAAGTGTGTAGTATATATAATATAGGCCAATATAGTGTTGGCCGATTTGGCCCATGTAAAGATGTATTATGTTCTTATAAATGTAAACTTCATGTTGTTCGTATTTATTCATACACATATTTGATTTACTCTCATATGTTGTCTTTACAGGTTCTGGTTCATGTCCAACTAACAATGAAGAAATGGCAGGATAGAATAGAGAGCAAATCTTCGTAATTTAGGTACTCAAATTGTATCTCTGTCGTATTACATTTTTTGTATTTTAATATTATGCCATGTTTTCTTATTATGCTTTATGTTTACTTGTTTAGTATTGAACTCAAGTTTCATATCAGTAATGCAATTAGTCAGTTATGATATACTGTTGTTATATCGTGGTATGGGTACAAATTAGCGTTAGTTTTAGGTTGTTAGAATTCAGCCCGGGGCGTAGCTAAATCCTGGTTCCGCCACTGTCAGCTAGTAGACTTCATCTTTAAAAAACACATCATTTAAAAACTAATTACTATATAAAAAAACAAAAGCTAAAAGCATGAGCGCTGCCAAATCCAACCGATTCTTTTTCATGCATGGGTAGGACAAACCAAGGCTCGGCTGGTGATGTCAAACCGCCAACCACCTTTATTCTTCGTAGCTCAGATCTAATTTTCAGCACTCATCATATTGTGTATTAATTTCTCTAACTGTCGATCTATTCACCCTAACATTATTCTTTTACTTTTGTTAGCCAGGTCCAAACTAAGGATATGGCACTCTATAAGCTAACACCAAGTCATGGAGGTCATGTGGCAACACGTGGCATGTTGGTGCCACGTCATCAGCACTTCTAGAACCATGGTGATGGTGTGCCACCAATTATCAATCCCGCTTTTTAATTTGTATGCAAAAGTTGTCCTATATGTGGTATCCAGAAATGAAATAAAGTGTTAGTTGAGAATTTGTCCGTCAAAATTAATTAGAAATACATGTGGATTGCCTATTGGAGCAATTAAAAGGGAACGTGGTAGTGTGAGATGAACTTGAAAAGCTTCAATCAAATCGATGTTGAATTATTTATACAAGGTCGTCTCTTAAGTAGCCGCCAATGGATCGAGCTTTACATGTTGGGTGGGTTAGTTTGGGCTATGAATGATGACTTTTATTTCTAGCGTAAGTATTTGTGTAAACAAACCAAATACCGAGAAACCGATAAGTCGTTTGGAAAAGACTGTTAGTGATATGCCTTAGAGATAATCATGAAAATGATTGTATCACTTCTATGTTTATGATCTTTTGAACAATATATTATTTTGTCCCTTCAATAAATATCTTTCATATTTATCAATAAGTATGTGACTTGTTCGTTGAACTCTTTGTTCATGTTTTGATGTTATTTTAAATTATTCTTGATCTAATGTTATTATGTAGGACAATTATGATTTATAGATCAGCATATATATTGATTGATGATTATATTTCATGGATCATGGATTTGGAAATAACAAATTAATAATATAGACATATGTTAGAGAATATGTTGTTAGATTGATCTACTATAAGATATGGTGAAAATTGTTATATTCTTAAGTATCATCAGTTGATATTATACATAGTGTATATAGAATCCTTAAACCTAAAATTGTCACGATTTTCTACATGTGTAATAGTTTACTTAGGGGTTACCAAATACTACTTCGTAACTGGGTGATTATAAATATAGCTTTCGAGGTTACTATAAAAACATACAAAGAAATGTAACCGATCAAGATGGAATTTACCCTTCTAATATAAGGGGAGATGATCATATGGTTAGATTAAGGAAGTGCATGGCCATACCGAATGTGGTTAAGGAGTCAATTACAACTGGGTAATCCAATACAGATTCGAGTGAATGACCAAGCTATCATAGGATGGTATGCTTCTCGCCTTGAGTTCAATCTGGTATCATGAGGTAAAGGGATCGGTACATAAACACTATATATTTTCGTTCGATATGATCTTTATATATATTTAGGAGTCGTTATGTCCTGATAAGCATCATTATCGACTTATGGAACAGAAAGGAGTTTTCGGCACATGGCCAAATATAGAACTTACAGGATCACACACTTAATGGGTCTGAATGATAAGGGTCCGGCAAATAGACTCTAAGTGGGACACGACTTCTATTCGTATTGAATAAAGATCCAGTCTAAAGCTATATAAAGGGAGGTATGGGGGGCTAAAGGTGATATCCCGAGACACATCCATCGAAACCCTAGCCGCCATCTCATAACCCCGTCGTGCACGTTGGTGCTAACACAATAACGCACAGCATTCCATCCCTGAACATGTGAACCTCGGAGAGGCGCTGCTGTGATTGTTATGCTGATCGGAATGATCACGAGGAGAAGACGATCGACCAAAGGATTATCGACTACTTCTACTACACTGACGTGTGTTTTGTTGAGCTGGCCGCTTTAACTCTATTCTCGCTGCATTGCGCATATAGTAGTAACTATCTATAATCTCTTATTCGTATGGCTTTCCGGTTTACGTGGTAAAAAATTTTAATCTGCGTTAGTGTAGTCTATTCGTATCCCAACAAAAACTGCTCCGATTAGTCACTTCGAAACAACGACGAAAAAACCATTCTATTTATATATTCATAGAAAATTATGAGTTATAAGATAAAAGCGACTTAGCCGCTGACAAGGTGCGGCAGTGAGGTTGCCGATAAGATCACAGGGGGTAAGGCACTGTTGTTATGCAAAAGCAGACGGCCGATTTGTACAACCAAAAGAGGGCCCCCTGTAGCTGGTAGCACATGTGGTGTACATAGCTTTATTTAAGCGCTGGTTTATTATATTATCTGGTAGCTAGATGCTGCTGTCCCTGTCAGCGCCACCAGTAGCCAGCTGCACTGCGATTTGATCCCCGAATATATGCTCAACGTAGGCACTAACTGACGCATTCCTCTGATCGATACATCGATATGCTATGTCAGCATTGTGGCTTGTAGAGAGATCACGAGTCCCGTGTTAGCCACGTGCCTGCAGCGGCCAGGAAAAAGATGGGATAAGATAGGAGTACATCGTAATTTACTTGTACGTTAGAATATGTACAATACTGTGAATGAGTTGTTCTTAAGTCTTGTCTTACAGGACATAAGATAATATGACGGAAAGAAAGGAAGCATAGAGATTTAAATTGTCTCTTATACAACAATTGACTGTAACATAAGAAATAAGACATATTATGTCATAGAAAAGCTATTTGTAGAGATATATAAAAACAATCCATTGTAGAAACTGTTTTTAGTGCTATCTATAAAAAGAGCATATCTAATGATAATGGATCATTTAGTGCTAATATGCTAATGGCTCTCTTCTTTTTAGCTTCTAAAAACCGCTTTTAGGCTTTCTACAATAACTAGCTTTCAAACGAAATATCTTTTGAAGGTGGGGTCTACAAGTTAATTGTAATACATACTGTAGCGACTTTATTTATATCAGGACAAATCACACATGAGTTTATGTTACTCCGTACTCTTTCTTATGAACAGATCAAAAGCCATAAGCCGCAGCTAAAAGCTATAAGCTGAAATAAAAAAGAACAGGCCCAATGGCAATCTTAGCCATTAGATCGAGCACAAACGGCTCGGATCGAGGTGGGTGGGAAGAGCTCAACTCACTTATGCACTTTGTCATAAAACCTCATGTGTGTCCTATTCTTCTCATGAAATAGCCCTTACCCATTCACTCCCCTGTTGTTCGCTCGAATGAATGGAGCTGGGGTCGATTCAATTCCCCCATTGAGCCAGTGCTCTAGGGTTCTAGAACTGCCTCCCACACCACCTCTGGTCGATGTCCTCCTCCTTGTCCTTGGCAGTCGTGAAGAGTTAAGCAAGAGATCCCCTTCTCTATCTCTCTCTCTCATTCCTTTCATAGCGCCGCCACCTCCCAACCCCCGTCGCCTCATGTCCCTCTCATGCAGATCTAGACGGTGCGATGAGCTGGCGAGCGATAATGGCACGGTGACCTACGGTGGTGACTAGATCCAACGACGGTGGGGCTGAGTAGCTCCAACCCGTCCCTCTCTGGCCATGTTGAGTTGTTCCAACCCATCGCGGCAACCTGCGTAGGGACATAAGGCGACAGATTGGAGCAGTGATATGGTTAGGATTTGCTACAAGTAGTACTTTGTCAACTGCAGTTGCTTCTGGTCCTTCCAATGTAGCATTATCTCTAGTGATTGAAGACAAAAGTTCTAGAGATTCTAATTCTATTAAACAGACTCATTTTATGGAGATGCTAGCTGTACAGATTTATAGAATTACTTTTCTTATTATGAAGTTCCTGTGCAGTCAAGCAAAAAAGGTAGTAAAAAGAGAAGAAGAATTGGAGTATCTTGACCTTGCTCATTTGCCTAAACTTCCCATGGCAGATATTCTTCATGTTCTATGTGACATTATCACTATTGTAATGAATAATGTAGCAGGTGTTGTTGCCATGAATGAAATTAATGAATCTCTGGTCTCCTTTCCTTTGCCAATTGAGAAAATTTCAGGTCATTTGATGCCTTGCCAATTGTGAATGTTTTTGCCTTGCCTTGACTAGATCTAATCTTAGTGAAATGCATAATTGTGATTTTTGTTTTAGTTGATATTTGCTTGCTGCTACCATATGATCAAGAATGAGAATGTGAATAGTATCAGATTGTGAGTAGTATCAGAATGTGAATAGTATCAGATTTGTGAATAGTATCAAGAATGAATGAAATTGATGGAAAAATGTACCAAGTGTTGTTGCCATGAATTTTGTGGTCTTTTCCATAGCAAATTAGATTTTGCTAATTTGTTCAATGCACTAGTTGGTCTTGTTTGATGCCTAACACTGATGCATGATGAATGAAGTCTAAACTTGAGAAAATTGAGTGCTACTTCCCTTTGTGATCTGATGGATGAAATTACTGTATGCAATGCAAATGCAAATCCTGGAATTTTGCTAGTTCTCTTTGTCAACTAAAATTTCGAATGAGTCTTCCCCAATTTTGTCTTGGAATGGGTATATTATTGCATCTAGAGCGGTAGTGCAACTGAAATAAACTACACTAGGGAAGTCACAGCAATGCACACACCATCTAGAGTAGCACTAGCATGACACATTGCACTCTGGCACAATTTTGAAATGAGTTGCATTCTTGCACAATGTATAATGAACAATGAACATAAATAGGTCTATATGAGAATGAACAATATCAGTAACTAAGTATAGCTAGGAATCTTGGCTGCATAGTGTTACATTACAGAGCAACATAGAGTTCTGATGCATAATTTTGCAAAGAAGCATGTACATGACCACCAAACTGTTTGTTGAATTCTGCTTACATATGTTGATAACCTTGAAATACGTTTGACCTGAACTTCCAAAGAAGTTACATCAATGTGAATAAAATTTTTCTTCAATACGTGATATATGTAGATTCAAAAGGTTCTACACTAAACATGCAAAATGTTCTCATCCAGCTTCGTGCATCCACAGTAGTGCAAGGCAGGTAGTTCCATCCACCTTCTAGCATGTCGTCATACATCCAGTGGAACAATCAAGAGAGTCAGGGGCGGAATTGGGCCCATGGCAACTTGGGCTCCAGCCCGGGGTGTGAAAAAAGTGCAATGTATAGCCCAGGTATATATAGCCCAGCCTGGGGTAATATATGTAGTATTCAGCCCAGTAGCCCGTCACTCCCTTAGGCCTCAGCCTGTTGCTGTCTGCCACTCACGCGCCTGTCTCCGCGCCGACGGCCCATCACGCGCTCGGGCGCTCGGCCTCAGTCGCCTGTTCTGCATTCCGCATTTCCGCCAGCCTCCTCCGAAGTCCGAAGGCATTAGGCAACCCTAACCAGTAACCCCCGCCGGCGCCGCCCCTCTTCCGGCTCTTCGGATCTTCCCGGCCCGCCCCGCCTCCCAACGCCGGCGCGCCGCCCCTCTTCCCGGCCCGCCCCGCCTCTCGACGCTGCCCCTCTTCCGGCTCTTGCTCTTCGGATCTTTCCGGCCCACCCCGCCTCCCGGCGCCGCCGCGCCGCCCCTCTTCGGATCTTCCCGGCGCCGCCCCGCCTCCTGTTGCCGCCCGCCCGCCCGTAAGTTCAATTTTTTGCTTGGTGACTTCGCTTGAATCAATGCTTGGTGACTTGCAGGTGAGCTGTTAGCTATATCCCCTGTTAATAGGATGAGTGGATGACTGGAAGTCTGGATTCTGGAAGAAGCCGTGGATTTGAATTTGTCCAGACTCCAGTGGATTTGGTTGTCCAATGAGGCAGTGAATGAATTGTGCAGGCGAAAAACTAATGTTACTAATCCATACACGATACATATTGTACAGACTGCCCTGACATACATGATAGATGATACATATTGCAAACTTTGCCTATACATCATCAATACTTAATTACTTATTATGTATTAAAAGGATAATGTTTTCAATTCGAAATATGAGTTTTGTTAAGTGTGTAGTATATATAATATAGGCCAATATAGTGTTGGCCGATTTGGCCCATGTAAAGATGTATTATGTTCTTATAAATGTAAACTTCATGTTGTTCGTATTTATTCATACACATATTTGATTTACTCTCATATGTTGTCTTTACAGGTTCTGGTTCATGTCCAACTAACAATGAAGAAATGGCAGGATAGAATAGAGAGCAAATCTTCGTAATTTAGGTACTCAAATTGTATCTCTGTCGTGTTACATTTTTTGTATTTTAATATTATGCCATGTTTTCTTATTATGCTTTATGTTTACTTGTTTAGTATTGAACTCAAGTTTCATATCAGTAATGCAATTAGTCAGTTATGATATACTGTTATTATATCGTGGTATGGGTACAAATTAGCGTTAGTTTTAGGTTGTTAGAATTCAGCCCGGGGCGTAGCTAAATCCTGGTTCCGCCACTGAAGAGAGTTGGCCAGTTTTCCAAAATTCACTAGGATCTTGTAATTCCCACACATTGATTCTTGTAGTGCACTTGCGATGTAAATCAGTCTAACAAGAATAATAAGACAATTGAGTAATATGCTAACTAAAGAAGTTATTCGCACTACAATTAAAGGAAAGCAACAATGACCAGGTGATCATGCCCAAAAAAACCTACAAACCCACAAATATCTAACAGGCAACCAGCTTTAGCCTCACTCCGGGACCCTTCCAGGGGCACACATTTGCTACCATTGTGGTCATGTTACAGAATGCCCTGAACAGGAATCATTCTTGAGAGAAAACATCAATAATTTTTTCCTCAAGGCATGCATTAATTCATAATGCATTGATGTAAGATCGAGGAGGCCGACTAGAGGGGGGTGAATAGGCGGATTTAAAATTTTTCGTCTAATTTCAATTGACAATTTTTAACTTAATTAATTGACTAAAGCAAGTTAACAATAGTACAACTAAACAACCTAGAAAGGCTCAAGTGATCACTAGTAAGCAATTTGACTAGGAGAAATACCAAGTAGTTTAAGCCCAAGTTTGCTACTCTAACTTAACAAGCAATCAAGAGTATGAATGAAAAGCGATGCTTGAAAGAAAATAGTCACAAGAGAGCAAACCACAATTGACACAATTACTTTTTACCGTGGTGATCGGAGACTTGCCGGTCTCCCCTAGTCCACGTTGAGGTAAGCCCGAACAAATCGGACCGGCTCCACGAATTGAGCATAATCACCTCGATCACTAGCGGTAGCCCTTACCCTCTCCGGGTAGGCGAGCTCCGAGCCTTCACAATCCTCCGGGCCTTCTCACAATCTTCTTGAGAAGATCATCGGAACCTCCGCCAAGCCGTCTAGGTGTCGGCAAGCACCAAGAGAAATGAACCACAGCGGCTTGATCACACACAAGTGCCAATTGGATCAATCTAGAATGCAATGCACTTGAATTTGGGCTCAACTACCTCTATTGAATGCACAAGAGTGAAAGAGAGGTGTGAGAAGTTGCTCTAGGCTCAAAGATGTTCAATATGGGTTCAACTCAATCTACAAGTTCTGGTGGGGGTGTATTTATACCCTCACCAACCTCAAATAGCCGTTGCAATAAACAATTCTGAATTTTCAGGAAAATCGGAACTACCGCCGTTATATGGGCGGTACTTTCGGATTTCCGCTGTCGCAACAGAACGGCTATTTCAGGCGGTCAGAAGTAACCGTTGAACAATGAGTGCGGTACTACCGCCATTAAAATCGCGGTACTTCCGGAAATCCGGAAGTTCCGCTCCTTGCCCCGGTACTTCCGATTTCAGCGCGGTTAACTCCAACTCAGGGCGCTCTCTGGAAATGAAGCTCCGTTCTTAAGTCCGGAACTACCGGCCTGCGGTAGTTCCGCAGTTCAAACCGCGGTACTTCCGTTTTCCGAGATGCTAAGTTTAACTCCAGGCGCTCTCTGGAATTGAAGTTCCGCTCGGGACCCCGGAACTTCCGCACACGCGGTAGTTCCGCAGTTGAACTTGCGGTACTTCCGATTTCCGAGAGACTAACTCAAACTTTGGGCGCTCTCTGGAATAAACGATCCGCTCAGAGGCCCGGTACTTCCGGCCATGCGGTAGTTCCGCCCGTAGAACGCCGGTACTACCGCATTTTCTGACAAAGCACAGTTTTGATTGAATTTTAATTTCTAAGTGCATGCATGATCCTAGATTGATCCATAGGGCATATTAGCATATGATCAAGCACATGACCGTGATCCCTCTTAATAGTACGGCGTCTATCCTATAATCCGGTCTTCCAACCTATCTCCAAGACCGGTAAAAATAAAATAGATCCCTAAACTATTTACCTTGTCGCCTTTGAGATCTTTGAATCTTCAACATCTTTTTATGTATCTTCTTCTTTGCCCTTGAGACTAACTCTTGCAAACACTCAATACACAAATTAGTCCCATGATCACATAATGTCATTAATTACCAAAACTAATATTTTTAGGGGCCTAGATGCTTTCAATTGATCAATTCCAAAAACTAAAAACAAACCCCCCAATTAGGCCTCTTTCACTGTTCATGTGGCCTATTTGTTCTTTTAACTAACAAGAGTTCCTCAAGGTCAAGGAGAGCAACCTGTCAAAATCCGAAGTTTGGGTGAATGTAGCTCCCGTGCGCCCGATTTTACTGGAAGTAGCCCCCGGCGCGCATGAATTCTGAATGTGACCTCAATGCGCGGCCGGCGTGCGCGCGAGCTAGGAGGCGTGCTCGGCGCGCGCACAAGCTTCCCAGGCACGTGCCCCCCCCCCCCCCGCTAAGTGGTCGTGCACACTGGCCCCACCATGACCGGGAGTTGGTGCAATTGGGCTCTGCGTGAGGCCACGTGCCCACTGTAGATGGCTGGCCCTTGCAGTGCACCTGCCCCCCCCCCCCCCCCCACGTGGCTACATGCACATGCATTTTTCTCGCGCAGGCCTCCCCATCTGTTGACCGTTGCTTCAACATAAAATGGCCGTGGTCACCATTTATGCCTCGTCGAGCCCCAAACGAGAAACCGTGATAGCAGAGAAGGGAGGAAGGAGAGCCATAAAATCAAAGGATTTTATAGTGGTTGTGTTTTGCTATTTCAAGCTTGCAGAGTTGGACAAAAATGTAGATCGGCTTTAGAGCATCTGAAAGAGGTATTTTTCGTCGACCTGTGCTATTATTTTCCACAAGCTGATTAGCGTGTAATTAAGAAAATGGTAGCTTGTTAGCATGAAATGGTGGTGCTTAGCATGCTGTTGTTGTTCTATGCCCTTAGTTTACCCGGTGGACATAGTATGTTAATGTTGTTAATTACTTAGTTGTCATGCTAATTGCGTGCATGGCATTTCTTGTGCATAGCTGTCATTAGCATTTAATTAGGAAAAGGGTGACTTGTTGAAGTTGATCTTGTTTAGTTGCCCATTGGCCTCAGTTCACATTGGAGAAGCAGCATTATTAGTGTTGTTAAATCATCATTAGTCACGCTAATTATGTCACCATGGTAGGTACGTCATATGTTTAGCAGTGCATATTTAAGCAATGACAAAAATAGTGAGAAATAGAAAAATGCTGAAAATTTATGTTTGCATAGGAATTTATGTGTCATTGCTTATGCATGCATTATCACTTCTGTTACTTAAAAAAGTTTCAATTATGTTAGAAATGGAAAAAATACTTTAAATTATGAAAAATATGAAAATAAAAATGGGTTAGACTCCAAGAAATGTAAGTATTATTATTTCTGTTTTTTTGTGAATTTTCATAAATTAACGGCATTTATTAATAAGAAAATTATTTTAAAAAGACTAAAATAGTTGTACGAAAAGATGAAAGACCTGGTTTATTTAAAATAGCAAAACCCTCAAAAAAAATTTGCAAATTCATAGAGTTGTTGTTTAATATGTTAGTGAGGTAGAAAAATATTTGGAGGCATTGTTCAAAGAAAACTTTCAGATTTATAATGTAAATGGTAACAAATGCTACTATTTACAAACAGAGACTGAACGAGGTCTAAAAATTCCACAAAAACTCTCACATGCTCCTAAGATGACACATAGTACCAAAAAAATTGATTTTGGTTTTTTGTATAGTGAATTTGTCCCGGTTGAGAAAATAGCACAAATAGGATGTTTTTGGACCCCACATTTTGAGTTCAGACTAACTTGATGTTATACTTTCGATATAACATGGTGCAGCCCGCGTACAAGCTCCTCGACCCATACTAGGATGCCCGACACTGTTGTCGTGCGTGGGCGTCCAAGTTGCCCCTCCGGCCTTCATCCTGAGGCCGACCAGAGAGCACTGGCCTCTCGACCATCGGTATGTCCCACTACTACGAGGTATGGAGCTCCTGCCTTTTGCTCGTTTGTTGGATGTACCACACGTGTTCCAGTTGGATGTGTCACTGTTATCCGCGCTCATGGACCGTTGGTGTCCAGAGATCCACACGCTCCACTTTCACTGGGGGAGATGACCGTTACTCTGGAGGACATTGTTGTGCTCACCTGTCTACCACTGCACGGTTCTAAAGTGTGCCCCCTCCCAGGCAACCAGACTAGAAGGTATGAATGGAGGATCGGTTCGACCACCCCATCCCAAAGAGATCATGGGGCGTGCCACATTCATGGCTAAGACGGTACATGATGTGCCCCGTGAACATGACCCAGCAGGTGGTGCGCACGCACTACGTCGCGTACCTGTTATTTCTATTTGGGTAGGTGCTATTTTTTATGACCAAGGGAGACTGCCTCTACCCTAGCTACATCCATCTGGCTAAATTGTTGGCGAACGTGTGGCCCAACGAGGTGCCGCTAGTACAGTTGGGGCTTCGCGATGCTTTGTGCCATGTATCAAGGCTTGTGTGATACCTCACAGCGTAGAACCGGTGAGGAGCCAGTCCTCGCGGCATGCTACACCCTGCTATAGCTGTGGTCCTAGCACCATTTCCCAGTTGAACGATTGTACTTCTGCAGCGACCTGCACCCTTTATAGAGACCCAAGTTGTACCCTAAGTGTGCTAATGGGGACCCCATAGACAGGCCCACAATGGGCACACATTGGACACATGCTAACCTAGGATGGGCCAGGGAGAGAGCCAGGCGTGTGTACCCCGAGTTTCATAACCAGTTTGAGACTCTCCACAAGAGTAAGGCTATCTGGTGGCTATGGATTGCACAGTTCCTTACTGACATGGCCTCCTACGGCTTGTCCTCTCAGTGCGTTCAGGATCACGAGTACTGGCTTACGACCTACCACCTAGTATTCTCCCACATGGTAGAGTTGTACAACCCACAGTGGGTCCTCAGACAGTTCTAGCTATACTAGTAGGTGTCATTGGCACAGGGACAACTGCTTCAAGAGCAGGCGCACAGGTGTGTTCTCATTTGTTTTCGTCCGTTGCCCTACTTTCTGCATCTCTCTTTTTGATATTGCTATGTCCGTACTGACTTGCAAGCGAAAAATGAAAGGGAGAAAGAGCGATGACTAAACCTAGGCCTAGCTACCGTACACGACAAAGTGGGCTGACCGGGTGACGATTGACGTTGTGCAGGAGGCACGGCTATACGACATGGACATGTACACTTCGTACTTGATGTGGTACGTTCCATGCACCAGGACTAGGCTTACTGGGCTAGTGCCTCACTGCCCATCAGGGATCACACGCGATGAGGCCGTATGAGCAGGTCGAGATGCTCACCGGGCGGCAAGCCAGGAAGAGGCGGTAAGCCAATCTTCATACAATTTTTCGACGGCAGCACATTTCTAATTGGTTCTTGTTTTCCTTACAGTATGACCACCTTGACCGTATCAACCGTGAGACTGCTGACGCTCTGCATTGTGGGAGGAACACTACCATCGACTGGCTCCTAGGTGTGATGTGTTCCATCTACGATGGCACGAGGGCAGGACTAAGGTCTATCAATTGTGGTCGGCATAGCAACATTGCCATGCCACGATGTGGGCACTGAGGATAGACTTCACCCCCACCGCCCTCCTCGCCTCCCTCTCTAGCACCCTCCGCACCTCCATCTGCACGTCCATTGCACTATGGCAGTCGTCCTAGCTACGATCGTTCCTCCTCCCTGTGCTTCAGGGTAATAGCATGGGAGTTCACAGATGTTGATCTCTTTTTTATTCGTGCACTCCATTGTAAAGTACCTCTTACCACCGCTTGTTCTTGCAGCATTTGGTAGGGGACAACACTCTCTTACAGCCATCTTCCTCGCGGAGGGAGATGTGCACACAGATTTCCTCGCCGGGCTGACGGAAACCGAGCCCAGACAGTGACCCTAACTCTCCACCGCGTCGCGATGACATGCTGCCCACATTCGCACATCGGGCTCCATCTGACCTACACGAGGGTGACGCCCGGTTCACCCAGATGTACGAACCATACACCGTGTAACACCACAGCAGTGATTACACTGGAGGATCATCGTCCACATAGCCACATATACTGGCATGTTGTAACATACATAACAGAACATATTTCCAAACTACATCGCACTAATGCATGGCACAAAATCCGCAGGTCTAGACAGAGCAGCTCGATCATCCAAGACAGGGTTTGTCGTCAACATTTTGCACTCCCCAGGTACATGCCTTCCAACAGTAGTACGCACTACAAACGTCGCATTGCCTGCCCTAACCCACTGTACCATCGTATAGGCTATTGACCCATCTTCGACCGACTGGTTCCACACTTGGTTTGGCCCTTCGCCGTACCCCTATACACAGTCGTCCGTAGCCCCACCTCCGATGCAGGCCTCGCAGTACTCCTACACACAGTCGTCTGTAGCCCTGCCTCTGATGCAGGCCTCGCGGTATGAGCTTCGAGACACACGCCGTCCTCCTAACATGTTTACCTTCTCCGAAGATCACTTACGTTGTTTGAGGGCACGGCGACCGGATGAACCATGACTTCATGTATACTCTGTTCACATTGTATGTCCGTGTAATACAATTCCAATTCAAGTGTACCTTACAAAATAATCGTATGTCGGATGTCTCTCGAAAAGAAGCTACATAAAATAACATCATTTCATGTAAATAACATCTTTACTGAAAGAGCCATGATATTTGCAAGAAATTTGTGACACAATTTAACAACATACAAAATTCGTCAAAAATTATACAACCAAATACACTATAAAAAACCTTCAAAATAAATTCATAATGTTCTGGTCTCATTTCCTATATTACAAAATTTGTACAAATAATATGATCATATAAATTTTCTAGACTAATTCATATATGCTAAATTTGCCAAAAACAAATTTTGAATTCTTTAGTCCATTTACTATTTCTTAAAAAACATACAAAAAAGCAAAAGGAACCTAGCACGGTGATGAGGCGTGCCAGGAGCTTCGCGCGCTGGTCGAGCGCGCCAGGCATGTTTGCGCGCCGGAGGGCCGTGCCTGGAGCAGTGGCGGACCCAGGATTTTACCAAAGTGTATGCGCACCAAAATTTTCATATGCAATTCGGTAAAACCATTTGCCAATATGATCCATGAATTGCTAACCACAGGTAAATTAGGAGCAAAGAACATACTGACTATATGTGTGAGCACACGAAAGAAGAGATTAGAGAGCTTACCACATATAGAACAGCAAAAAGAGAAACTGTGACAATAATCAGAGGGCCAAATCCCAGAAAAAAGGTACTTCCAAGTGACAATAGCAACTTTGCCCGTAGAAATAGACCCTGGAAAGAAATAAATAATGATAAGGGGAAGACAGCTTGGTGATTATCGCATCATATCATTGTGAATTGATAAGAAATCAAGATCAATATTCATTTTTGTTTAAAAAAAAGATGAATATTCATTGGAGTAACCCAGTAGCCATGAAACACAAACGTTTACTGCACAAATTTTAGCACAATTATTTAGAACAAAATAAAGTAATGATATCAGTGAATCAGCTGTTATTTTTCTATTTGGAATTTTGGATGTATCAAGCATCTTGCATCACATATGACACTGAAAAGTTTGAGGAATATTCATGCAAAAATACTTGAACTAAGCCATTGCCAATTAATCATTGATTGATGCACAACTCATGTGCATAGCAAAGAAATAAAAGAGGGGCAAAAACAAGTGAATTGGACAATAAGAGAGGCACAATTGATTGCTAGTTCCCCCTCTGCAAATAGCAAAGCATCGAACCGCTCCATTTTTAATTACTATTCATCTACAGCTAGTACAACACTTTTGGTGATCACATTTTAACTAGGGAAAGTAAAGCAAAGATTACAAATTTTTTGATCGGCCAATTCAGAATGGAAGCCAACAAGTAACCATAGAGAGAGAGAGCCAGAGAGAGAGGGGACGCAAACCTCGAGGCCCTCGCTGTTGAGCGCCATGGACCGCTCCCTCTGCCCGTCGGCCCCCGCTGCGGCCCTCTCCCCCGAGGGCGCAGACCCGGCTCCATCCCCAGCCGCCTCAGCTCCTTGGCGAATAGTGACTCTTAGCGGTGGATCTGGTAGTAGAGCATTTCGTCGAGCAAGTTGTCGACGTCGCTGGCGAGGCAGCGGAGGCGGCTGAGGTCGCCGCGGAGGCGGCGGACGTCGCCGCCGGAGCCTCGACGAGCTTGTCCAACACGACCTGTACAGTTCTCCCCCGAGGGCGCAGACCCCGGCTCCATCCCCCGCCGCCTCAACTCCTTGGCGAATAGCGACTCCGGTGCCTCCTCCTCCCCCTCCCCATCCCCATCCCCGCCAGCGCGGCACCTCACGCGCAGACGCAGGACGCGTGCGCGCGGCCACAGCGACGGCAACGAAGCAGTCGCCCGCGCCCGCCGGTACTGAGTTCAGCTGGGCCAGGGTATGCCGTGGCCCACCCGGCATACCCTGTAGATCCGCCCTGGCCTGGAGGCTGGCGCGGTGCCGCGCCATTCCATGCAGGGGCGAAGCCAAGGGGGAGGCTTAGTAAGGCTCGAGCCTCACCTCCCCCCGGCGGCGGTACCCCCCACCCGGAAGAGCGGCGGCCCTCCTTGCCCCCCGGCGAGCACCGGCGACAAACAAGACAAACTCACAGAGGACAACCCACTCAACAAACAACACAAAGCACAGCCCAAGACTTGAAGTGGCAGCCCATTTCCAGGCCCAACAAATTCATCTAGCCCACCAAAACACCCACTCAACAAAGCAATCGGCTCCATTCATCACTCCCCATTCCACATCCAGAAGCAGACCCAGAGAGACCAGTCGGCGCCACCGCACCGCCAGCCCGCCACAACGCAGGCGCCACCGCACCGCCAACCCGCCACAACGCAGACTCGTAGAGGCCAGAGGGAGGGGTGCTGGGGGCGACCGAGCGAGGGGGCGCCGCCAGAGCCGGAGCCGAGCCAGATCTGGCTGCAAGCCGGCCGAGGGGAGGCTATTCGCCAGATCTGGCGGCAACCCGGCGGGAGGAGTCGGAGCGGGGCGATGAGCCGACGAGGGGGGCCGAGCCGGGGCAGGGGGAGCCGGACCAGGGCGGCGAGGGCTGAGGCTCCGCCGGCGAGTCTGGGCGGCGGCGCGGCACCGCGGAGGAGCACTGAGGAGCGAGGCGAGGAGCGGAGGAGCCGAGGACGGCGAGGAGTGGAGGAAGAGCGAGGTGAGCAGCGCAGCGATTGAATCGAGACTTAGGGACTGAGAGAGACAGTGAGCCGGGCGGACGAATTGAGGATATAAACAAAGCGTCGACGTGATTGCACTGTGCGGGCGCCGGACGGACGAATTGAGGAGAGACGGGTGTCACAGAGAATTGAGGAAGGGCCGTCGGCTTCTGGAGTTCTGGCCTTCTGGGTAACCTTTCTATAGTCTTTTTTATCAATTTAGACATTTAGTAATTTAGAGTTTAGATTTTAGATTTTTATATTCAATGTATATAGATAGTTTAGTTCTTATAATTAATTTATATATTTATAGCTTTGTATTGACAGAAATTAATAATTTATTTATAGATTTTGCTATAATGAATTTGTCCCGTGATTCAAATTTGTCTCGTGGTTCAAATTAGCTTATTTGCGGTATATTTCATAATTCATATGATCTAAATTTTCATTATTATTCACAATTTTCTATTATATCACTAATTTTCATATGTTTCATACACAGGTGATTTATTTCTACTCCGTACTCATAGCAGAATAATTATATATTATTGGGTATGCGCTTTCTATTGTCGAGGTACGTACTTTGTATTTCTCTGTTTTTCGTTGTTTATCTCCAAGACTCTAACTGTATAATTTCTGTATGAATTTGAAATTCTATAAGAGTATAAGACTATATTTGTGTCAACTTAGTTTAGTCTGACAAATGTCAACTTAGTTTAGTCAGCCCACCCTCAATTTTAATCCTGGCTTCGCCACTGATTCCATGGGGCATATATGGCATTTCACCCGAAGGGGCTAAACCTAGTATTATGCTACCACATGGGGCTACATATGTCTAGATTTCTCAAAGACCCACCAAGAACGACTACCGTTTTTTCAACTCCTCTGCAATCCATATAGTACGTTGATTTGAAGCCTGTGAAGCGAACACCTGCTATGGCCACGACGCTCGTCTGCAAGAAAAGGCTGACAAGCACTGCCAAAGTGGGGACGCCAGCAATGGGCTCTGTGTCTTATTCTCCTCCTTGGTGCGCTGCGTTTGCATGGTCAGCGAAACAAAAGGGAGCAAAGGGATCTAGTCCCCTCCGCAGGTCGCTGCGATGGGTTGGACCAACTCAATGTGGCCGAAGAGGGACGGGTTGGAGCTGCCCAACCCCATCATCATTGGATCTAGTCACCATGCCACCGTCGCTCACCAGCTCGTCGAATCTACGCTTGCCACCGGCACCGTCTGGATCTGCATGAGAGGGACATGAGGCGACGGAGGCTAGGAGGTGGCGGCACTACCAAAGGAATTGAGAGATAGAGAGAGAGATGGAGAAGGGGATCTCTTACTCAACTCTTCACGACTGCTGGGGACGGGGCGGAGGATAGCGACAGGAGGTGGTGTGGGAGGCGATCGCCAGAACCCTAGAGCACTGGCTCAATGAGGAAAATCCTAGCTAGCCTGTCCTTGTGTAACATTCATCCATGAATTCTGCACAAGTAGTGCTTACTTTGTCGTCCGTTAATTGGAACTAGCTAGCTAGGGTTAATTCCTTGGTGCCTAACACAGTGGAAGGCACGTCATGTATAATCAGCAGGCGCACTCTTTTTATCTTGTCAAGATAAAAGAGGGTAGAGATGCTTCTTGTCGGATGCGTGCAGATGTGCAGATCATGTTCGCCTTTTGTTGAGAGCGCTGTAGAGATTATGTTTACCTGTGCAGTTCCAAAAGAGATCGTATTCGTATCTATCAGAGAGAGAGAGATCGAGAGAGACCATATCAAAACAACTCTTCAAAAGCAAAATTTTACGATTCATTTTGTTAGTACTAGAAATTAAATTTAATCATTGATTTATAAGGGCATAATATACTTTTCTCTGTAAATCCTTTTTTTTTTTTGCTGATGACACTACTACAAAAATCCACATTACAGACGGTTCAGAAACGTCATCACAGACGGTTTTCTGAACCGTCTGAATTTATAGGTCAGCGATAATCGAAATTATCACAGACGGTTTTCCAACCGTCTGTGATTATGAGATATCACAGACGGTTTTGCATTAAAAACGTCTGTGATTATCAGATATCACAGACGGTTTTTAAATAAAAATCGTCTATGATATCTCATAATCACAGACGGTTTTTAATGAAAAACCCGTCTGTGATACATATCACAGACGGTTTTTACTTAAAAACCGTCTGTGATATTCGTTCCTCCTAAATCAAAATCTATTTCTGTTTATTGGCTAGCCTCAGGAAATGCTAGCCATACCCTCTGAAACAAGCAGATAATCACAGACAAAAAATATACAATTCACACATCTAATTTCCTTTCAGATACATTTCACAGACATAAAACATCCAATTGACATCGCACTTCATTTCACAAACATAAAGCATGCATCCATTTCGCAAATCAATTAATTGAATTGAAATGAAATATCCATTAACAAATGCACAGTTACAAAAGATCTACACCGCATTTGCACTTAGTGATAAGACCAATAAGAAATCATGGTGCGCAGTGGAACCGTCCTCCTGGCTTTATGACTTGAGTCAGCAAAAAGTACGCCAACTCTCCTCGAATCCCTCCAAGATCAGACTGTTTCAATGCAGTTGACGGGATGTACGCAGCCTGTCGATAGGAATATCAATGTGCGTATATATGTAACGTGATAAGTATAAAGTAATTATGGAAAAAGTGACAAACCTTGCGATTGGTGAGCCTCAAGGAATCGAGGAGTAGTTCCATATGTTGGCAAACGTAGTATCCACATGTGTTGCCCCGCTGCTGCTGATGGCACTGCAAAAAATAGAATGTGTTAGTTCAAGAGGCATTAGTACCAACTGTTGCATAGGATTAATTAATGTGAAATAGCGAATACCTTAAAATCTCGAACATGTGTCAGCAGGCCTTTGGCCCTGCGCTTCGAGTCACCTCCCATTTCAATGTACATCGCGAACGCTCTACGTAATTCAAAAAAGATAACCTTAGTCATTCGGAAGGAAAGAAAGAGTACAATGTAGATATGTATGGGGAATATGTGCTTACCTATCGATTACTTGGCTGCCAACTGTGAAGTTCATTTTATTCTTACTTAGAGAATCAAGGTAATATACCTTGTTCCATTTTGGTACAATTACTATTAAAATCCAATGAAAGTTCTGATGGAAGGGCATAAGTACATATTTCTTATTGCGGCAACCCAGCAGTCCTGATGTAATGTACCTCTCGACGAGGGGTGTATCCCGGTCGATGGTATCCTTGGCGACCAAGTGTGGGTCCAAGAAACCAGCTGATGAGTTGGATAATCTAGCTCTAGTCAACATGTGTCTATATATATACACACAAAAGCAATAAATTAGATATGGCATTTATCGGTATGACATTAACGGAGACTGTGATTGTACACACTTACAGCGTCCAGCATCGAATGATTGAGACGTCAAGAGCGTTGAGCGTGAACAGATCGAATAAATCCTCAAAGGCGACCACAAATATACACTCTTGAAGACTGTGGTATAAATCATCCGACGTGAATTTGACAGTGATACTTGAAGTCCATTCTCCCTCTAGCTTATTGGACTGCTGCATATACCACGTGTGCAATTGCATGCAACTATATGGTAGCTTTTGGAGGTCTTTTTGCTCGAGCAACGGCGCGCCAAGTACGAATTTGCGGGCCAAAGGTAGGTACGGCATATCATCATTGGTCTTCTTTGCTTTGCCCTTGCTGGCCTTGCTGCCTAGGCTATAGGTCGACTTCACGGCAGTCGACTTTGAAGGTAGCAGCGGTGCAAGTTGCTCTGGCGAGAATAGGACCCGTGGAGATAGCACCGGTGCAGTATCCGGTGGTGGAACCGACTGGTCTTGTAATAGAGATAGCACCAGTGCATGTTGCTCTGGCGAGAGTATGACCCGTGGAGATAGCAACGGTGCAGTATCCGGTGGTGGAACCGACTGGTCTTGTAATGGAGATAGCACCAGTGCATGTTGCTCTGGCGAGAGTATGACCCGTGGAGATAGCTCCGGTGCAGTATCCGGTGGTGGAACCGACTGGTCTTGTAATGGAGATGGCACCAGTGCATGTTGCTCTGATCCTGCCACCGGTGAAGAAGCCTCCAGGGAGATGTCGCTTTTGGGCCACTGGATGAATGTTCCAATGGCCTATCCTAGAGTCACGATCTCGTCGTTGGGGGGCTTCGGTAGCGGGACCACCTCAAAATTGACATGCACACCATCCACATTAACTTTTGCGAAGCCTGGCGCTAAAGCTTGACCGTGCACCATGGCCCCGATACCAGACGAATATGCCTGGCCCCAAGCAGCGTACAAGGGAATAGAGCCATATCTCACTTGGAGCCTGCACTTCGTAGGCTCCTACATAACGATACACAATTAGCTACTCAAATAGGCCTATCAATGGAGCAAGCATTCGAGAGGTAATAATTATTACCAGGATGTCGTCCACAGGAAATTTGGCCGGGGTTTGCGTCGGATTGGATGCGCAGCTACTCGGACGATTGTGCGGGCTAGCTAGCACAGGAGCAGCGGTAGCGGCCTGCTGACTTTTGTTTGTTTCCGCACCTCATCTCTGATTACACCAGCCAGCTCAGCCATTAGCTCCTCTCTAAGAGATTCCTTGACCTCTTCTCGTAGCTATGCGTCACGCTCGGCTTTGTTTCTCTTCCTACGCCGATACATTCCGGAGTCATCTTGGAAACCATCTTTCCAAGGAACGTAAAGCCCAAGGCCTCTCGTACGACCCGGGTGCTCCTTGTTTCCCAGGGCCACGGAGAGCATATCATTCTCCCTTGTTCCCTGGAATGATCCCAGGGTAGATTCAAAACTCAGCTCTTCCTGCAAGAGCACGAAATGTCATTTCAATTCGTACGAAGTTGTGGAGTAATTACAAGCTAAGTAGATCTATCGATATCTTACCAGGCGCTAGGACACTTGCTGGTCTGCAGGGTTTCAAAAGGAGACATCCCCCGATGTCGTTGTAGATGACCTTGCTCTAATCCAATTTCGAGCGCGGTCATCCGGGATATTGGAAAACGGCGGGGCGATGTCCTGTGCAGCTGCCAGGTCATCCTCCTTCCTCCATTGCGGGATTTTACCCGTATACCCAGCTGTGTCAAGTCTGTGGGTGTGTGTGTTTTTTGCCTGGAGGGCCTTGTGCGCCGTACTTGTACTTTTGAAATCTTCGGACGTCTTCATCGCCTTGAACTCTTCCCATTGTGGTTCCAGGAATGGGTATTTATGAAAAGGCGTTTCGTCCATCTCCACGTATTTCCTGACAAGCGTGCTCTTGAAGTTCTTCCATGCTTTGCACGCCGCTAGGTAAGTTTGTCGTTGCACAACGTATAGGTGTTCTTCTGGGAACTCGAACGATGCCAAAATTTCAGTCCACAGCTCACGTTTCCGAGTGTCAGGCACGTTCTTCCACGAATTGTATGTGATCTCAATTCGTTCTCGTGCAACTATTCCGACCATGCTTCGGAATGCGTTTACCGCTTTTTGAGGAAGGATAGGGACCCCAGATGCGTTTACCGCTGTGATGGTCTGTCGACCCTCAGGCTTCTTCGATAGCCCTCTTCCTTGGCGTCTTGATGTTGGAGCGGACGCCTCCGGCGATGATGTTGAAGAATGCGTGGGTGACATGTTGCTCATTTTGTGGGTCTATTAGGATAAGATGAGAAAGTGTCATACCATAAGATAAGAAAATGCAATATCTATCTAGTTCGCTCAATATAGGCGATTACAATACATATATATGTGTATATACATACATATACATATTTATACCTACATATATACATATATAATGTAAAAGGCATGTATCAATTAAGACTAGCAACAAGCTCAAGTTTTAATTGATTAATTTGTGCTCTCAAATTGTAGGGTTGCACAAGACTAATCTTGGCTGTCCCGCTACTAAATCATATACTCTTCCTTGATTGGTTATGCCAAATAATGAATTCAGTATTTTGAGCTCTAGATACAAACTCTACAATCTCAAGATCAAGATATATTCCGCATGCATATATTCAGACAGCAGTATTCATACAGATCAAGACCATACAAGTTAACTTTGCCCAATAATTCAGTCTTTTAACTTGTCAAGATTAAATCCTAACAGATCAATTTAATAACATGCTATAACCTGAAAACTGCATGAACCGACAGCTATTAGAGCTCAAAGACCGAATGAACCAATCTCAGTATATGAATTTATCATCATCGAGCAACTGTAAATCCCACAGGCAATCTCAGTATATGGAAGATTAACAAACTTGAATATACATGAATGCAACTAAGCAACTAACCATAACAGTAAGCATAACAAACTTGAATATACAGTAAGCAGACACCATAACAGTAAGCATATACATGACAGTAAGCAACTAACAGTAAGCATATACATGACAGTAAGCAACTAACAGTAAGCATATACATGACAGTAAGAAACTAACAGTAAGCATATACATAACAGAAAGCAACTAACAGTAAGCATATACTAACAGCATCAAGCATCAACCCTAAACCCTAACAGTAAGCATGAATCTCGGGGAGGGTTTTGATGACCTTAGGGTTTTGGTGACGAAGGAGGAGGCGGTGACGATGGAGGAGGAGGCGGCGACGCAGGAGGAGGAGGCGGCGACGACGGAGGAGGAGGAGGCGGCGACGCAGGAGGAGGCGGAGGCGGCGTCGCAGGAGGAGGAGGAGGCGGCGGCGACGGAGGAGGAGGAGGCGGCGGCGACAGAGCAGGAGGAGGTGACGGGCTCGGGGAGGCGGCGACGGAGGAGGAGGAGGCTGCGGCGACGTCTTCGTCCGGGGAGGCGGCCGGCGAGGGCTCAAGGAGGCAGCCGGCGAGGGCTCGGGGAGGCGGCGACGACAGGCTCGGGATTTAGATCTAGATCGAATAACTGCAGCGCACACGGAAAACCCTAGCGAGAGGGTATATATAGGGAGGTTATCACAGACGGTTCTGAACTTAGAACCGTCTGTGATATCATATCACAGACGGTTCTAAGTTTATAACCGTCTGTGATAGTAAACTATCACAGACAGTTCTAAGTTCAGAACCGTCTGTGATACGCCTTTGCCGACTGTTGTTATTAAGACAACACCAATAACTACACAGCTGCATTCATATCAACCACCAAACAGCTGCATTCATATACAACACCAACCAGCTGTATTCACACAGTGTATTTCTTGATACATTTTGTCATTCTCAAATACATCACACTGCAGCATTGTTCTATACATAAATGCATACCAATTCACATGTACATCACACATATACATCACATATACATAAATACCAATACACATATACATTTTCACATATACATTTTGTCACATATTTTCACATATACATCTCAAAATTGACTACATCACACATTTTCACATATACATCTCAAAATTGACTACATCACACATTTTCACATATACATCTCAAAATTGTCACACATTTTCACATATACATTCTTATTGTACTTGCTTATTTCCTTTAAAAATTAGCCCTTCATCATGATCAATGCGTACGTAACTAGTTTCGTCACGTTGTTCATCGTCGACCCTTATGCCATTTCCAAAAAGGAGGTAACTCGTTAAATTGATTGTATTCCTCCTCGTCCACTACATTCTCTACTCCGATAATTCTCCTTTTTCCATGAAGAACTACATGGCGTTTCTTATTTGCTGGGTCGGTTACGTAGAAAACTTGAACAACTTGATTGGCGAGTACGAATGGTTCTTCTTTGTACCCGACACGTTGGAGGTCCACGGTCGTGACACCGTACTTGTCAACATTCACCTGTGGGAGATGCACCCAACGGCAGCGAAATAAGGGGATCTTGAAAACCACATAGTCGAGCTCACAACTGTAAATGTCGGCCCTTTTGCCAACCATGTCAGCGTCTCACTCGGCGAGCTCCTAGCGATTTGCTCCTTCAACCATTGGTTGAACCGACGGTTGCGTTGCCTCATGATCCAAACTTCCGGCCGCTCCGGATTCTGTTGCCGAAGCACATCCTTGTGCTGGTCCACATAAGGCACCACTTCAGTCATGTGTTGCAACACCGTGAAATGGGCTTGAGTATACGTGTCCATATCTGGAGTGATTGCTTTCCTTCCGATAGTTCTGAGACCCTTCAGCCTCCCCTCATGACGAGATTGAGGGACACCTATCGGTTGAATCTGAGCCATATAATCGACACAAAACTCAATGACCTCTTCGCTTGCATAACCTTCGACGATGCTGCCCTCCGGTCGAGAACGATTCCGTACGTAGGACTTGAGAATTCCCATGAACATCTCAAATGGGTACATGCTACGTAGGAATACGAGTCCGCACATTTTTATCTCCCACACAACGTGAACAATGAGATGGACTATGATATCGAAAAACGAAGGAGGGAAATACATTTCAAGGTGACATAGAGTCATCACCACCTCGTCCTGCAGAGCATCTAGTCCTTCGGGATCGATGACCTACTGAGCAATTGTGTTAAAGAAATAACATAGCCTCATGATTGTCTCTCGGACTTTGATCGGCAAAATATTTCTAATTGCAATAGGGAGCATCTGTGTCATCAGCACATGACAATCATGAGACTTCATGCCATTTAACTTCAAATCTTGCATCGAAACAAGTTTCTTCACGTTGCCGGAGTAACCAGACGGAACTTTGACACCATGCAAGCACTGGCACAGTTCTGTTTTCTCAGCCTTGGACAGAGTGTAACACGCAGGGGGAAGGTACGTTCGTCCATTATCAGTGCGTGTCGGTGCTAACTCAGTCTTGATGTCCATGTCAGCCAAGTCAAGCCGTGCGTTGACGCCGTCCTTTGTTTTATCACGGATGTTCAGTAAGAGACCAATCAAGCTGTCGCATATATTCTTTTCTACGTGCATGACGTCGATGCAGTGTCGAACATCTAGGTACTCCCAATAAGGTAAGTCCCAAAATATTGATCTCTTCTTCCAGGTGTTCTTCTCATGAGCCCTCAATTTACGTCCCTTTCCGAGGACAACATCTAAATCCTTAACCATATCGTAAACCTCGTGTCCCCTTAAATGCCTTGGAGCTGAATCATCTTCCTTCTCTCCGTCAAATTGTTTCTTCATCTTGCGGTATGGGTGAGCCCTCCGAAGGAACCGGCGGTGACGCATGTAGACGGTTTTGCGTGAGTGTCTCAGCCACACACTCTCGGTACCATCTAAACAGTGAGTACAAGCTTTGGCACTTTTTGTACTATGGCCCAATAGGTTACCAAGGGCAGGATAATCATTTATGGTGCAGAACAATAAGGAGCGCAAAGTGAAGTTCTCTCGTTTGTATGCATCCCATACCTGTACCCCTTTGTTCCACAGTACTTTTAGATCTTCCACCAACGGTGCTAGGAACACATCGATATCATTCCCAGGTTGTTTTGGCCCTTGGATAAGTATCGACAGCAAAATGTACTTTCGCTTCATACACAACCAAGGAGGAAGGTTATAGATGCAGAGAGTCACGGGCCATGTGCTATGTCGGCTGCTCATGCTACTGAAAGGATTCATTCCATCTGTACTCAGTCCAAACCTTATATTCCTTGGTTCAGCACCGAACTCTGCAAAACTCCTATCGATGTTTCTCCACTGCGCGGAATCAGCAAGGTGTCTTAGCATTCCATCCTTTTTGCGCTCCTCCGAGTGCCAACGCAGCAGTTTTGCCTCCTTTGGATTTGCAAAAAACCTTTTCAAACGGGGAATTATAGGAAAATACCATGCCACCTTAGCAGGAGGTCCTTTCTTCGCCTATGTTCCCTCGCCATCATCTGATTGATTGTTACGTTTGTATCGGGATGCGTTGCACACCGGACATACATGCATGTTTGCATACTCTTTACGGTAGAGGATACAGTCGTTTGGGCATGCATGTATTCTTTCTACTTCCATTCCCAACGGACAAAGAACCTTCTTGGCTTTATACGTGATTTTAGGCAACTCATTTCCCTCCGGAAGCATGTCCGCTAAAAGACCTAGCAGCGCCGTGAAACTCTTGTCAGCCCAACCGTTGCTTGCCTTCAATTTCAACAGTTCAAGCACGGCCGACAACCTCGTGTACTTGCAGCCCGTGTACAAAGGTTTCTCCGAGTCCTCCATCAAGCCGCGGAATTTGACATACTCTCTCTCATCATAGTTCTCTTCTACATCGCGAAGCATCTGATCCAGATTATCATCGTGCAACCTATCCGAATCCGAACCACAATCGACATCAGCCGGCGGCATGTCATTCACTTCACCGGCGATGTCATCCGGCGGCATGTCATTCACTTCACCGGCGATGTCATCCGGCGGCATATGATCATTCATTTCGCCATGACTGGTCCAACACGTATAATCCTTTTTGAAACCCCTCCGAATCAAGTGCGCTTCAATTTGCCCTCGGTTCTTAAACATCTTCAAATTCTCGCAATCAGTGCATGGACAGCACATATATTCCACCCCCTTATTCAACATATCCTCCTCGGCGGCTCTTATAAAAGCAGACACGCCATTAATGTACTCTTCACTCACACGGCTCGCGGCACACATTCGGCTTCGGTCCTACGTTACGTACATATATAACAACTTAGTATTAAAATCTAGATTAACTAATTATAATTACTACATATATACCGGCCACATTTATTATATTGAGACTTAATTTGCTAGCTCAATTCATATTATAAACGCAATAGCTATTATATAACCAACAATTTTGCAAATTAACCATCTTCAATAACACTCATGGATTACTTAGACCTAAATTGTAATGCAATTAAAGAAAAAATAAATTTCACTACTAACCATATCTAGAGCAACCAGGAAAGTCTGAATCTTCAAAGCTCAATCTCTGCCTCTTCCCACCAAATTAACTGGCCTGAAATCGTCTAGCTTCCTCCCGAGTGAAAAAGTGCGCAGCAGTAGCTAGATCTGGATCGAAATGAAGACAGATGCGGTCTGAGCAGCGCAATAAATGCCTTAGAGTCATTATCACAGACGGTTTTTAATAAAAACCGTCTGTGATAACTAGCTTATCACAGACGGTTTTTTATTAAAAACCGTCTGTGATAATCTGGGATTATCACAGACGGTTCTTAATATAGACCGACCGTCTGTGATAATCCTTTTTCCCGTCACAAATACCACAGACGGCCTCCAAATTACAACCGTCCGTAATAGTGTTAATCAGAGACGGTTTCACAAAATCGTCTGTAATGAGACGTCTACTATGAGGCTTTCTGTAGTAGTGTGAATGGCAGCATCCAACGCGTTAAGATCATCGTGAGCAGGGGCTAGCTGGAGCGAGCAGCAGCTGACGCATGCGCGCGACCCGCTCCGGAGGCGGCGGTCGGAGTCGGAGGGGGGTGCGGCAGTGTGGCGCGACGAGTGGCAGCCCGCACTGGCGGCATACCGGAGGAAGTGTAGACTGCCCAGAGCTTTAAGTTCCATGCCATATAATCACAATGCTGCGTGTAAACAAGCGTTGATTAACTTGAGGTTGCGATTTACAAATTGTAGCGGTTTGTTTCCAGGAAGTGCTGCTGCTCTGCACTCCTAATGCTTGTTCAAGGCCGTTCCTATCATTTTGGAAACCTTGGGTGTGACAAAAGTATAACCCTTCGTTCTAACATAAATATATAACAATACCTTTTATATCAATTGCAAAAATTAAAGTTCAATACAACAATCATTAGACAGTACGTCACAGAATACAAAGTATTTATTGACGACATTAGACTTAGCACATACAAAATATAAAGTACTCATTGGCGACAATTCACTAGCACGATAATATTATGAATAAGTCTTAGAAAACTATAACATGCTATTAAGAACAAAATAATTTAGGAGAAGATTACATTAGCCAAAGTACGCTAAGGGGGAGCCCTAAGCCATCATCTATCACCTGTCAAACAAGCAAGTGAGTTATGAGTAGAATGATCACATAAAACAATTTCTTCTAACATTTCTAGATACAAAATCTTGATAATAGTATCAACATTAATCAGATCCAACATATCATTCTCAATGCATGAAGTGGCTAGATCATTCAACCTTTCATGTGGCATTGATGACATCAGATAGTTTTTCAACTTGTCTCTCCTAGAACTAATGGATATCTTTATATAAAAAAGAAATTGATGTTACAAGAAAGTCCAAAGTTTTGTTCTAAATAGTATAGATGTTTCGTTGGAGACTTGGAGTGGTATTTACAAATAATCAAGGAACAAAAATTCAGAAAAATATACATACCATACATACAACTGTTATATAAGGGGATTTCAAGTAGAACCATTGCAAAGTGAAGAAATTGAAAGCGAATTGGTTGGGAATCAATGAATCGGACTCTCCTCCATTAATGGCGACAATGGCGGCGTTTGTTTTGGGAAAGAGAAGACCGGAAGAGGAGTGGAGATGTCAAGATGATGCTTGGATATTTATATAGCGCTCAACGCTGGATGTACAGCATGGACGAAACGAGCCATTACTTAACTTTGGCAGCTGACCTAACTAATCATTAATCAATTATGTTCAGTATTTAGTACATAGTTTATATCATACATGTATACATACATGAGCTAGGGCCCCTAGTTTTCGTGGGCCCTAGGCGATCGCCCCTACTACCCAAGCCCAGGGTTGGACCTGTGCTTGTTCATATTTATCTCTTATTGAAGCTTGGAATAGCTATTGTTTAATCATTGTAAAGAGTTTGTCTACATCAGCCGCCGTCGATGCTACGGTAAACTAAATCTGTGAGGACGAGGTGGCACATCCACAACGATGAGGTGGAGTTGTCGTGTAAGAAGAAACAGGGAAAATGACAATTTTACCCTTTTAGGAATTTACTGCTAATACTATCGGTGGTAATGGAATTAAATCATAACTAATCTAATACATTGGATAACAAAGAATAAATGACTCATATTTATTCTAGGATACTGTGAAAGAGCTCCTTAAAAAAGGGTTGACAAACCTGGCGGCAAGAATGGTAGATTTCATACTTAGGTTCCGTTTGGAACATAGAGTTTTCTTGCAATCATGTGAGATAGAGTTTTCTTGCAGTCATGTGAGAACTAAATTATTTTCTGTAAAATTCCTATAAAATCTGTACATTTCAAACGAGCCTCAATGTACACCCGTGTACATGAATGGCCGATGATGTGACGATGAAATGGGTGTCGACGTGACTGGGCGCTAGCTTGCTACGCGCTAAAGTGGCATTATGTGTATGCGGCGATGGCATGCAAGCATTTCACTTTCCTGGGCCTTAAAGTGGGCTCTGGAAAGCCGTTACGAAGTACAGCAAGAAATAAGAAGAGCAGCAAGAAATAAGGACAGCCATAGGGCCAGCAGATCAACTTTGCAGACTCCCCGGGTCACTAATACATTTGATTACTAATTTTTATTATAATATATTTACAAAACTCAATAAAATTATAAATCATAAAAATACTTTTCGCGATAAAATCTATATATATGATTTTCATGTATCTAATTTAAATATTTAAAATGATATTGATAGTTAAAGTTTTAAAAGTTTGACTGTACCTAGACCTGACCAAATGAGCTGATCGGCACAAGCTCATGTAGGCAGGACCTGATATGGCACGGCCTGGTTGGGCCCGGCTAACTATATGGGTCATGTCGTGTCGCCCCACAAGCTGAGCCTCAGACCCAAGCATGCTCAAGAAGGTCATGGGCCGTATCGTGCCAGCCCAGGCAAGGTAAGCCCGACAGGCCACGTATGTATATGTATTTTTAAAATTAGTAAACATCAACGCTAAGTCTAGAACTTGAGTCGGATGTGCTTAATGCCTAGTCATCTGGCCACAGTGCAGTTTCTTTTTTAAAAAGAACGTTTGCAGTTAGCTACTCTGTTCTCTAGCCAAATATATCATGTATCACACCAGGTAGACTAACCGTCGATTGTCTTACATCAGACCATACCCAATATGGTCACAAACTCACTAGGCATGACGAAACATGTTTTTTAAAGTATTTCTTCCTGTCAGAAAAGAGTGCAATTCATAAAATTATGATACTGAAGGTATTTTTCATGATAAATCTATGTATATTATTTTTATGTATCCGATCTAAACATTAATATACGTTGTTGTATGTACCCAGTGTGTGTATGTGTTATGCTTACGTGATGGTGTGTGCATGTACGTCTTCATTATAATCGTAAAAAAAAAGAGAAAAATATCCCTCTTTTATGACTAAAGAGCGTTGTAGTGTGGCATCTCTTCTTCTTGCTGCTGATTTTTTTAGAGACATTTCTTAACTAAGAGCATCTTCAACAATGTCCTCTAAATCTCATCCCCTAAATCACTTTTTAGATGACACAATCTAGAATATAGAAGATTAAAAATATGTAACCTCCAACAAATCCTCTAAGGCCCTGTTTGTTTCCACTTAAGATTATTATAATCCAGCTTATAATCATAAGTGGAAACAAACAGCCTAAATTATAAGATAACTTATTATAATCTAATAGCCCAGATTATTGTAATCCAATAAGCTCAAAAAAGGAGCTTATTTCAGCTTATTTCTCACCCTTTATCTTAATGACCATAAAACTTGACAACAATTACCCACCTTTGCCATTGGGATATTTCCCGAACGCATCCCCTCCCCTCCCCTCGCAGCGCCTCTCTCGACGCCCCTCCCCTCGCAGCGCCTCCCCTCCCAGCGCGCCGACGCGCCTCCCCTCCCAGCGCCGCCCCTCGCAGCGCCTCTTTACGCCTCCCCTCCCAGCGAATCCCCTCCCACCGCCTCTCCCAGACGCGCCTCCCCTCCCAGCGCCTCTCTACGCCTCCCCTCCCAGCGCCTCTCTCTCCCTCCCGTGCGCCTCCTTCCTCTCCTCTTCCCCAAGATGGATCCCCAAGATTTTGATGATGCGGAGGCCGGACTTGCCCGTGCTCTTGCCTACCGGGATTCCGTTGCACGAAGCCCGGGGTCGCCGAGGAAGTCGCTGGGAGGGGCGGCGCTGGCCGAGGCGGCGCCGGCCGGGGCGGCGTCGGGAGGGGACGTGGTGCTGGGAGAGGCCGCGGAGTCGCGGGAGGCAGAGGCGTGGTGGTCAGCGGCCTAGGCGCCGGCGTGGAAGGCCTCGGGGGCGGCGGCCTGGGCATGGGCGGCGACTTCGGGGGCGACGACCTAGGCGTCGGCGGCGGCCTCGGTGTGGGCATCGGCCTCGGGGGCGGCGGGCTGGGCACGGGCGCTGCCAGCGCCGGCCTCAGGGGTGGCGGGAGAGCCCGCGGAGTCGCGGGCGGCGGCCTTGGCGGCGGCGTCGAAGGCCTCGTGGCCGGCGGCCTGGGCATGTGCGGCAACCTCGGGGGCGACGACCTAGGCGTCGGCGGCGGCCTCGGTGTGGGCATCGGGGGCGGCGGGCTGGGCATCGGGGGCGCCGGCCTCAGGGGTGGCGTGCTGGGATTTGGTATGTGCAGATGCTTTTTCTTGATTGTACTCTAAAGCTTGGATGAAACTGTTAATCGTGCTGAGATGTGATGACCAATAAACTTGCTCGATCAACTTGCTGAGATGTGAAGATGAAGCTGTTAATCTACTTGCTCGATCTGATGACCAATAAATTGTTGCTGAGATGTGAAGACGAGCCGCTTCTGAGCATTTTTGCATGTGTATTTTCGTAAGAACATGGATAAATTTTTTTTTATGCCTCGGTATACTGATGGTTGGCTGATTTGTATGTTGGAGCAAATCAGAATATGGTTGGCCTCGGTATACAAAACATGGATAGTCTGTATGGTTGGCTGATTTGTGCTATTCTTGTATGTTGGAGCAAGCGCTTGCTTCTGTGTTCGTGGCATTTTATCCCGGGGCAGATTTGAATTCATTATTCACACGAAGTCATATCTGTTTCATTGAATTGTCAGAGCAGTATGTACCAATCAGAAAGATGAGCAATGAGGTGTTTGGATTGCACTCCTTTTAGTACCTGGTTCACTTTAAAATTTAATAAGACATCTGACTGACATATGCTTGCAGTCTGATTAAATTGTGTGCATCATGTAGACTCCGAATCATATCCAAATAATGGTAATCATATGTTAAATATAGCTGTGTGAGCCATTCATATAGCAGCAGTTGGAAAATAGATTGTCTACCATGCTGGAACTCCAATGATTTAATACTATTGATGCAAAAATACTGTTTTTTTTTCTTGGGTTGACCCTGGAAGTTGTTTTTGGGCTGAAGTCTGTCAGAGCTCGTAAACAAATATTTCTATGGATGTTCTTTTGTTCAAAACAGTCCAAAGGAATGCAACAGATGATGGTATTGCCTATTATTTTCCTCAGGAGCGGCTGCCAGCACCGGCCTTGGGGATGAGGACCTCAGAGCCTACGGTGTGGATGACGGTAGCTCCCCACCTTCGGTGCAGCGTCGAAGACATCTGCTGAAGGAGAGGATGCCGACATGGTAAAATTACTTAGCTTTTACTTGGTCATAGCCATCTTTGTGTATATCCATGCAACTGCACATAAAATTGAAATTTATATATGTATGTGTTGTATCGAATAGAAGGAGGAGTTTGACAAAGCAGATTGACAACATATGGTTTCTATATACTTATCTACTTTGAGTTGGTTATGAAATATTTGGTTGGACCTTTGTTTGACAATATTTGTTGCAATGTATGTAGATTGACTTGTATGAGAGTGATGAGGATGAAACATTTGTGGTTGCACGGAATCAACTTGACATGATGAAACAATATGGAGCAGTAACTTGTGCATTTGGTATGTACTATACTGACACTTATTTGAACAAATCTGAGAGAATTGAACCTGATGAGTCTGGTCATGATTGGGTTATGAAAACTCTTAGAGTTCCAAAAGATTGCTATGATATGTTTAGGATGAGTAGGCCACTATTTGATAGATTGCATGACTTGTTGGTGACGTCTTATGGTTTGAAGTCAAGCAACAAGATGTCTTCTATTGAAGCTTTGGGTATGTTTCTATGGACTGTTGGGGCTCCTCAGTCATTCACTCAAGTGAAAAACAGATTTGCGAGGTCAAAAGAAACAATTAGTAGAAAATTCAATGAAGTGTTGGACAGTGTTTACCTCCTATCAGCAGATATTATCAAACTAGAGATCCAAACTTCACGAATATACACCCAAGACTGCTAGGTTCCCGGTTTTATCCTCATTTTAATAACTGTATAGGTGCAATAGACGGCACTCACATACCCGTTGTTGTGCCTTCGGCAAAGGTGGTTCAACATGTTGGTCGGTATGGTTATTGCACTCAAAATGTGTTGGCGATATGTGACTTCGACATGAGGTTCACCTTTGTTGTTGCGGGATGGCCTGGATCAGTACATGACATGAGGGTGTTCAATGATGCTTTACGTAAATATGCCACGCAGTTCCCACATCCTCCAAATGGTATAGTAACATTTTAACTAGTTATCTCAAAAAGTTGCATACTGTAGCTATATATATCTCATTGTGTATGTTTACATTTTGTAGGAAAATTTTACCTTGTCGACTCAGGCTATCCAAATCGACCGGGTTTTCTAGCTCCATACAAAGGGACCAAGTACCATTTACCAGAGTTTCGAAATGGACCACGCCCTAGTGGCAAGGAGGTATTCAACCACTTGCATTCATCACTTCGTAATGTGATTGAGCGATCTTTTGGTGTGTTAAAGATGAAGTGGAGAATTTTGTTGGACTTACCAAGTTATCCAATGCTCAAGCAAACCAAAATAATACATGCATGCATGACACTCCATAACTTCATTCGGGATAGTGCGTTGAGTGATGAAGAGTTTGACCGGTGTGATCGAGATGAAAACTATATGCCGATGCCTTCCTCTCATGTGGGTTCAAGTCAATTGGGAGATGAAGAGGGGGGCATGAATGCCTTCTGTGATAATATTGCTAATGCTTTATTTGCTAGAAGAGAGTAATTTGTTTGTAAGAGCATATTTGTACGAACATATGATCATGGATATTTGAATAATTAAGCTTTTCTGCCACTTATGTATTCAAATTCTTATGTTACTAATGTTTTGCAAGTCCAAACTAATAAAAAACATGTCATAAAAGAATAAATAAGTCACCAAAAAAGGTCAAGGGCATTGTAGTCTTTAAACATTCGAATACAACAATCCATAACTCTGATAATCCAGGCTGTCAAACACCTGACAGCTTATTCCCACCAACTTATTATAATCTAGCTTATATAATCCCCACCTATAAGCTGGATTATAATAATCTTAAGTGGAAACAAACAGGGCCTAAATATGGTCCCCTAAATTAAAATCTGGGTCCACAAAAACTACCAACCAAAGAATTTATGGGATCGGACGGCGCAGGAGCGTTGGGACCGATTTAGGGGATGGTGTGCGTCCTCCATATATGAGGGACGAAAAATCAGGGATGGAGTCCTCTATATTTTTGGGTACCACTTAGGGGATCTGTTGGAACCCTTTTTTTACCTTTTCTTCTAAAATATAGGAGATATGAGCACTTTAGAAGATTTGTTGGAGATGCTCTAAGGTCCCAACCAAAAATGTGATTTACTAGGCTACAACTGGGCCTAATTTTGAAGATGGCCAGCCTCGGCAATAATGACATTTAATGGGCCAACTCTTGGGCCGAGCCAAGAGCGTAACACCACCCCACGCCAACTCGGCCCCGTTGGATCACACGACGGCCCGTCACGCCCCATCCACCGCAGCCGTCGGATCCGGCTCAGCGCCACTGAACCCTAGCCCGTCACGGCACCTATATAAGTCAACCCCTAAGCGAGAGGGAGAGCGAGCGAGGTCAGCCAGCGGCGGCGCAGCCACACAGCAGCAGCAGAGGAGGAGCAGAGGAAGGAAGCCGCAGCCGCCGCCATGGGTAAGCCCCCTCGGACCTTGACCGCCGCTGCCTCCGCCAACGCTTCTTCTTCTCTTCTCTGTCCGTTGCTAATGCCGTGTGCTGGTTCGATGCGTTCCGCAGGTATCTCGCGTGACTCGATGCACAAGCGCCGCGCCACCGGTGGCAAGCAAAAGGCGTGGCGCAAGAAGCGAAAGTGAGTGGCCAACCTCCAGATCTCTCCCTCCCTAGATTCGCGTGATGGATGCTTGGTTTCTTTGTAGATTCCTTAAGCGTCTTGAATCTTGCTTGTGTTTGTATAGATTTGAACGACACGTGGTTGATAAGTCATTAGTCTGGGATTGGACCGCATCGCATAGTTGTTTTCACTGTAGTTTGTGAGCTTATCGGATTGAGCAGAGACAAATGATTATTTTGTGATTTTGCTGGTTAAAGGGTATCGCGTGAATTATGAAATGAAGATAAACTTTTTTCGTTGGTTATGTTTAAAATGACCACTTAGATTTATGCTAGAATTCTACCGAAGTGATGTATTTAGGGTAGTCACCTGGTTTGCATTATGTTTAGATGTTAAGACTTGAGGGCTTTATAGCCTTTTCACGCTAGGATTTGTATTAGGCACCCTGTCTTGAGTGTAGTTCTTGTCACTCACATGTGGTTTTTGCCGATATAAATGAAGTTAGTACAGTATGCACTACAATTAACTAGTAGACCTCATCTTGAAAAGACAATTCGTTTAAAAGTTAGTTACTATAGAAAAACAAAAAACTGAAGCCAAAAGCTGAAAAAGAACAGGCCCTATGTTTTATTGTGCGCAGCGGTTGCTTAAGAAATTTAAATCTGGAAGCCTTTTTTAACAACTGTTATGAGGTAATCTGTTGTAACGACTATTTTATTTTCTTTGGCAAACACGGTGAAATATGGTTTTCCTATTTTAGTGCCACACTTGCATTTACGTTGGGTACTAGTGCATCTATCATATAACGACTTCGTTTGATGAATTTTGGTAGTGCTGTTTGCTGGAATTTGGTTCGCCATAATTGTTTGAACTTGATTTCAGCTGTTTGATGTGAAGGATGCGTGCTATAAATCCTTTTGTTCTGTGGATATTAACTTCTAACTTTTGTTAGTTTTAACATCTTCTCATTTGTCGTGAAGGTATGAGCTCGGTCGCCAGCCGGCCAACACCAAGCTCTCAAGCAACAAGACCGTGAGGAGGGTGCGTGTCCGTGGAGGCAATGTGAAGTGGAGGGCACTCCGTTTGGATACTGGCAACTATGCATGGGGAAGCGAGGCTGTGACCCGCAAGACCCGTATCCTTGATGTGGTCTATAACGCATCCAACAATGAGCTTGTGAGGACTCAGACCCTTGTGAAGAGTGCCATTGTGCAAGTTGATGCTGCCCCCTTCAAGCAGTGGTACCTCACTCACTACGGAGTGGATATTGGTAGGAAGAAGAAGGCTCCTGCTGCCAAGAAGGATGCTGCTGAGGTAGTTTTCTTTCTGATGTATATTATTGTGATTATTATCATTAAAATGAGTTTTCTACACTTGGATCTATGTTGGTTGCTTCATTATCATTAAAATAGGTTTTCTACACTTGGATCTATGTTGGTTGCTTCATTATCATTAAAATAGGTTTTCTACACTTGGATCTATGTTAGTTGCTTCATCGTTTTTGCTGAACAGTATGTTTTTCTTGTTTATCATGTGCTCTAATATTGGAGTTTGTAAATTCAAATTAAAGAACTGCGATATCCCTGAGAGTATCCACTATTGCATTTCCCTTATGAATCTTTATAAAGTTTGTAATTGAGACAACTATTTCTTTGGCTGCATTATAGTATGTTTTTTTATTTTGTATGCCCAGGCTGCTGGTTTGCTGAGGCACATGTATATAACTAAGGATGTATCTGTTCTCTGTAATAGCCTTTTGTCCCTTCTTTACTTGAGTATTCTGTGAGCAACTTATTCAGTTACTTGCATTTGGTAAAATCAGTTGGTCATTAACTCATTATCTGATTTTGTTTTTGGTGTCCATGCTTAAGTATTCCTTGAAGTAAAATTTCCACAATTTTAAATGGTTGGGCTTCAATGCTTCATTTTGCATTTGAGTTTTGCTAAAAGTACAAAATTTCTTGTTTTGCCTTTTTCCATGTTGAAATGTCTTGTTGTATATGCATTACTATGTGACACCTTGCATGGGGTTACTTGTTGATGGTAGCAGCACCTTTTTTACTTTTACAGTTTGCTGAATTGTGGAACAAATGTTCTGATTTATAGAACAAAGGGTTCTGTTTTTAACTTCTTCCCGTTTCTCACTTCGTCTGTCGTGAAGTAGGTTCTCTATATGCGATGACATAACATCTGAGCTTTACTGTTAAATTTACAGGGACAAGAGGGTGAAGCTGCTGCAGAGGAAACCAAGAAAAGCAACCATGTCCTGAGGAAGCTTGAGAAGCGCCAACAGGGACGCACACTTGACCCACATATCGAAGAACAATTTGGCAGTGGGAGGTTGTTGGCCTGCATCTCTTCCCGCCCTGGGCAGTGTGGACGAGCAGATGGGTAAAAATATTGGGCATATCATATTCTATTTCTTAACTGTTGAACACTTCTCAATCTGAATGAACATCATAGTAAAGATAAAATATTGGCCTACAGTGTTTTTAGTTACATATCAACATGGAGTACTTTTAGCTTACATTTGAGTTTTGTTGTCAATATTTGCCAAAATTTTCTTCTTGGAGTTAATGGCCGGCTCCTGCTGTATTTGTTGGTTTGTTGGACTTGTTTGAACATGATTTTTATGTTGTATTAAGTTTTTTAGTTCAGCTGAAAGATGCGTGGGCTATATTACACTGCTATGGGGTTTAACTTATGATTCCTTGTTACAGCTATATCCTTGAGGGGAAGGAGCTGGAGTTCTACATGAAGAAGCTCCAGAGGAAGAAGGGCAAGGGTGCCGCAGCTTAGAGCAAGTCTTTCTTAGTTACCGGTTCTACACTGAAAGATGTACCCTTTTTTTGTTCCCTGGATATTCTTAGCTGTCTTGAGGGCTTCTATGTTATGTTTGCAGACATATGGCCGGTTGTTTTTTACTCGAAATGAAACAACTCAAGCTTGATGACCTGAGAATGGTTTATGTATTGTGGATATTGTCAGGTTCTAGATGTACTTTTGCCGACTCGTTCATAATTTTGGTATTATCAGCGTTACAAGACAATTTATTTCAGCCTAGATTTTTACGGTATACCTCTGTTAATGGTTCTACCCTTTTGCTGTGATGTTCAATGATAAATTATTATTTAGCATTTCATACCATGCTGAACACCAAAGAACTGCTCTTGCTGAATGAAGTTGAAGCCAGTGCGGAGGCATATTTTGCTGTGATTATGCTTGGCAGAATCGGGCCATTATTTGTAGCGCTATCGACTGGAGATGGCTGCATTATGATTTCGGCCCTGCTCCTAACGTCTTTGCTTTTGATTTATTGTTTATAGTTTTTTTATTTTTTTTCTAACTTTTTAGCTTTCTTTTGGATTTGTTTCTTCTTTATTCCTTTATGTTTTCCATGTTGATATAATGTTTTTTATTTTTAATTCCTTTATGCTTTTCATTTTTTAAACTTATTTTAGTTATATAAAATAAATATTATAAAAGTAAATCAAAAGTTTATCTTATAAGCTACTTAGAGTAGGGTCGTCGATACAGCATCAGATGTTGGTACTTTTGAATAGTGATTTTTATATTTCACATCATACATATATATATACACACACATACAAACACACATATACACACACATACATATACATACACATGCATACACAGCGACTCAGGAATCTGGTCGCTACGATGTATGGTGGAGAATGGCTTAGGGTGAATGGAAAGAGGATAGAGTGAGAGATGTAGGTTGGAAGGATGATATTTTTTATTTTTTAATTAATATTTAAACATGAACAGAAATAACAAACAGTAACTAAGAACAAGAATAGTAAATAAGAATATAAACACTAAAGAAGAATGTAAATAGTAAACAACATATGCAACACATAAAGAACTAAAAGATATAAGAACATATGCATATGCAGAATGATAAATATAGAACAGAATGATTAAAATAGAAACCTAGAACATATATAATACAGAAGATAGAACATAAACTTAGAACATAGAAGGTAAAACATAAATTAGAAAGGACATAAACTTAAAACATAGAACAGAACAAATATAAAGTTAGAACGAAATATAGAACATAAAAAACATAAAACATAAGTAAAAGATAGAATATAAAGAAGATAAATAAAGAGCAAAATTAAAAGAACATAAGTAAGAACTTATAATAGAATGAACAAACTTAAAACAAAGAGAGTTCCGAGAAGAAAATCGTTCTGGCGTTCATTCATGTACCTTGATAGACAGAAGGAGGAACCTTCTGTGTAGTACACTAGAAATTATATACGAACTTTTAATTATACAAACCGCACATATATTTTACAAGTTTACACACTCTGACTCAAGGATCAAGTCTTTATTTAGAATAGATACTACTTATTTACACTAAGTTATGGAGTGGTAGTGGAGCCTTTGATGGAAGTGGTGGTAGAGGCACAATGCCTTGATCATGTGATCGATCTCTAAGTGACTTTTGAGTGATGTTCAGAGCGATACTCAGAGTGATGCCCTTGAAGCTTGCCTTTGCACCCTTTATATAGGGGTTGCCACCCGTGGGATAAACATGGGTAGAGATTCCCCATGATGACGCATTTTGACTGCCAATATTATTCTTCATGATGACGCTTTAGACCTCAGGGAGTCATGATGAAACTTTAGACCTCCGTGAAGAATATTCGCTATGATGACACTTTTGACCAGACTTTATTCTATCTACAATGGTCCAGATTCCATCTGCAATAGTAGATAGTACTCCATATAATTGTCATTGTATTTATTCTTGTTGTCGGGGATGATTCTCAGCGAACAATTATTGTCATTCGATGTCGTCATCTACTATCATTGATGCAAATGTTGTGTCTTCATTTGGTTGGAGTAATTCATACCAATCTAGCAATTGACGATATTCCTTTCTGATTAAGGTGTCTTCACCAAAATTTGGTTTTATCAAACGTCCAACATCTTTATGTAAAAACCCATTATTTCCACCACACCATATGTTCATTATTTGATTTTGGAAAATCATCTAGTATATGGTGTCTAGATGAATGGTTTCTTCAATTTACATGGCTTCTTTGAACCATCGCCACTTATCATGATTCGTGTTCTGAGATAAGAGTTCTCTTTGTTCTTCTGTTAGGACACCAGTCCTTTTATCAAAGAAGTTGAAATATCCTTTGAAGATATAAATATCATGCATTACATGCCTTATTGGTAGTATGAACCTTGGTGGGGTAGAATAGAAGATAAGTTTATATCTTCCTCTGAAAGGCGCTAGTTTCTTGCATGCTTCTTTAATTGCTATTCCAAGGTCGGACCGAAGAATCTGATTTAGTGTCCCATAGATGACACAGACTAGACCCTGATCTATCATTCCTTGAAGAGAAATATTTTTGTGGGTTCGTGTTTGTAGGCTTTGGAAACCTTTGAGATCTATTTCTACTCTCAATATTATATATTTGTGGTGTGGTTGGAAAATCGCTTGGTTATCAAAATGGAGTGGAAATGTATGGATATTGATTCGGATGCTCGGGTTAATTTCTCTCCCCTTATATAGATTGATGAACTATTCTTGGAGTTCTGAGAATACTCTCATTTGTCTCTCATGGTATTTTTCCCAAATTAATTCTAGGACATCTTGTCCTAAGCAAGACAGTGTTTGCTTGGTTTTGAAACTTAATCTGGAAATAAGAATCTCATGGGAAGTATGGCTGAAGGGTTCTTTTGAAGCTATACTTTCACTTCTCACTTTATTTTCGTGACTACAACTCTCTCTTTTCACTTGTCTTTTGTGGCTACATGCATTCTCAATGCAATCTGATTTTGATGATGCAATGGTTTTTATATGTGGGAATGCCATGAGGAGCTCTATGATATTTATGCAAGTTGGAGATACAATTGTAGTTGATGAATATGTTTGTTTGTGGATAGAACCATTGCTTGGTGAGCTTGTATTCAAGCTCAATACTTTTTGAAATATCTTGTGATCTACTATCTAGATCCAATATCTTTGAATACTCTAGAGATCTCTTATAGAGATCTGGTATCTTTGAGTCACTTAATAGTGACTTATTATTCAGACTTGATACTGTTGAATCATCTGGGGATATATCACCTAGATCAAATATTTTTGAATCTTTTGATGGTTTCATACCGAGACTCATTCTTGAATCATTTGAGGATCTGATATTCAAATATGATATCCTTGCAAATTTCTGTGATCTGGTACCCAGATCTAATATATTTAAATTGCTAGGTGATCCAACACCTAGATCTAATACTTTTGATGAGTTTCCTTCCTTTTTGGGAAGAATATCTCGAAATCTTTATACGGGAGCCTCTTCTGAGGACATATAATCTGATGATCTTGCCATTGTATCTTTAGGCATCATATGATTGAAATAGTAAGCTAGCCCACTTAATGCATAAGCTTTTTCTTTTTTATTCTTTGCTTGCTAGAGTAAATTGAGCAAGCCTTGTTGCAATTCTGTTGATGGAAAATTATGATTGAAACGCTCGGAATTCCCCTCCTGCAGTTGGGGTAGTTTCCACGAGCTCATCTGTGTGAACCATTCATATCTTTGCTGGGACATGATTTCCCTATAATGTGACAAGAAGGCAACTAGTTGGATTAGTTTGTAGCCATGAAATATTTTTTCACACATTATCTTTCTTGTACCTTTGTTATGATGAATCATATTTCTTTCGGTCAATAATTTGGTAAGAATGTAACATGATATTATATTGATAAGAATGTAACATCATATTACATTGATAAAAATGTAACATCATATTACATAATATGACCAATTATATCGTTTGTTTGAGCTGCATCTCATTCCTTTAGATGATGTCTTCCTAGATATATTGTGAGCCATGACTATTTGATAATGATGTTTGAGCAACAACCAACTATTATAATGATATGAATCATCATATATGTCAAGTTGCTGGTTATGAGAGTGTTCTTGATCATTCCCAAATAAATTTTTATAAGCTACTCTAGGGAGACAAAAACAACTAGGTTTTGACATGTCATGAAAGTTTGCATGAGAGGCATATGGCTGCCTAAATTTTCGTTTTTGACTCTCATTACTAGGGAGTAGACTCTTAGAATGATCATGAAGACTTATAACATACTTATAATGATTCTTTGTTGACTTCTTTTGAATGAATACCTCTTTGCATATAGTTTACTTCTCTTTTTGAGGCCAAAGTATAGAAAAAGGATGAGTATTCTTCAGCTGCAATAAATTTATGTTACTAACACTTTGAATGTTAGTTAAGGTTTGATCTATGGATATCTCATTGATAATATTTTCTTTTCCCGAAGCAATTTCTATAAATTGACTTAATAGTGTTTTTTCGGGTGTGGAACAAAATTTTAACTAAAATTCTTTGTTCATGATTTCAAATTTGATACTATCATTTGTTAAAAGAAAAGGACGTATCAATGATAAAAATAGTGTTCCCAGAATGACTCTTTATTTTAGATTTTTAACAAGCAGAAAGAAAGTTTTAATGTAAACACCAGAAATGCAAATGTGAACCTCAGGAATTTTGTAATTAACTTTAAGAAGGTTCCCATCAGCACCATGAATTCTATGAGTTGATTTTTCAAAGTATTTGAAAGGAATAATTCCTTGTCGAATACAATTCATATCAGCTCTTGAGTCAATCAAAGTTTTATATTTGAAATGAAATCCATCAACAAATTTATATGAGATTTCTATATACCATTTTTGTTTAAAATATGTTTCTATAGAGCTCACTACTTCTTGATTATTTTGTAGAATTGCTTTTTCTTCAGATTCACTTTGAGTTTCATACTCACTTTTAACTTTTTCTTTTCCTGGAATTTCTAAAATTTAAACTCTTCTTTTAAGATCACGCAACCCTTCTTTTATATAATTTTGTTCTTGAAGTAGGTCATTTAGATTCAACTGTTTCTTTGCCTTTTTATGATTTTCTACTCTTTGAATGACTTCATCAATAGAGAATACTTTTTATGTTGGATGTCTTTTACTAACTTGTCTTTGTTAGTTTTTATTCTTGATAAGAATCTTTCCAAGATAACTTCTTTTTCTCTTGGATTTTGCACCGTATCAAAGGTGTCTAATACAAATTGTTATAAGTCTGTGAGGACTAGGATATTTTCATCAGAGGTATCCTCAAAGACATCTTGCTCACAACAAGAACATTCACTATTTTCACAATAATTAATTTCTGATTTTTCTTCATTGTCAGAGCTAGACTTATTATCAATATGATTTAGGATGTCTCTTAACTTTTCTTTAATATCTTCGGACTCTGATTCTAGCAAGGCTTGGATTTCCTTTTTGATTTTGGATTTAAAGCAATTACTTGCTATATGACCCTTTAACCTCAACACGATTTTTTCTAAATCGTTTAACATACTTTATCTTTTTTCTATTTTCATGTTGATCCTGAAATCCAAATTGATAGCAAAAATCTCTCAATTCTTTTTTCCCAATGACTTTTTGTTTCTTAAGTTGGTCCTTAATTTTAAGGTCATTACACAGTTCAGCACCTACCAACTGTATTTTTTGGGTGATATTACCTATGTCTAGATATTGATAATTTATAGTACCCTCTCCTTTTATTAAAGAGTTTCTAACCTTTTCAGCAAATAAAGGAGGTAGTCCAGATATATATTTTTCTTTCCAAAAATCTTGATTAGGACCAGGTAGAGTATATAATTTTGATAAGAAAGTATCTTTATACCACCTAAAATCAGACGTAGTCTTGCATCTTAGGTTTATCAATTGTTCTCTATTTTTCTCGTAAACGTCTTGATAATTTCCAGCAAAATGATAGACGATATTATAAACTAGAGTAGTCAGGGCATCCGAGATGTTACCGACAGGGTTTTCATGCACATCTACCAGGATTATAGGATTGCCATTTTCGTCTATCTTCATTGCGTCAATAACTGCTTGCTTCTAATCAGTATCCAAGTAGTGATACCACCAGCCTCTCAATTGACCAGAGAATCCAACAACAATCATTGAGGTTGCTTCTCTTTCTACATTACCACTAGCCATGCAAGCATTAGCATACATGATCATTTGATGGCAAAGGGTAAATATTTGATATTCTGTATATCCATCTATGTTCCATTCCATAATTTCTTTGCCATTAAAATATGCCATATTACTAATTTGAGGTCTTTCTTCAAATTGCAAATTAGCATAAGTTGGTCTAGGATAGTAATTCCTTGTCCTAGCAGTATAAGTGATTGGTTTAAAGATCTTATTGATCATGTCATTATTTTCACCATCAGAAATTTGATTAATATTTTTGTTTACTTTCAAGTTACTTAATTTATTGGTTAACTCACTAACCAATTCTTTGGATACAGATGCTCCTATTGCCTTTTGTTTCCCAAGTTTTATGTTAGGACTTATTATTTGTAGGGTAAACAAAGGAATAATGGACTGAGAACTAGATGATTCAGATTGAGAATTGAATAGATAATTTACTTTTACCTCAGTCTTGCCTAACTTGGAGCCTTCCAGGAGAATAGTCTCGATGTGATCCATTTGCTGTCCAAGAGCATGTAAAGATATGTTTGCAAAGTTTTGTTGCTCTACTAGATGTCCTATGTGTTTTACTTTTATAGGATCACCATAAGTGCTTTTAGAAATATTTTTTAATGGAGATGCTTTTGAGCTTTCAACTTGGGCATTATTTGGAAGTTGGATAGATTCGAAGGGAGGATGGACGGATTCTTCACTCTTTTCACCAGAGGTCTTCCATTCTTTTGAGACCTTTTTGATGACACTTAAGTCATCAATCCTTAAATTCTTTCGATCAGATTTCAGATTATTTATTTCAGACCTTAGATCGGATTTTAGAATATTTATTTCAGACCTTAGTTTGTTTAGTTCAGACTTTAGCTCATCTAGATCTGTCTTTGGCTTAGTTTTGGTTTTTGATTTACTCTTTGGCTTGAAGAATTCTTCCAGATGTATGATCTGGCTATTTTCATACCAGTCAAAGAATTAAATATGTCTTTTTTGCTCTTTCATTTCTTTGTACCAAATTTCTCTTATTCTTTTGATATAAGGATTGTCTACATTTTTGTAGTATCTCTCAAGCTTAACCTTATTTTCAGAAAGATCAAGATTTCTTCTAAGGAGGTCCTTATCAATTTCAAACTCATGATCTTCTTCCTTTATAACATTGATCTCAAAGTCTGAGATTGAGGGCTCATAGTGATTATCCTCATAGATTGCATAGACAATATTATTTGGTTTCAACTGTGGTCTATTGTTTAGGCTAACAAAAGGCCTTGACTGAAGAAAAACCATCTTTTTTGAGGAGAATGTTATCTCAACATCTCCATCTGGTGTCTCAGTTAGGGACTCTACTTTATTTTGTTGAGTGGCTTTTGATTCGACCGCTTGTAGGAGAGTCCACTTTTCAGGAAGTGTAATCTCATCCCACTTCAAGGTTTTGGGAGTGATAATATGATTTCTAGGATTGGTTGGAGAAGAGTGGTCAGACCTTTTGGTGTATTCTGTTTTGCACATGGAGCTAACGTGGTCATGGCTTTGTAATAGATTCTATATGTCACTGAAATGTTTTCACTTCCAGATTCAAGATCAAAGCCAGATATTTGTAAGCTCAAGGTCAAAACCTTATGGAGTTTTAAGTCTGATAGAGATACATAAAAATCTGGAAAAGTGTTGAAGAACACAAGACCATTACTAAGACTAGCTTCAACCATTCCTAGCAAAGAGTCCTTAAGTCTTTTATTTCTGCAATCTCTTAGACAAGCCAACACAGAAATATTGAAATCTCTTTGGGTTAATGATCTGATAGCCACTTGTACTAAACCAAAATGTAAATAATGATATTGAGGTTTTGATTTTATATGATTGATTTCTTTTTCAGAAAGAAGATGCAGAGTTTCATGCAAAAAAAACTAATAGGAAGAGTTTTTTCTATAGTTTTAATATAGTAATCACAACGAAGAGAAAACGTGCCTATATGATATATATATCTCTAATATTTATCTTAGGTACTTTTCAATTTGCAATACTTTGCTCTATATCCTCAAAACAAACAGACGAAGCATTCTTAACCGACATCGTTTTGATAGATCTATCATTACTGTCAGAGGCTTCCAGACGGTCAGTTACACTAAGAGACCTGGCTAACCAAGACATCTTATATGAAGATAAAGGAGGTTGGATAGGTAGTCTTCTAGTCAACGGCAGGGAAAATCCTACAATAAAGATCAACTTTTTGGATAGATGGTTTCCAGACAATGGCAGGGTGAACCCTTAATTACAATCAACCTATGCCCCTTACAAGCTTACCCAGACAACGATTTACACCATTTACTGCGCTCTCTTGACGACTTACCAGGCTACGCAACTTCAGGCTTACCTGCTCGAGGCTTCGGGATCTACGCGTCTCGGCCTACCGCCACACCTCGGGATATACTTACACACACACACATACACACACACACATACATACATACATACATACATACATACATACATACATACATACATACATACATACATACATACATACATAGTATAAATAACAGGGGCACTATGGTGCCCAGACTCCATGATTAAGACTTTCCATACATGATTGAGACTTTCCATCTATAATTAAGACTTTCCATCCTGATATTATATATCATTGCACTTGCACGCATCTAAAAGCAATCTAAAGGCAGGGAGCCTTGATGCCCGGGCACCCTGGTGTCTCATTTCAGTGTCCTATATATAATAATAATAATAATAATAATAATAATAATAATAATAATAATAATAATAATAATAACAACAACAACAACAACAACAACAAGTGCTCCTTAGTGCTCGGGCACTATAGTTTAAAATAGGTATGTATCGTGTGCGAAAAATTTTAAAATTTCTTGGATATCAAGTTTAACTAGTTTACTAACTAGTTCAAATAAGTTTGAACTAAAATTTGAATTGTAGTTGCCTTTTTTATGATAGTTTGATTGTAGATATATGTTGATTATATATATAAATCAGCAAAGTATGTGATCTAAATTCACTCAAAACTTTGAATCTAAGTATTTGTTTCAAACGTATATGTTTCATTTGAATTATTATATATGAGTATATACTGTAAAACTGATATTTTCAAAAAATATACCCAAATTTAGATGGAATTGATGCATTTGAAATCATGGTGTGTGTGTGTGTGTAGTAAAAATAATGAGTGTTCCTTGGTGTCCAGACATCATAGTCTAAAATAGGTATTTATTCTATGCGAAAAAATTTAAAATTTCGTGGATGTCAAGTTTAACTAGGTTACTAACTAGTTCAAATAAGTTTGAACTAAATTTTAAATTGTAGTTGCCTTTTTTGATGATAGTTTGATTGTGGGTATATGCTGATTATATGTGTGTGTGTGTGTGTGTGTGTGTGTGTGTGTGTGTGTGTGGAGCATATCTAGAGCTAAAGCCCTATTCAGTGCTAAAGTGCTAAAACTGACCAGAGCCATCCTATCTGGCCCGTACGGTTTGGATAGGAGGAGGGTGGAAGACTCTTAACTCACTTAATACATCTTTCAAAAAAAAACCCTATGTAGAATGTTTTTGCGAATAAGCCCCTCTTCTATTCCTCTCTCCCCCTCATTTGTTCCCCATCCAGCCGAATCTGTGCCTCCCTCCCGCGGCGCCGGCCCCTGGCTCCCGGCACGGCCAACCTGGCCATCATCCACAGTTGCAGCACCACCACCAACGCCCCTGCCCCCCAACGCCGCCCCCGGCTCACGGCGCCGCCACCAACGCGCCGCCGCCGCCAATTCCTAGCTACCGCTGGACCTAGCTAGTCTTTGGGCCGTCGGCGCCGCCTCCCATTCCTGGCTGCCTTTGCAGGTTTTCTTTTTTCGGTTGTGCTGTTGGCTGCCACCAGACCCATCTAGGGTTTGGGCCGCCGGCGCCGCCTCCCTCCCCGGTTGTTAGCGCCACCCCCTGGCCAAATCGGCCCCCGGCGCCCCCCTAAAGTATGTGATCTAAATTCGTTTAAAACTTTAAATTTAGGTATATTTTTTTCAAATTTGTACATTTCATTTGAATTGTTATATATGAGTATATACCCTAAAACTGATATTTTAAAAAAATATACCTAAATTTAGATGAAATTGATGTATTTAAAATCATGGTGCTCGAACACCATGATGCTCTATTTCAGCGTCCGCATCAACCGTAAGTAGTCTTAATTCATCTTTAAAAATATTTTAATATTTATGTAATTTACTATGTTGGAGAGCATGGAATCAGTACTTTTTTTTTATTCTGCTTCAAACTGGATTCTTTATTGGCTGGGTGCTGTTCTGTCCTTTTCTGGGCCTACGTTGGTGCGATTGTGCGAGTGAGCCAGATTCTGAAGATAGCTCTCGATGTATTGTTGAATTTTCATTACTTTTGTTTTTTTTTTCCATTACAGCGAAGATGTACATGCACGTACACATATAGGAGTATACTTTCTTAGCATCCATCTAAATAGACGGATGTTGAGGATAAATTTATAATCTTATAAAATTCATGTATATAATAGATGTGTATTAGGATTTAAATCTTAATAGTTAAAGTCTACCTTACTAAAACTGGATGCTCTGATTCAAACGGTTTCAGTTTTTTTTACTTTCGATTTATTTAAATTAGAAGTTATTTAGAATGTATCGGCTATTAATTTTGGTTATTTTAGTTTTTTTGGTATTTTGGTATCGGTTGTTTCTTTTTTATTTTTTTTAGAAAAAATTAACAACCGCTACAATACAATTGTAACTATAAATCAAAAGTCATAGCCATAAGTTTAAGCTATAAATTGGTTGGAGCGGGACTGTTCTTTTTTGCTGCGGCTTATGGCTTTTGGCTGAAATTTTTGAATTTTGGTTGTTTACGATACAAATTACGGAGAGACCAATATTCACTTACGATTTTGGCTGGTATAGATGTTGGGCTTCTAACGTTTGCTACGTTTAACTTGTAAACCTCGTCTTGAGAAAATACTCCGTTTGAAAGTTAGGTACTGTAGCAAAAATCAAAAGCCGATCGGCTTTTGACTTACCAAACAGGCCCTATATAGGCACCATTGGAGCTTAAAGCGTTGCCAGCAAAATGCACGTGTGCTCATCTTTCCCTTTATCACATCCTCCGTTTTAACTTCGGACCCAACTAGAACACAATGGGAAAATTAATGAAATCCACTGCAAAGAATTGTAGCCATGTTTTAGGAGGAAATGGCCGACGGAGCTCGGAGGGCGGCTCGGCGCAGCGTGACAACGGGGCGGCACGCTCGGGTGTGTCAGATTCCGGCCTGAACCGAGTCCGAACGGGGTTGGAAGGAAGAGGGGTGCGTTTCTGCAAAATGTAAGGGAAGAGGGGGAGAGAATAAACAGAGATCGATGCATGTAGAAGCCACGCCAAACTACCACAGAATCATCTCTTTTTTTTTCTGCAGAAGCAGAGGAGAAGATATTAGAAATTTGACATCAATACCATCAATTTCCCTAAACAACAAAATTCTATCTGGCATAAACTACCTGAAAACTAAACTCAAATAAAACAGCAGAACGTGAATTGTGCGCCGGTCCAGGATACCAAAGCTCTGAGCGCCTGAGCGGTGTGTCAACATGTGGGACTTATCCGTTCATTCCGACTCTACCTTCTAACTTCTAGCTATCAAATCAGGATCTAGAATGGATATGTTGGCTTTTTAATTTCAGCTTTTCTTTCTTCTTTTTAGATTTTTTTTCTCTTTTTCTTTTGCATTCATGAAGTTATAATAGTTTTTTATTTTTCTTTAATTAAATAATTGAAAAACTACACTGTAGCACAATTCTAATTAAAAACTATCAGGTGAAAGACAGAAGCAGCTTAAAAAACCTATAATAATCTTAATCCCGATGGATCGGAAGAGCTTGCCCGAAGCCAGAACATATCGGCCGACACCATCGAATGGGCAATGTAATCTCGTACCGAGCCACCTTCACGCCGTGAGCAAAGTTTAGGCAGAAAATGGAGCGCGCGTGGGGTCACGGTCGTTGACCTAGCCGAACACGAGCTTCCCCAACTCCGCTACGTTGCGGCCTTCGCCACCGACGCTGCTCGTCGGAAGCAAATTGCACGGGAGAGAAGCTCTCCTTCGGTGGCTCCCTAGAGTTGTTCAAAGGTCATATATAAGCCAGTATCTAGGAGAGGATATCAAGTGAGGCCCTTTTCCATACAAATTTGCTTCCCCGCTCCTCCTCCATCACCGATATAGAGTGAGATAAGCCGTACAAACTCAAGAAATTTGGTTCAAAGATCTATTTCACAAAATTACAGATTTTACGGAATATCGTATCACAAAGGTATATGTTGTAGCTTAGACCGTCACCTGTAACAGCTCTGACACACACAGCCCCACACGGCGGCCTCTTGCCACCATTTCTTGGCGCGTCGGAGGGTTGGAGACTGTATGAGCCGCAGCGTAGATTTCGCGTTGGCGTCATTTACCGTGAGCTGCTCAGATGCGCACTTGTAACAGCGCGACGGGCACTGCCAGGCCTAGCTAGTTCGTGAGAGAATTTGACTCGGCGGCCAAACCTCTCCATCAGCCCTCCCTTCTTGTAACCTCTGCTCCCCCTTTCTTGTAACGTCCTCGTCAGTGGAACTTCTTTCTTGTGCAGCTCGTCTCTTTTTGTTGGCTTCTGCGGTAGTTCCCTGACGACGAGATGATCTTGCGGTGCGACTCTTCTCCAGCAATGGCGTTTTTGCCTTTTTGGGCCGCTTGGCCCCTGCCGCCGGCCACCTTGCCCAAACCAGCGCTCTGATTATGGATTTAGACCCAATTTCTTGTACATTACTTACCCATCTTAGTACGAGCTAATGTGGCTGGCCTCTCCCTCTCCGCCCTCCCCCTTCCTTGTAATGTCCACTCCCCCCTTTGCATTAGATCTTGCTTCTTCTTGTACAGCTCTCGTCTTGCTCTCGTTGGCTTTCATGACAATTCCTGAGACGAGAGATTCTTGTGGTGCAGCCGTTCTTTGGCCAGGGCATTTCTGGGCAGGGCCTATCATTAATTGGCCCTCGCGTGGCCGGTAGATCACCACCAGTACCGTAGCAGTCGTTCACCTCACCTATGGCTGTTTGTTGGCTACCATAATCTGCCACAAGTTAAATAAATAAATGTATAGTGTTTGGTTCGTCATCACAGTTACGACTTGCCACACTTTTTTAGCCTGCAACTCCACCTACCATAGACTCGAATTTTTTTGTACGAATAATTCATTTTTTATTCAAAATTACAGAAATATACTCGTGAGAAATTTTTTTTACAAAAATAGGCTCTAGTCGCCCATGGTTGAGCGACTAGAGCCTTTCGCCTAACCAGAGGCCAACACAATACCTGTCGCTGCACCGTGGAGCGACTGCATGAAAGTCGCCCTCCCATTGGGCGACTTTCATGAAGTCGCCCTCCCGTTGGGCGACTTTCATGCAGTCGCCCCCCTTAGGCGACTGCATGAAGCCCCCGTGATTGTTTGAAATTTTGTGAATTTTGTAGTTTTAAACTGGTAAAAAATGTGGTAGAGTTGTAATAAAAGTTTATGTTCATTGTATGTTGTAGGTGCGTAAAAAATTTTAGAAACTTTTATTTACGAAAGATTAACCGTAGAACGGTCGGTACATACATTGTTAAGTGACATACGTTGAGAATTCCTGTGCGGAGAACCGGTATGTTAATATTTGTTAGATGATTTGATATATGAATGATTGAATGCAAAAAGAAGAGATAATAGGCTTGTTTGAATTTAAATAAACTTCATAATATAGTTGTGAGTAACATACCGCGTATTTTTTCATTACATTCGTAACATATAGCATCGGCAGCACCCCTCACTCGCCACCCTGAGGTGCCCCGTCACCGCACCTGCGTCCTCCCGTACGGCCCCGCTTGGCCGTCCTCCAGTGCAACGGGTTACGACGCTCCGAGAAAGTAAAACGTGCAGGAGGGTGTCGCACCCACCCCTGCGCTGGTGGAGTCAGCTGCACCTCTGGCTGTGTGCCCTCCGGTGCACCGGGGAGGGCACTGCTGGAGAGAACCTCCGGTGCTGCGTCGGAGGACGGCCCGGGCCAGTCCGCAAAAAAACTGGTCTACATCGTCGGGGCCCGGGGAGACGCCATGTGCGTGCTGATGGTAAGGACCTGCAATAGTAATATCGTTAGTTCGTTGCATGTCGCCTTGGGATAAAAACGAGATCGGACGATGCGTACCCGCAGTTGGCGCCATCGAGATAGGATGAGGGGCGTACAGCTCAGAGTACACCCCCTGCGTGTGGAAGCCGGGGATGTGCGGAGGAGACGTGAAGAGCTGCTGAGGTGGTGTAGAAGGCTGTGCCCAAGCAGAACCCCCTGGCTGCTCCAGGTGAGGTGGTGTAGGACGTGTTCACGTACTATCTCTGGAGTAGTGCCACGCTGGTCGGGGTGGCACTGGTGGACGACCCGTCAGAGCGTTGGACTTGGATGTGGAGACCGCCGGTAGCCTCGTGCAGGACAGCAGGCTAACGATACATCTACACACGGCCTCCATCCGACGCGCAAAACTAACGGTCTCCTTGTGGGTCAACTCCGCACCTGTGGTGACCCTCTGCAGCACTGCGGCGGAATCGGTCCACAGCGCAGAACCGACGTCAGCCTGGACAAAAAGACATAAAAGGGTCCATCAATGAAATGATATTGCCATTTGGGAATCTTTGAAATTACATGTAGCGTACCGCGATGTGAGCGTCGTGCACGAGGTGCGCGGGGTACGTGTCTGTCGGAGCGGCGACGTGTGTGGCAGGTGGGTCTATGACATATACGAGCCTGGTACGTGTCCGCGCCTGGTACCAGATCAGGTACTCCGCGTAGTCCGCGTTGTCATATGGGCGCTCCTCCTCCACGCGGTCGTCGAGCGCACCCTCCCACTGCGCAATCCAGGACTCCATCTTCCTCGACTAGTCTCTGCCTTTTTTAACTCCCTTTTTGTTGTGCCTGCGAACACAGTAATGTAAGTACTTGCGAACACAGTAGTAAGTACGTACATATTTATGAGAAGCAATCACTCACGCGTGCACAGCCCGCGGAAGCGGTGGTCCGACTGGTACAGGAAGCGCCTGCCGTAGCCCAAACTGCCGCATGACTCGCTGGGGTGCGTAGTCCTCCACGTAGATATCGTACACGAGCTTCCGACGGGTGAGCCAGAAAGCCCGGTCACGCCAGCACAGTGCAGACAGCCCCGTCAGGAGCACGGGCCTACACAGTCGTATCTGCGTAAGGCTCCCAGCGCACGTCGGAGTCTGTGAGGCGGTCAAACTGCTACACAAAGGGCAGGTAAGCCCGCGTGACCTGCACGTGCGCGAACTGTACCTGCAAGAAAGACAAGTTGTTTAGTATGACGGTCGTCAATAAGAAAGAAATAGTTGACTGTGATAATACTTACTCGTCGACGGCACCAGAGAGAACCCATCGTCGGCCGGTCGACGTCTCCACCGGATACATCTCGGCCCCGTACGGACCCATGTCGTCTAGCACAGGTCGTCCGAGGCTGAAGCGCTCGAACGACCACAACTGCAGCAGCAGGGGGACAGCCCGTGAGGATCGAATTCGCCTTGATCCTCGTGCACGCATCGCACAGGGCGCGGTACGTTGCGGCAAGTACGCCCGATCCCCAGCTGACCTGGGGGGCCTCGTCGTCCGCGATCGCCCTCGCATAAGCGATAAGGCGCGCATCCACGGAGTTGCCGTGGCTGGTGGTGAAGAGCACCCAACCAAACAGCCACAGCACGTACGCCTCCAAGTGGCGCGAGACCTGGTAATCGTCTGCCTGTGGATCCATACGCTCCACCTGAATACAAACAAGTTGTTATTAGTATGTAATAGCACAAAATAAGAGCTTCGAAGACACGGTCGATTTTAAATACCACGTAACCGGTACTGTGCGAGCCACCTCAGCGTCGGCCCATGGGTCTGAGTATCTTCGAAGATGTGGTGGTCATCAGCCGGTGGAACGACCCCCTCGAATCTGCCGAGCAGGTCAGCGCGCCACTCGGCCAGGGCCTCCAGTAGGAAGACAGCGCCTCCCGCGATCGGAAGGCCAAGGAGCAGGGACACATCCTGCAGGGTTGGCGTCATCTCCCCGAATGAGAGGTGGAAAGTGTGCGTCTCGGACCGCCAACGGTCCACCAAATCCGTCAGCAGGGAACGGTCGAACGGGAAGCGTCGTGATCGCTCCCCGCCCGCCTCGTCCCCGCCCGCGGCCAAGGCGGCTCCATCCTCCTCCGTGGTCTGCACCATCCAGGCAAGAGGGAGTAGCCCGGCATCCCGCAGCCTGCAAACAAAGTGAAGGTCAGCACAGAACGTTCTTACGGCAGCACTAAAATGCTGGCGTAGTACAAACCTGGCAGTCCAACGGGGGTCGAGTCCCCAGGCCACGCGAGGTGTGCGTGTCCGGACCACTCCCAGCTCAGGCGGCTCGTCCGTGCTCCCCGGTGGTGGCACACGACGGGAAGCGCGGTGCGTGCGGTCCACGTGCTCGTCCAACAGCGGGTACTGTCAGTCGGAGTCACGTCCATCACGAGTCATACCTACAAAATTTGTACACTAAATTTTCTACATGTAAATATGTACACTAAATTTTCTACAATAATTTCGACACTAAATTTTGTACATCTAAATTTCTACACTAAATTTTCTATAATAATACATCAAAAATACTATACAAAATTTGTACACTAAATTTTCTATGTCTAAATTTGTACACTACATTTTCTACAATAATACATAAAAAATTTTCTACATCTAAATTTCTAAACTAAATTTTCTACAATAATGCATTAAAAATGGTATACAAAATTTGTAAACTATATTTTCTAAACTATATTTTCTACAATAATACATAAAAATACTATACAAAATTTCGACACTAAATTTGTAAACTAAATTTTCTAAACTAAATTTTTCTAAACTAAATTTCTAAACTAAGTTTTCTAAACTAAATTTCTAAACTAAGTTTTCTAAACTAAATTTTCTAAACTAAATTTCTAAACTAAATGTTCTAAACTAAATTTCTAAACTAAATTTTCTAAACTAAATTTCTAAAGTAAATTTCTAACACTAACAAAAAATATCTGGAAATCACACTCTCCCTCCTCTTCTCCTCTCCCTTTCCTCTTCTTCTCCTCTCCCTCTCCTCTTCTCCCCCTCCTCTTTTCCCCCTTCTTCCTCTCCTCTTCTCCTCTCTTTTCTCTTCTCTTCTCTTGCGCTCGCTCGGGTATGAGAACAGTGTGCCCGACGGCGGCCGAGCGCGGTGCGGTTTTAACCCTCCCACAGTCGCCACACGGTTGGGCGACAGGATTGCAGTCGCCCAACGGTGGGGCGACTACATTTAATCGCCCAACGGTTGGCAGATTGTCCAGTTATCACCGCTGGGTTGGGCGAAAGGCTCCAGTCGCCCAACCATGGAGTGACTGGAGCCTATTTTTTGTAAAAAAAAAATTCCGCAAGTATATTTCTGTAATTTCGAATAAAAATAAATTATTCGTACAAAAAATTCCCATAGACCCGCAGTGATCAATTTTGGAGCTATAAAATTGCGGCAACGCATGGTAGGCAACCAGACAGTCGCTTAGCCCCAATTTCTCCGAGTCCCACCAATATCTCGCGACACGGCACCGCGGTGTGCATCTAAATCTAATAGTATGGCACACATATTGGATGGAGCCTTTAGAGGATAACATGTTTCTCGGGCATCAACGGCATTACACAGATTGGAGGAAAACATCATGACAGAATCTGCGAGTAATAAAGTTATCACAATGATAACGATAATTATAAAAGTTATTTAGATATATACCACTGTTAAGCTGTCCGTTTTGAAATATGTCATTATAAAGTTTCGGTTTGATATACGCCGCCGCTAAGTAGGCAAAATTTAGGATACACTATTATAAAAATCTTTGGACAATAATAGTCTTATCATCTATCTTCACCCCTCGATTATTCCCACCTCTTTCATCCCCTCCCATGGCCTACACGCATTCAGGCTCGACGGCCGCCACATGCTCCTGCCCAGCACAGAGCTGCCTAGCACTGCTAAGAAGCGGTGGTTCGCCATGGCAGCGGCGAACCCGCGGCGTGTGAGCACGACGGCGTGCCGCAGAAAGTTCTGAAACCGAAATCCCCATGAGAGTTCTATGATCCATCCTCTATCCAGAAAAATCTGATTATAGCCTAATACCCCATGGGAGATTCCAACAAACCAAATAAGAGATGGGTCCAACGACGCCGCCGCTCGCCTCGCCGTGGTTCCGAGTTGTGGTAGCACCTTCATCCCAGGCGCACGAGCTCCAATCTGCCGCATTCACTCCCATCTGTTCTTGCTTTCGAAAAAGGGGCACACAGGAAAGGATCAAGGAGGAAGCAGGGGCAATTTGGGTTTGCAATGGCATATTTCCAATGCATCACTTTACAATGGCATACCTCAAAATTGTGAACTCTAGTGTGGCATATATCTAAATTTCCCATTATAAAAAGGTGGTGTTTATTTTTGACATCTTGGCAGCAGCTGAGCAACAGACTGACAGTAACAAAGACGCAACAACTCTAGGACCAGGAATGACTCAGCACTCATAAATACACTAACTAATAATAATGGTAAGAATACAGACTATTCCTACAATCTTTTGGTACTGGTCATAGGTTAAGCCTCCATAGAGGTGATGTGCACGGCAAACAGGCTGCATCAAACAAGCGCCTGCAGCCGTCACATGCTAAGATAATGCTACAGCTCTCCCTTATTTACAGAGCCGGTGATGTTAAGCTCTTTAGTGGTCGAACGGGAACTCATTGTCATCTTCTCTCACCTTGAACGGCTCCGGATTGCGACCGGAACAGTACAGATTCCACATTTTGTAGTAAGCCCTTTCAAGATTGCGTACCTGAAAAAAATTGTATGCATGGTCGATCAAGATCCAAGACACCCACCAAGACAAGCAATGTTGCTGGGGCAATGTTTCAGCAGCGGCTTACCCATCGAGCCGTATCAAATAATGGACAGGTCATACGGACTTCCTTGAGCATATTAGTTAGTGCTTGAAGCTTTGCAGGATTTGTTGCTAGTGCTACTGCCCTATCTTCATAGTCTTTCATACTAGTAGAACCAAAAGGAAAAGGAAGGTTAGTCTTCAGTCTACTCACAGTTTATCAATTGATTTTAATCTATACTTGCCTCCTAACAATCATCTCTTCCCCTAGCCCGGTGGCTAGGCAGAGGGAACCAGCTACTCTGGTTGCCATTTTCTCTAGTGGAAGGGTGATCATTGGCAAGCCAGCCCACAGTATGTCAGTGCCAGTTGTGTGCGCATTGCAGAGGGGCCTATAATCCAGAAAATTCACATGAGGACATAGAACAAGTATTAATATTAAGTATTGTGCTTATGAATTGAAAGAAAAAATGGTCATAGAACTGCATACGTGTCCAGAAAAAGGTCTGCCAATGCACTGCGTCGTATATGCTCATTCTTCATGGCAACTTCTGTGAATATGATCTGGTCTGGTCTGACTCCTCTGGCAGCAGCATCTGTATAAAGTAGTTTTTTGTGGCATTGTAAATATCAAAACACATGTAGTCCATTTATGCTACTCCTTTTCAGGTGGAATTAGCAGTAAAGTAAAAAAAAGAGTCTCTAGTCTACTTACGTGCTCTTACTCTAGTTTCACCAGCTGCTGGGAATCTCAAGAGCCATAATGCACTGTTTGGGACACGTTTGAGAATGTTGCACCTTAAGAATAAGTAAAGCGGTAAAGATTAGTCACATACCAATAAAAGCTCCAATGTGAATCATAAACAGAAAGAATATTTGCCAGACTTGCAAAAATAATAACAGGAACATGTAGATAGTGAACACTTACCATGTATCAAATATTTCTGGATCCATCTTGTAAAGCTGATTAAAGCATGCGAAGATGAACCTATCCTCGGGTAACCCATAATCTGATCTTTTATGTGGGCATACAAGATTAAGACAATCACGATTTTTCTGGCACAGTGATCAGAGTTAGAAAATCCAGAAACCATATGAATGAAAAGGGGAAAAGAGCATAACAAGTCATGAATATGAACCTGCTTGTAGTCGTTGACAAAATAACAATGAGGCAGATGGACGAGCTTTTCAGAATATATATGTGCATAGCAAGATGGAGAAACAAACTGCAGGATCATTTATAAGAAACCAAATTAATTTAAAAACACCTAAAGCCAATGAATTAGTAGGCCTAGAATCTCCAATGTAATCATACCTCATCTGTAACCAAGTAGTCTATGTATGCAGCACCCGTTGTGCCTGGGAATCCCATGTATGAAACCTGGATAGGTGCTGGTTGCAACGCAAAAATCTCATTCCTGGCACCCTGTTTAAATCATAAGTACAGATTTAGGTGGTAAATAGAAATCCTAAAGACACCTGCTAGGAGTTGAAGGTTGGATCACACAAACAAACCAAATGATTGCATACTACATTTCAAAATTACTACAAAAAGATGATTACACTTCATGTCCCAACCTTGGCAATTTCATAGCAAAGCCATCTAGTTCTATATGATGCCAATTATATCACAGGAGTTTCAGGTAATTTGCTACCACAATCCTCAAAAATAAAATGAAGTGAATGCATTTGCACAGAGAACCAAGACATCCACTACAGAGCCGGGATAGTATGCAGTAGTCGTTGAATAAAATGAGCAAGAAAAAAAAATCAAAGAATATGGGAAGGGAACGTATTCACAGAAAAAAGGAGCATTATGTATTACCTTTGTGTAGCCATTAAGATTTATTAATATCTGTATTTTGTCTTGATTTATAATTCTAGCAATCATATCTGACGTCATGGCAGACACATCCATGAAATGCTCGACCTCAGATTGAATACGCTGCCTCCATTCAGTACCATCATTTTGACTCAGTGCATAGCAAAAGACCTGTTTGTGTCCAATCATGAGTCCCACACATAGAGAACCTTGCAAACATAAATGATATGCTTGAGAGAAAAAACAAGTGAATGGAAATGAAACAACCTCAATATTGTCGCGATCATGCATTCCAAATACTGAACCCATGAGATGGGAGAGGGGATGATTCCCAAAGTCACTGCTCACATATCTGTAATATTAACAATGGAATCCCAATTACTCTGCTGTTGCAAGAGCCCTTCAAATGCAAGAAATGAAAAGGTTTCAATACATACCCCACCCTAAGTCGGCAGTGTTTACCCTCTGCTTTTACAGGAACACGGGGCGGATGCACAAAAGGTGGCAATCCAAAACGAGAAGCAATCAAGGAGCAATGAGCAGCATATTTACGGCTGTGAGGAAATGAAAGGAAACATTAATAAAGAAGACAAACTTTATTAACAATGTAAAAGAACAGCATAGTATAGGATATGCACCTTATTTCCAAGGCAAGCATGGGATCAATGGGATAAGCAATGGCATGGAAAGGTTGCACACTTGGAAGTACTGACATCTATGGGAAACATACATGAAATATATAAGTTCAGAAACAAAGTTTACTTTTATCTAATTTTTAAAAACAGAATTTTATTCTTTTTTTAAAAAAGGCTTACCTTTATTTGCCTTCTGATAATTTCTTCAACATCACGAAACATGGCATCTCTGTTTTCCCAATTGCAGACACACTGCAGCGAACACAACAAAAAAAATGATATATATTAGTGGTCCCCTTTACCTTTTGAAGGGTCAATTGCTTGGAGTCACTGGCCTGAAACCTCGACAATATAAAAATTCATGGTAACGCTCAGAAAACTGAGATAAAATTCCAAATAAAAAAGCCCTTAAGTTTATCTATTTGCAAGGTTTGCAGATCGTTCCAAGACTAAGGCACTAAACCTATATCATGGCTTTTCAATGTGAGTTTAACTTCCAACAAGAACCAAGAAACTAGCAGCGAACTCTTTCTTTACATCAACATACTTAACTGTCATAACTCGTAACTGTTAAGTACACAACTTTGTACTAATTTGCACATCAGACCAGTGCTCTAAAACTAGGCCTACAAAAGCTAAATACTAGCTGTATACAAGGACTAGGTGCCCTCCCCATTCCAGTTATTGCAAAACAATCAATTTAGTAGGTCTAGCAAGCAAAAGGGCCATTATGCAGACAAATGGGTCAGTTACCTGTTTCAAGACCGTTTAATCCGTTGGTGTTAAAAACATGTATAAATACTTTGACCATATCTACATCTGCATTACTCTTTTGATAAATTGATCTCTTTTTTTCTGTCGCAGCACTAGCCATTGTTGGCAAATGACAATTGCTTAATTTTCTAGCCTATATATGCATGATAAAGATGTATTAGATCTTCGTTTTCCTGTTGTATGAATGTGCCTATATAATTCTGAAATAGTAAAACTGTATACAAGGCCACATACAAGGCTAATTTCTGTATATGTGCTACAAGAAGGGGTGACCGAATGTGTATCGATAGCGGTACTCAGATAAATTAGTTCTGAACATTTTTTTCCCGCCATGCAGGTTTACAGCCTTAGTTTGAATCATTATTTCATAAAAGCATGCATGGGAACAGGCAAATTTTCATATATGATGATTGCAGCAACACAAATTGCAAGTGATTACCTGCAAAGTATGCAGAAGGTTGCAGGTCGCTTCTGGAAAATCAGGACGCAGACGCAGAGCCTGTCTGTAGCTAACAATAGCTGTTTCCACATGTCCACTACAGAAAAATTACAATCACAAAATTAATACCATTAGCAAACAATAAATGATGCCAGAAATTAGCAGTACAGTTAACACTACATTGAGGTTGACCTCTGTAGTGTACCTGTCTTTATAAGCCGAGGCTAAGTTGGCATGGGCTTCTGCCATGGTTGGCTTGATTGTTGCAGCTTGAATGTAATCCTGAATTGCTTCGTTAACTCTACCGATCTCCTTGAACGTATTCCCTCTATTAACTAGTGCATCAGCCGCTGTAGGATCTATACGAAGTACTTCAGTATAACATGTGATAGCATCAGCATAGTTTCCCTGGTGCATACACAACATGAACAAAAATAAGGATAAAATGGCAGACATCAGTGTGAATGTTATTGTTCAAGAAACCATTCAATGTGAACAGAAGCAGAGGTCTGTTGTCCACTAAACCACAGGTAAAAATTACACATGATGATGGGAAGAAAACAGCAAGTTACTACCTGTTGCTTGTATATCACAGCCAAATTGTTAAGTGGAGAAGACAATCCAGATGTCACAGATATAGCAGCTTTGTAAAATGAAGCGGCAGCACTTATCAAGTTCCTGCAGTGTATTTTAGTCTTGGTTAGCTTACTCGAATTGTTTTGCAGTCACAGAAAAAGCTTAACATTATTCATAATGTATAAGAATCTCACCACTCCATATATATGTTTCCTAGATTGGTAAGAGCCTGTGGATGGTTTGCTTGCAAGGCAAGGCATGACTGCATAAAAGAAAAGTGGATCACAACCTGACGTGTGTAAAAGAAATGAAACGAAAAGCAAGAAAACATACTCTGTAGCAGTTAATTGCTTCTTCCACTTTTCCAGCATCTTTAAGTGCATTGCCCTACAAAGATAAAAGCTTGTCATTCAACTATTTATTTTCTACACACAATTGTTAACATAATTTGGTCCAGTGACTTACCATGTTATTGTATGCTTCGACAAACTGTGGGTCGCAGACTATAGCTTGACTGTAACAACCAATTGCCATATCAAGATGGCCTTGCTCATAGTAAATAGTAGCAAGATTACCTGCATGAAAATGTTCCCCCTTCCTTTGTATTACGAGGTATACTAAGGCTCTACTTTGAAGGTAAAGAAAGGACCATTCTCTTGTAAGCTTGTTCGTATCTCACCCATGATGAATATCTAAATAAATGGACTCAAAAGGATAAATATTTAATTAGTATTTACATGTCTTTTGCTGCAGAACTTATCCAGATTTTTCTTTAGGAAAACACTATAAAACGAAGAAAGCAAGGTTTGGTATAATACTAAAATGAGAATTAGAGTCTCACCGTAAGCCATTGCATAGTCAGGACGTGCCTGCAATGCACGCTGATAACACATAATGGCATCTTCAGACATTCCCATAGCCTGGACAAGCAAAAAATAAGATCCACTTTTGCTCCAAGATTCCCAAGTTGTTGCTAGGTTCTCAGGTAAGATGCTTGTGTCAGAACGCATGGAACTTACCTTATAAACATTCCCTTGATTAAGATAAGCATCAGCAAAAGATGGCTTAAGTTTAACAGCTTCCTGCAAATTCAAAAGTAAAGACAGTGTAAGGACCATCAAACACCTATCATTTGCCATCATCTTGACAGGTCAAAGGCTCAAAACAATGAAGGCTTTATTTTACCCTTTGAGACCATAATAAGCAAGCACTATATGAAAATATATACTCCATCCATCAACAAATACAAGCCATTTTTTTTTTACTTTTCGCAATTTCCAATGCAAGGCTTTCACCATGGTCTTTTACCAAAATATACTGGTAAAAATGATTAAATTATATATGATGAAAGTATTTTCCATGAAAAATTTAATGGCCTTAGTTTCATGTGGTTAATGCATACACTTCTATAGGTCAAAGATTCAAAATTTTGACCGCGCTATGTTTTATGGAAGTAAGAGAATATTAGCAGCACTATACGAGCCATTGTGTATAAAGGTTATAAGTAAATAACAATGCACTAAGCTTGACATCATTTCCTCCTTGTTATCACCAGGAGTTACACTGGCATCTGCAACCTTCCAGAAGAGAAATCATGTATTTGTGTTAGGTTATAAGTAAATAACAAGGCATGATGGTTTCTTGTATACTTCATCATTAGGAGATATACATGGTGTGAAAGTGCCAAGCACAGAAGACATCAATGAAGTGAAAGGGAAAAAATATAAAACGGGGAAATCTCTATACTTAAACAAAGGGTTCTACAATTTGACAGACCAAACCAAAATATCAACATATCTAAAGCAACAAAATAACAAATTAGCTGAGGGTATTTGACAAAACATATTCCATAAGATTCCACCATTCTAATCACATAAAAAACCATCATACCAGTACAAATGCATAGAACAACTTTCTAATGGTATGTGCTCTATACCAGATTACATGTAAATAGAATTGACAGATCTTTACACGCACCACACACCCCACAAAACAAACCAATTCAGGATCTAAGAAACTTCAACAAATCTGTTAAATCAAGCTTAAATGCTGCAAACTAGTGTTGTGATTCCAATATATACAGTTGTAGCATCTACCTTGTAGTATAGTAAAGCTTTATCAAGATCTCCTGCCTCCATGAACAAGCTAGCAAGGTTTGACCATGCGATTGCAAAGTGAGGATCTATACGTAATGCTTCAATGTAGCGACTGAATGCCTGCAAGTATAATTACTATTTCAAATCATAGCATGTGCCTGAGGATAAGATTTTTACTAGGAGAAGAGTACTCAAATCAAACAAATAACAAGCTCAAGTGCAATAGCAATATTCAGTGTGGTCCTCATGACAGTATAAAGCATGATCTTAAAAGGACAATTAAAACATAATTGATCAATCAACAGGGAAATGTAGAAAAACATATGTAACAAATGAGAGGATACGGCAACAAAAAAATATACACCACAGTCCTCATGTCAGTATAAAACATGATTTAAAGGACAATTAAAATGTAATTGGCCAATCAACAAGAAAATGTAGAACATATATAGCACATAACAGGACAAAATAAAAAATATTTATGTACAAAAAAAATAGTAGAACGGAAGATACGTGGAAATAATGGAAAACAAGAAAAATCAGAGTGCAAACTAAAAAATATATATAAAAACTAAAAGAGTAGAGGGAAAGAAAAGTTATAAGTATCCAAGCCTAAAACTAAAGTTGCCTACCTCTTGAATGAAACCTTGGGCCTTCATCAGATTTCCAAGATTGCTGTGTGCGTCAACCTAAATCAGGACACATTGCCATCAGTTCAAAGAAGAGAAAAACAGACCTACCAACAACTTCAGAGATACACACCAATCGAGGGTTGATTGCAAGTGCTTGTCTACAGCATTGAGCTGCCTCATTCAATCTCCCCTTCCGTGTATATGCACTAGCAAGATTTGACCAAGCATCACAGAAGTTCGGCCGCAGCTAAAAGATTCATCCACAAATGAGGGCATATTTCTCAGTACTTTAAAATGTGTTCGCAAAAATCCGAAGTCTACAAAACTGGACAAGGGCAAAGCACATCTAGAAGATTATGGAGACAAATCCCACAGGGCAAATAAAACATGCCTGTAAAGATTACACATGTCCCATAGAGCAGAGATGTGTACCCAAGATTAGACTAGCAGTCTAGATATCACATAAGAATATGTAAATTGCTGTAGTAAATGGAAACATTTACAAAAACGAAACCCCCCAATTCCAAAATTATATTAGCAGATAAATAGAATTAAAAGAATTGAGTTGATCAAACCAAAATTGATACTGCTGATTTCAAGATCAGAAGCAAACCTGAATGGCCGTAAGATAGTAACGAATTGCAAGATCAACATCGCCCTTCTCCTGCATGGAAAAATAGAACACATCAATCACGCAATTTGACAGTACGGTTTTCAAGAAATAATCTTTACTCATTTGGCAACAGATTGTTGTTTCCCAATTTTTGCCACTACACTACCTTCCAAGCATTTGCCATGTTGCCATAGCACTCTGCAAAGTGTGGATCAATAGCAAGAGCTTCCTCATTCTTTGCAATACACATATCATAATTACGAATCTGCACAATAAAAGAAATCCCAAGCTTGTCAGAAAAATTAGGGTAAAAAAAGGCAAAAATACAAGCTTTAGAGAGCATCACGTCAATACTCACCTGATAGTAGATAGCTCCAAGGAGAAGCAGGTTATCAGTTCGCCGTGGATTCTTCTCATAAACGATGTTGCCATGCTCTAATGCCTCTCTGTACTTTCCTGACCTGTAGTTCTGATGGGCAAGTGCCAAGTGTCGCTCTTCATCAACAGCTAAAGTGGTAAAAACTTAATTAGAAATAAGATGATAAAATAAACCTGTAGAAAATAAAATTCCTGTGCAGATTTTATTGAATTGTTGTTTTTTATCTAAAGAAGACAAGATATTTCATGTAATCATATTTCCCTCCAACCAAGTCACAAATAGTTATGCTGCTTACGCAGAACCAGTATCAAGATTGAGATTTGACTGAAACGAAAGAGGTGTACCGTTTCTAATCTAGAATAAACCACCAGAAACTAAGATATCCTCTTCTAGAACCTTTCCTGTCCACTTATCTCAGTCCAAAACAGCCAACAGATTACCTCCAAGTTGCAATTTTTAATCCAAAATCAACCCAAAAATTATATATTATTGCACTAATTAAAAGACGAGCACAACACCATCGAATCTCCGCAAACACCAACCAAGATTTTTTTCCCCCACAAAAGGACATTTTTTTTTGCCAAATCTAGCACCAAAAAAGTTGTTATTCGCAGCCCACCCGCAGGGGGAAAGAGGGGGGAAGCGAGACAGATCTTAAAAGGCAAGCTCAAACTCCTCAATCCCCGAAGCCACAGTATTTCTATTTCCGACAAGCGCACCAGGCTAAACAAAGGGGAAAAAAAGGATTCAAAAATCGCTCACCTCCAAGCTGCTTGGGCTTGGGCTCGGGCTGGGCCCTGGCGTCGATCGACGACGGCGGCAGCAGGAACGAGGCGGGCGACGAGGCCACGGACTCCTCGAGCTCGGCGCGGCCGCCGAACCCTAGCCAGTCCCCGCCGCCGGCTCCGAGCACCGCCGGCTGCGGCGCGTGGTGGCGCGCGTCGCCGCTCTGCAGCGAGAGCATCTCCACCCGGGTGGGGAAGCCTCCCTAGAACGCGCGGCCGGCCAGATCGCCGGGTGGGTCGATCCGATCCCTCGGCGCTCGTGGAGGGGTGGAGGGGGTGGGTTGCTCGAGCAAGAACCTTCGAGATGGAAGGGTGGGGAAGAGAGGGGAGCAGTAATTGCGAATTGGAAAACGGAAGCTGCTGCGGCAGAGGTGTAAAATATGGGCATGCCTTCGGGGGTTTATATATGTATGTTCAGACGGAGCGGGAGTAAAAAAGGGAATTTATTTATTTTCCTTTCCATTGCCCGGGCACGCGGCTTCTATTTTACTTCCTCCGGATCGCTATTTTTGAGCATCTCCATCCCATTAGTTATTTCTCCCTCTCTATTTCTTAGGATGAAGAGGCTAGCTATTATTTTCAGCTCTCTATTTGAGTTAGCATTCCAATAGCCTAGCTATTTGAGAAGCGAGTGAGGAGGCGCTCGCCAAATCTAGCTAGCGGCCGGGAGAAAATAGCGACTCGATAAAAATGAAGAGGAGGATAAAGAACCGGTTGGAGTCTATTTCTTGAGTCATATTAGGTAAATATACAATGAAGAGCAGGATAAAGAACCGGTTGGAGTTGCTCTTATACGTCAGAGCGAAGAAACATTAATATTGTAAAATAATTAATAAAAAATGATCATATATTTCTATTAACCGAAGTATAACCTAACTATATGACCTTTTTAAAGCAATTAAGTAGGGACGGTGAGTACAAGATTACAATAATTTTACTTTAGATACTCGTAATGATAAATATATTAAAACAATTGAGAGAACATTAGCATTTTTTTCTCTTTCTATTTTCTATTTTGGATTCACTTTTCCATCCTATTGTTACAGATCTTCCTTATTCTTGCCACAGAAGCCGTATCTAACATTCGACGTCGTTTATCATGGTGGTACCACTTGGTGATCGATTGGGATTCAGCTTTTAGCTTCCGGCTTATTTTTCACTATTTATAAAATTTTGTCTTTTTTTGAACTTTTATCTTTTTATTATGCTAAATAAGCCTCTGTCAGCTACAGTGTTTTTTCAGCCATCTACAATGTTTTTCAGCCATAAGCCACCAAAAATAAGCCCAAATGATCACCACCTAAAACACTTTAAGATTACAGATAATTAGTAGAAAACATCTTTTTCTGAAATTAGTCATACTCAAATATTGTTATGACTAGTGAATACTTGTATGTTTGATAGGGATGCGATTCCTCTGACTTCAAAATCACGGTGCCTTTGTCACTGACAGGTGGGCCCCTCCGCTCGCAGGCCCACCTGTCAGTAACAAAGGCACCGTAACTTTGAAGTCAGAGGATCTCAATCCGTTTGATAGCACATACATCCTGACGCCACATTAAATGACATGGACCCCACTTTTGCCATGCCCATTAACTCGAAACCCGCCCGCTCCACACAGTTTCACACAGCTTCACCTCATGGTTTTTTTTCTTTTAGTTCATGTAAATCAAAAGTTTTTTTGAAATATATAGACTTCTAATTTAGTTTATTTTGATTTTTTGACTTTTTTTATCTTTTATTTTTTATCTTATTTTTGTTATATTGTCTATGACGGTATAATAAATTTTTCTTTTTTCTTCATTTTTCTTAGAAAAACTAATAGCAGCTATAGTGCAATTTCAGTTAAAAGCCACACCAGAAATTTAAGCCAAAAGCTAGTTAGAGCACCACCATAATATGTGCTTAGGATTTCTTTTTGTCAATATCTAGCTCCGCTATTGTCTGTTCCTTAATTTTATAAAAGGAAGCTTGAATTAATACTTTTTGCATTTACAAATATGATAAATATATCAAAACTATCACAAAATCACGCTTTTAACTATAGATTTCAAAAGAACACTTTTTTTGTTCAACTTTCACCTAACCACATTTTTGTTGTAACCAACGGTTTTAATGCTGTGGGCTCCCTCACCAAAGCCTACCCTACTACCATCATGTTGAGCTAACGTGAAAGGGTGAGGATTACCACCTTGCTATACGCACGATTAGCTGGACCACTTCGAACACCCAGAGCCAGCAATTTGTGCCTGGGGCAAGACTAGAGGTGTTGATTGTGTCACACAACCCACTAACCCCAGTCATGGTGAAAATTAATTCTGTGTCCAAATCACAAACGAGGCTAGCCCGGTTTCGTGTCTTGCGGTTCGTTACGATAGAAGTGTGGTTTTACGGAATATTGCACAAAAGAAAAAAAAATATGGTTCTTTGAAGGAAAATTTTAAAGTGTGATTTTATGATAGTTTTATTAAGGAAACATGGTTTTAAGAAATATACTATGCTCACGGGGCACATCCTATCAAACTTTCTTCAACTTCAGCCTCTTGTGCGCAGAAAAAATAGGTGTAGTTAGTGTCAGGTGCATTTGTGATGGTAGGTCCTTTCATGATATAATAATGAAAGTCTATCATGTATTTATACTATTCCTCAATATGAATAGTATAAATGGATTAATTAGTTCTATTGAAAAGATAATAAGGGATTATTATCTTTAAAGTTTGTATGTTTACAGGTGGTGCCTCCACTCGTTCCTCGTTTCGGAGATCTTACCTTTCAAGAGTCCAATCTCGAAAGGCGCTTTAGACAAGGAAATATATAAATGGATATTTTATTTGAATTTTATACTCTGGGAATTAGTAGATTATTCTTGCACTTGAAAAGTTAATAAGGGATTAAGTTAGATTATGGCAATCCCTATTTCCCAACCTTAAGTTATGGCTTGTAAACAAGGGGAATGGAGGGGTTTTAGAACTAGAGGTATAAACCTACAAGGCCTAGGTTAAACGTTTGATATAGAGCTAAGCGTATGGCTTGTTTCCCGCGCCATACCGCTCATAAAAACCCATTATACTTCTGTGGGCAAGAAAAATATACTTCTGTCAATATAGATTCGATATGACAGCTTACAGCTACGTTTAGTGGGCTGGATGGCCCTGTTTTTATTGACATAATAGCCCAGTGAACTCTCTGATTGGTTCGATAGTTGCTCTGAGTGCCACTCGATAGACTAGCTTGTGAAGTGCCATTAAGATCCTATCACGGAAAATCGTCCCCCAGGGCAAACGGCAATTTATCCTACTTTATCGATATAGCCCTGGGTGGCACTCGCCCGAAACTATAATCTCAGAGAACAAGAAGGCACTGGTTGTGGACTAGGGGGTAGCTAGCTCTCTGATGTCCACTGAGGTCGGTCCAAATGGAAGGCCTCTGCGAAGGTGAAGCGACACTGGCTCCATACCGGGTGGTAAAACACAAATGGTATGGGAGATAAAAACCTGATTGTAAAAAAGTATCATTTTTTGAAGGAATAACTCAGTTGGAAGGGAATCAGGGGTTTTCCCCCCAAGGAGGATCGGCCTATTGCATGGCCTCGCCTCCTTCCCCCTTTTCACCGAATGGAATGGCTTAGAAAATCTCTAGTCATTCTTCTCGGACTTGCTAAGCCAACTATATTGGATAGCAATTATATTTACCAAATTGATGGTGAACGATCACAACAGCGTATCATACCCTTCATATACCCGGAAGGGTTCCTGCGCGCTCAGCCCCTCCACGTCACCCCATGCCTCCCTGCGCGCGGCGCGTGGCCGAGAAATTTTGGTACGGTCGGGGGAGGCGTTTTGCGAAAAAGTCCCTGCACTTTCTGGAAATTACGTACATGTCCTTTTTCCTCGCAAACAGGTCCTAAACAGCCCCTGCATGATTTTTTTGCGGCCCGCGAGTTCCCCGTAATTACGGACAGGCCCTTACTTATTTCAAAAAGGCCCTCAATTTTTTGCAAAAAAACCCTCCGCTCTTCTTTTATTGCGAAAAGACCCTCGATTTTTTTGCAGAAAAACCCTCCGCTTTCTTTTCCCTGTGAAATTTCGCCTCTTTTATTTCGGTCCATACGGTGACTCGCGTGGCGTGCCGCCACGCCTACATGGCTAGTAGATCCTAAGATGATACCGTATCTTTCACCCTTCAAAACGAGATAGTGCTACGTTTTTTGTAAACAGAAAAGGTGACCAAGGCGCTCAATATCACCGATCATCTTTGACCTGTCCGGGGGTAAAAAAAAAGGGATAGACTATTGCACAGGCGACTGAAATTTTTTTATCTTTCAGTCACCCAAAGTTGCACTTTGAATCACCTGAGGTTGCACATGTTTTTTTTGAGGGGGCTACAATTTTAGTTGATTGAGAGTGCAATTTCAGGTCACCTGAAGTTGCACTCTGAATCACCTAAAGTTGCAGCTGTTTTTTTTGGAGGGGGGCTGCAATTTTAGTTCATTGAGAGTGCAATTTCAGGTGACTGAAACATAAAAAAAATTTCAGTCGTCTGTGCAATAGCAAAACCGAAAAAAAAACATAAGGCCCGAATGTTTCAAGATTTCTACAGAGTTTAAAACGCCTGAGCGAATTATTTTTTAGGCGTGTCATCGAAGTGAATGTGGTTAGGCGGCCGAGCATCTGAGCTGTTGTCTCTTGGAGCCGACAATTCGACCCGGCACGGCCTGTGCAGAACCATCCAAGTCTGACTCGGACACAGCAGCAACCCCCCGGCTGGATTCGCTGTGGCGAGGCCACCGCCGATCCCCTTCCGTCGCCGCCGACGTGTCACTGCGGACAAGCCGGGACAGCTCGAATAATCCAAAGCTTAGGCTTTACAATTAGAGCGATTGTGCATCAATCAACGAACTCACGAAGGGCACATAGGTGAGTGCGGCAGGAGATCCTTGGTGGCTCTTGGGGCCGACACCTGTAAAGGCTAGTACTCGGAGCCTTGCCGCCATGGTCAAAGCCACCGCACACATCTCTCCACGTTGTATTGTTCTACCAGAAGCTATTTGTTTTATTTCTGCTGTGACTTGTATTACTTCAAAAAAAAAAAAAGGAGATTATCTAGTACGAATAGATTCGTGCAGAGGTCTTTCTCTTTTAAAAAAAAAATATAAAGGAAAAAACATGGCATGGCTTTAGGTATCTCAATTTTGCTCCAACTTTTAAGGCTACCTCGTCCATACAAAAATGAGAGAGAGAGAGAGAGATACTTTGCCCAAAAAGATTTAATATCGCCATTTAATATTTTGTATTAGTTCGTGAGGCCAATTTTGGGAGGTCGCCCGGAAAAAAACACTTGTTTGTGTTTTCAAAATTGCAGTATGCACTACTTGTTTACATGAAAGTAGCAACTTGCATCATTTTTATGAGAAACTCCGCTCTGCACTGTGCGGCTTGGACTGATGGTTTGGTTTTGTAGGCCTGTTTGGCAATGGCTGTGGCTTATGGCTTTTGATTGAATTTTGGCTGTTTACGGTACAGATTACGAAGAGAGATACTCACTTACGATTTTAAATGGTACAGATATTAGGTTTTTAACGTATATAACGTTTAACTTGTAGACCCCGTCTTGAGAAAATACTCTGTTTGAAAGTTAGGTACTGTAGAAAAGTCAAAAGACACCAGTTTCGAAGAAAAAGAGCAGGCTGTATTACGTGGGAGATTCAATTTTTTGCCACTCTTAAGATTGACCAATTCACTCTGTCACTTACATGTGGGGTCACCTGAGCCAATGACAATGGGCCAGGGTGGCAAATCTGTTGCCACTGGACTCATAAGAGTGGCAAATAATTAAATTTTCCGTATTAGGTTCAATGGCAGACACACATCCTGTAAAAGAGTATTCCGTGGGGCAACTCAAAAATCTGATAGTGGCTAGGTCAACGTGTAAGCTGAACCATTTCGTTGAACTGAGGGTCTGTTCTTTTTGGCTGCGGCTTATGATTTTTGGGCTGTTTGTACAAGAGATTATAGAGTAACAAAAACTCATATGCGGTTTTTACCAATATAAATGAAGTCAGTACAGTATATACTACAATCAATTAGGGTGTGTTTGGTTCGTGGATGGAGGTTGTATCGTATATCCTGACTGAGTGGATGCAGGCTGAGTGGAATCGTATTTCAGAAAAAGAAGATGTTTGGTGAGGTTGCATGAGCGGATGCAAAAAAAACTGAGATGCTGTTTGGTTGCCTGTATGAGCGGATGCAGTCTACCAAACCTGAGAGGCTGACACGTGGGACCGCATAAGATACACTGCATCAACCCATCCAGGATGGCCAGTGAAGCTCATTTTGAGCGTATCCACCCATCCAGGATGAGGGTGTATTTTTGCATCCGCTCATGCAGGCTGCATCCACTCATATAGGCAACCAAACAGGCTCTTTCTCAGATTATACGGATCCACCCAGCCAGGACGAAGGAGATTCAGGCAACCAAACACACCCTTAGTAGATGCTATCTTGAAAAGATACTCTGTTTAAAAGTTAGTTACTGTAGAAAAGCTGAAAAGAACAGACCCTGAGCACCAATGGATACTAGCGTGGCACCTCTTCCATTTCTCCTCCAGTGCCAATGGATACTTAATAGTGGTAGTCTTAATAGTGTTGAAAAGGTGTGCTGCTCGTACATATATGAAGTTATGCGCTGCTTGCTATATCCGTTTCTCCTAAGAGCAGGTACAATAAGGCTTAGTCAGCAGACTATAGCAAATATAATATCAATCAAATCTTACATGGCAGAGAGAGAAAGGAAGAGAGAGAAGGAAGCTGGCTACTAAATTACAGCTAGCTATAGCACGTAAAAATATGCATTTCACTCTCTTACACGTGGGGCCAAATAGTTATTATAATAGCTAGCTTATTGTATGAACTATTTTTTTGAAGGCTATAGATGAAATGGATAAGTGTTATAGCCACTAGTTGGCTATACTATTGTACTTGCTCTAAGATCTAACCGTCAGCATCTTAAAAAAAGATCTAACCGTCAGGTGGATGACCATTGCATCAGTCAAGCCATTAGATTTGCGAAGAGCGGTGTGGATTGATTGTCACAATTGATGCAGCTTACACAATGGTTTTGCTAAAATAGTTTCTGCTACATAGTGTCTGGATCCGAATATATAAATTCGGACTCTCTGTGTATACTGCACTAGTCTAAGATTACACTAGTACATATAGTAAAAATATAGATAAAATATCGACCATGATCGCGATTAACTAAGAAAGACTCAAACATTATTAATTATCAGAGTTACGACCCTATGGTCAAGTTTACAATTTAATAGCCTAAAATATTCTTAACAAAACTAGCAGCGGAAAGACAACGAAAAGGGTAGTAGCCATTCAATATGCCCATAAGCAATCGACTGGGAAATAAAATTCTAATCTGAGAAGTCATCGAAGAATTTTCCTTCAAATACCTCTAGCCGATATGGCTCTTCTTCAGTAACTGAGCAAATATAGATATAGTTGTAAGTACATAGAGTACCCAGTAAGTCATTTGTAACAAGATGCAATATAAGTATGCAATGTTTAACAAAGATAGCTGAGTAGTTACTTTACAGAAAAGAACAATTTGAAATAAATACAATAAATAGATTGAAAGCAAATTGTGAAAATAGGTAATAAGCATTAATCAAAGGAATTGAGTAAACCACAACCACAAGTGAACCGAACATCCACCCAATGAACCACTCGTGAAATAACTTTTCATGTAATGAGACACCAGTAAACTAACTATTCACTTTCCAAACTTGACCTAACCAAGATTTTATGAAAATCTCTACCCATCATGTAAAATCACCTAGCATTATCCATAACCGAGAATACAACTATTCGAATAACTTTACACTCTACAGAAGTTATACAATTTTACCCACATGAGATAATGCACTTTATCATGTTGACCAATACACGCTTCCTTGGGCATGTGACAAAGTGATTATCATAAAGCCTTTACAATGCTCAATTTCAAATTAACTTCACCCGCTAAGGTTTCACTGCCAAGTATGCTAATCACCTAGTTGAAAACCCCCTCTTGCGCCATGTGGAGAATTACCCACAAATGAATTTACTATCCACATCATCTCAATGACGAAATCAAAACTGAAACATCACAAATTAATTAGTCAGGTCTATCCCATACTATACATATGATTATACGATAAGACTCAGATCAATAACGTAACGCACAAAGTTAAATCCTTAAACATTACCTACGTGAGATATCTACATCCCAAGAGTACTGACCATACTTCCTCCTTTACTGCACGATCACTCGCCCAAGTAAAAAACCAACGACACTACCCATGTCATGGTACTCAAGTACTCAAATTTTATAATTGTAGTTGACTACCATGATTCAATATTTCATTAAGCCAAAATTAATTAATTAATCAATATGTGGTGACGAGCTTAACGTACTACAAGCATAGCTAAGCATATGAAATGTATGTTAGACCATGTGGTGGTCGTGCATTTAGTGATGATAAAATAATTGACGTTTGGGTTTCATTGGAATTTGCATTTATGGGAGTTCTGGTCGATGTGCTTCTGTTGCTGGAAGTTTTAGGTTAGCAGGACTGGTTGGCAGGTCAACCACAGTAGATAACTGAGGCAAGTCGACCACAGTAGATAACTGAGGCAAGTCAACCACAGCAGATGACTAATGTAGGTCGACCACAGCTAGTCGACCACAGTAGTCGCTCAAGGCAGATCAACCATGGAAGTCGTTCATTGCATGTCAACCATGGCTTGATCATGACTGGCTTCGACCACGCTCGATAGTCGGTGGTACGAATGGCTTTGTTTGATTAGTAGGTTTTGACCACAACTAGCTTCAACCACGCTCGATAGTCGGTGGTCCAAACGACTTTGTCCAATCGGCAGGCTTCTACCACGGTATTTCTACCACGACAGGTCGACCATGGTATTTTGACCACGTCAGAATTCGGCCATGTCCGACTTCGACCACGTCCGGTTTCGATCACAGCAGATTTGACCACGTCAGACTTCGACCATGACCACGTTTGGCTTCGACCATGGCAAATCAACCACGATATTTCAACTACGTTAGAACGATCATAGCAGAACGACCACGGTAGGTAATTGTAGATTTTGACCACAACAGTGAACTGGTAGTAAGCAACATTTAACCGGTTGTAAGCGACAGTGAACCGATTTTAGCTACAGTGAACTGGTCAGAGGTCATAAGATCAACTGCTAGAGTAACCGGTCAATGGTCGTAGCTATAGTATTTTTTGATGGTCATAGCTATAGTACTTTTCCATAGCTGTAGTTACAATATCTGGTCGATACTCGATAGTTGTGGACTTTACTAGTCGATACTCGTAGACTTTGCGGTCTGCTATCATTGTCTTAGGCTTTTTGATCGGTTGACATAGACCTCCCTATCTGTAGTCGAAAGTTTTGCGATCGGTTGCCGTAGACATTACAATCGGTACTTGTAGACTTCATGGTCGGTTTGAGTGCTTCAATTCTTGCTATCTTCAAGTCCTTCGAGTACTCATGTTAGGGCAGTGGTATGACTGGCTAGTGCATGATGGTCGGTGATTGGTGAACAATGCTCGGAGGAACAGTTATCAAAGGATTCGGTACTTGGAAGACGGAAGTACTCAGTGGTTAGATGGTTATGGTACTCAGTAATCGAAAGGGCTCGATACTCGGTAGTTGGAAGGACTCGGTACTCGATAGTCGTGGTTTTTGCGACCGTGGTCAGTGATTGGTTGTCGTAGGTGTTGTGATCGGTTATCTAAGACTTGTGGTATGTGATTGGTACTTGGTACTCAGTGGTCGATGGAACAATGATTGATTAATGGTCAGTAGTCGTAGACTGGGAGTACTAGACTGGGAGTACTACGATACTTGTGATTTGCGAGTGTCCTAAGCGGAGCGATAGTAATTCTTGAGTACGTATGTTTTCGAGTACTGGATGAGTTAGCAACCGGCTTGTGCATGGCGGTCGTAGCAGTCGTAATGAGTGGTATGAAGCTGATGGATGGAAAGCAATAGAATTGTTGGTCATAATGAGTGGTCTGATGCTAATTTCTAGAAAGCAAGGAAAATGTGGTCGTGGATGACCTGGTTTGTGTGTATGGTTGGATAAAGGTGTGGTTTGAGTGTGTGGATTAATGTCGGTCAAGTTGGGAAGAATTTGTGCTAGTGAAAAACGTTATTTGATCTTTTGCATGTGTAGGTTGGAGTGGAGGTGGTCATGGTTGGTGACGAGTAAGACTGGGACTAGGATGGGAAAATCTGAGGTCTAGGCAATCGAGGATGTCATTCAAGGTGGTCAGGCTTACGCTGGAGTATGTGGAGATTAAAGGTGGTGATTTGTGGAGAAGCTACGGGCGGTGCGGTCCAAGAGGCTTCGACACGAGCGGTGATGATGCATAGAGAAGTTACAGGAAGTGTGGTCCTGGAAGCTTTAACATGGAAGTTGATGGTGGTGTGCTGAAAATACAGGAGGTGTTGTCATGGAGACTTCGTCATGTGGTAAGTTCGGAGTTGTGGATGGAGTCCACAATTGAGAAGATTTGGAGTTTGGTTAAAACCCGGGTTTCGGGTCCCTTGATTTTTGGAAGAGATAGAGTTGTGTGTTCGTGGTTGAGGCTAATACGGTTTGGACATTAGCCTATAAAAACAGGGAAAGACTAAGGGTTAACTTGTAGGTTTTGAGAGGGCTTTCATCGAGAAGGTTTTTAGAGGTGCTTGTGAGGGTACTTTGTAAATGCACAAAAATCTAGCAATAAATATCATCTTGAGTCTATCCGATTCGTGTTTTATTGAAGATTGCTGGTGATTGTGATTGGGTTGAGGTATACTACCACGTGCAAAGGTGTCGATTTGTTGCCAGAAAATAGAAGAATTACGAAGTACTCGAAAGCGTTGGTTTTCTTGAAAATACAAGTGATCGTGAGATTTTGTTGCTGGTGTCGACCAATTCGAGAACGTACAAATGGTCGCAGATCAAAACTAAGCAAGCGATAAAAAAATAGAGCAAACGATCGAGCGGTTGAAGCTTTTGAGCGGTCGAAGCGTTCTAGCGATCGAAGCGTTCGAGCGGTCAAAGCAGACACGTGGCGGAAGATTTCAACTACGTGCAAAGGAGGTCAAGCGAGTGGTCGTAGAGAGCGGTTGAACGCCGAGCGATCAAAGTGTTCATCGAGCGCGTGCTAAAGAGTCAAGAGCGAGCAGTCGAATGACTTGCTGTCAAACTTTACATCCGGTAATTTAGATTGCTTTTCTTCTAGTTTGATATTTGTTTTCAGGTATCAAAAAGCGGAGGCAATCATTCACCCTCTCTGATTATGGCATACGATCCTACAATGTATAACCCATGTGAATTCTAGTATTGCATTACTAGATAATTACCCACCCTATGGTGACAATAAAATTATGGCATTTAACTTATCAAATGAGGGCTTAATGAAACTGGATAATAACTACCAAATATAAAAATTTGTATTAAATTAGCAATGCATGATAATTTAAAACAAAATAATAAATAATAGATTTGAAAACTAGGCTCAACATGATCAAAGGTCATGACTTTCTTTAGCTTTGCTCAGTTACTAACTCTCGGTCTTCAGATCCTGTTTTTGCTCATTTGAAAACGTTATCTAATGAGAGATAAAGCAAATGAAACATAAATAAACTCAAATAAAATTAAAAAACTATAAAACTAGAACTAAAAGATAGAGCTCAATTTTAGATAAATTTAAGAAAATTAATAGGGTCAATCGAAGTTAGAGCGGAGAAGAACAAACCCTTAAAGATTTAAATCTAAGGAAAAAGGAAAAAAGAAAGCTATTTCACTTTTTGGAATTATTTTCCTAAAGGAAATTTGGATTTATGACGTCAGCAAGGATTTAATTTTCGGTCGGATTATTTTCTAAAGGAAATTGGCTCAGAGATTGACAAAGTGAGCCCATGGTCTATAGACCAAATCCACAGAGTTGACTTGATCTGTGGTGGACTCGGTCTATGAAATAGTGCACCGGACGCTAAGGTAGCAGGCTCGACTGATGTGGCCAACACGTGGCATGATATGTAGGCAAAAGCGGTGAGGTGGCAATGACACGTGGAAGGTGACATGGCATGGCATGGTGGCACAGGTTTGCTGAGGTGGCAATGACGTGGCTTGACACTAGGCTTAGAGCTGATGTGGACGCTGACATAGCTGCTAACGAGGCCTGGTGACATGGCGCGGCTCATAGTCCACAGAATAGTGCTTACTAACATGGGTCTGACACGATAGTGAAACGGCTCAAGGTGGACAAGGTCTATGGAGAAATCCAAAGGGTGACATGGCGCTGGTGACGTCAGGGATGGCACATGCGCTGACATCACTAGTGCGTAGTGCGAAGCGTCGTAGAGATCTAACGACTGACAATGCGCCATATGGGTTAATCTTAGCCGTCGGATCAAGGTGTCGTCTTGGATATAGATGAATGGTCACGATGGCGATCGGAAGAATGAGAAGACGACACGTGGCACATGGTAACTGGCTGCGGAGGCAAAGCGTCGGCGGCTTACCAACGAAGCGAGACTGCCTCCTTTGTCTTCTCCAGCAACGGCGAGCGAATGGACGGCGTGAAGGTGCACGCGGGTGATAGGCTCGTTGGCGACCGAGGTGGACGACGGTCGGTGCTCAGCGGGTGGCTTACTGATAGTAACGAGGATTAACGACGAAGACGAAGACGACTCGGGTTCCGACGAAAGTCGATAGCACGAGAGCGAATGGCGGTTTGGGATGTGAAAAAGTAGTGCACGTCTCAACCTTTTTAAAGAAATGTTGAGAAGGCCTGGATAGGCATAGGCGAGAGTGCATGATGGCCCCAATGTGCGACACGTGGCACAACATGCGGCTGCAGATGATAGAGCTGACACATGGCGGACAGCGCGCGATGACCGATGTGTGGCTGCAGGAGTCGGTAGGCTAGGCCGGCGCGAATGGGCTGAGGCATGGGTGAGGGGATGGCCGAACTTGGGTTTTGGCCCAAAAAGGCTTTAGGAATATTTAATGATTTTTCTAATTTCAGAAATTGATTTAATACAAACTGAACTCTAGAAAATAGCAAATAAATCTAAAAAATCTAAGAAAATATATAAAAAATTGTTGCAACACAAGAAACCCAAATAAAATAATTTTGAGATTAATTGAAGTTTAACTTAGTCACATTAAATATTTTATTTTTAAAATTTTAATTAATTTCATAAAAATCTAAATAATTACTTTATTTTAAAAACTTCAAAAGGACACTGAAAAACAGAATGCTACACATAGCAGCTTTGCTGCAGTGTTTGCTCTGCTTCTCATTTTCTTCTCCGCCATCGCGCCCCTAAATGGCGAGGACATGAATCGCATCGGCGTGGAGCCGTGTCTCGAGGTAAGAGGCCACCCTGGCCGAACTAGCCTAGCAGTTGACAAATGCTTCGACTCCGACAATCACTACATCTCTGTGAAGATAGGGTAAACAAATGGGAGTAGAAAAAGCGAAAAAAAAGGTTATTGGCTCTATTCTTTTGGTTTGCATTGGTTGGTTTTTTTTTTGTTATATATGATAATTTTTATCTATATTTTTCAGAATGATAGTGGACAATAAAAACGCTGATATGGACAATACACACGATTTTAAATTAAAAAGTCGTTCAAAAAATTACTATAAAAAACCAAAAAAACAAAGACAAAAGAAAAAAAACATAACCATTAGATATCAAAGATACAGAATAGTCAATCCGGAACGAGACACCTTTCGTAGGTTATCGTCAAAGGATATGCTCTGTGACACCTGTGCTTCCCTCTCACGGGATCACAGCTCAAAGGTCAGAAGATCAGATCGCTGCCCTGATCAACTCGGTTTCGACTTCTGGTTTATTTTTCACTATTTATAAGTTTCGTCTTTTTCTGAACTTTTGACTTTTTGTTGAGCTTTTTTGCCGGTTCTTTTTTCCCGTATTTGTTTGTATTATACGTAATGGGCTAATATATTTTTTATATTTTTAAATTTCTTTAAATTTAATTATGCTAAATAAGTCTCTGTCAGCTACAGTGTTTTTTTATACAGTGTTTTCAGCCATAAATTATGAGTTTTTCAGATGAGAGGGACGGAAGGAAAGGAACATTCGTCGCTCCTTGCTTGAGAAGCTGCAGCCGACAGACGCATGAGGCCCTCTCCCGTTGGCCGCGATTTCGCCTTGCCTTCTGGTCTGGCGATTCTACAGTACAGTAGAGCTTTACTACTGTTTTCATTTTTTTAAAAAATACAATTAATCTACGTTAGACTTTTTCAGGGAAGTTGAGTTCTTAGTTGATTAAAAATCTTTCGGTTTGACTTTTAAAAAGTGGGCTTTTTATAGGAATTCCTCGGATGCAGAACATGCATGTTTGCCAGTTATGCAGTTCGTCGGAGTTGGTTGCTTAGTTCTTTTTAAATTGTGTGTGTGAGAGAGAGAGAGAGAGAGAGAGAGGGAGAGAGAGAGAGAGAGAGAGAGAGAGAGAGAGAGAGAGAGAGAGAGAGAGATGCTTATGTTAATTTGGCTATCCATACTTCCCTAGGCATTGTGAAACTTACGATGAACTGACAACTTGGGCTCCATGTTCACGCTGGGTTTCATTTCCAAGCACCTCCGCCCGGTGTGGCCTGCCCCGGCCTTATAGGCCATCCGGGACGAGGCCCACTCTCACCCAGGCCAGTACGGTCTAGTATATACCAGCATTGGCTTGGCAAAGAAAACTATTTTTTTTAAAAAAAATACAAGAGCAAGAGCTCTACTATTCGTAGAAGAGAAAAAATACAACATCAGCCCCAAAGTTACATCCAGGGCTGTAAACGAACCGAGCTCGAGTGAGCCTACTCTCCCAAGCTCAAGTTTAGTAGAAGTTCGAGCCGAGTTCGAGCGAGCTTGAGTTCGGGGTCTGAATCTGGACCTAGCCTTAAGCTCAGTTTAGCTTAAGCTCGAGTAGGCTCGAGTTTGGCACGAATAAGCTTGATAACAGTCAAAACACTTTAACACGCACTAATTTTCATCAATAAGAAAAGCTCGAGCTCAAGTAAGCTCGATTACAATCAAAACAGTTCAACACACATTTTCAACAATAAGAAAAGCTCAAGCTCAACTTAAGTAAGTTCGGTAAGAGTTAATATATATCAATATTCAAGGTCGAATCAAGCCCTAATGAGCTATTTGAGCTTAGCTCATTGAAGCTTGCAAGCTCGGAATCAAGCTCAAACTTGGCTTGAACTCTAAATAAGCAAAGCTCGAATTGAGCCTAGAGTGAGCCGAGCTCAAGTAGCTCACAAGCCTCGAGCTTTTTTACAACCCTAGTTACATCGTAGATAGGAAGAGTCACCGCTAGAAACATCAAAAGCAACACAAACAACAGGCTAGAGGCGAACTCCAGCTAACACTATACAAGACATCAAGGAAGACGCCACGCCACTACAACACCGCCTGCAACTCGCTGCCACCAACGTTGGGCCTCTCACCATTGCACAACCATGACCAGGCCCTGCTAGCCATGCTAAGGAGGCAATAGGCCCCATGGGTGGCTAGAGGATGGCCAAGCAGCAGCAATCACCAACAACAACCAACAGACAACCAGATTTAGCAAGCTCCAACGACACATGGGGCGACAGGAATGGTGACGGATTTGGAGAGGGAGAAGGCAAAGGACAATGAGGAGGCTCTAGATCCAACGATATTCGATGTTGACAGTGACTAGAGGAGAATAAGGACACGGATGGCACCAAGAAAAAAAATAGATTTGAAAAAGGAAGGAGGAGGAGCCTTGGGAGGATGAGGGGCTGTCATCGCCGCAACTGCTGGCCGGGTCGCCCAAAGGAGAGATACATGAGTTGGGTGTTACTATTCTATTTTTTACTTGTGAAAGAAAACTATTACATGATTGATTTGGTGGCATAAGATTCACACCGTAAAGTAGAGATTAATTGCACTTGATATGCTGCTACCTTCCCCGAATCTAGAAATGAGGTTGATGTTGATCTCATCTAACTTGGCTCTAACTGTCTAGCAGGCAATTTGGATGGGTAGAATTTGAATGGGAGCTAAGCTAAATTTGAATAGTACAATGCATCAAGTTGATGTATACCTTTGTTTCTTCGATGAAGTAGGCTTAGGTGGCCCAATCAAGGAAAAATGTTTATAGGTGTACTTTGTTTAAGAAGTTCTTTTATTTAGTGGTGGTCCATTCTCTCCATACTAAAGCAAGGCCAACTGATCTGTCATGTGGGTGCCATCTAGCTGTTCCTTCTGGACTGCCTTGCCTTCGTGAGCCACCCTCTCACAAACATTCAGTGCTGACAGGTGGGCCTTAGGCCAGCCGCTTCCCCAGGCTCCTGAAACCATAGCCCACACTCAGGCCCCGTACCCCGTTCATCTCCCCTTTCTCGCATCCCTCCTCGGTCCCTCCTCGCACGAGCACACAATGACCACCCCGTCCTTCGCCCCTAGCCATCCTCCTTGTTGGATATAGGCTCCCCATCACCATCCTCCATGCTTACCACTAGAGCTGACCTACCACCATCGTCACTGGTCACTGGGGTGGTAGGGCAGGAGTGGCTTAGAGAGGTGGAAGCGTCGAATGGGACTAGTAGGGTGGCATCCTTCAACTAGTCGGCCTTCCATCCGCATGTAGGATCAAGGATAACCGACTAGAGGGGGTGAATAGGAGGTTCTAAAAACTTATCGCTCTAATTTACAATTTTAACAACAAGTAGCAAATCAAAGATTCTACCACAAGTCAAGAGCTAAATGACTAAATTTTTCTAAGGCGTCACAAGTAATGTTTCTACTAAATACAACTCTAGCTACTCAAGATAAATTAATTCAATAGCTAGGAATGTGAATGTAGAAGAGTAAAGACAAGAGATAACCACAATGGAGGCACACGATGTTTTTCCTGTGATATCGAAGATTTGCCAGTCTTCACTAGTCCATATTGAAGTAAGCCTAAATGCATTGGACTGGCTACATGAATTACTTGGTCAAGGCAAGTGCCTCGCGGTCGTGACCTTTCCGTTTCGCATATCATGTGGATCCAAATTACTTGTCACCTTGTCATTGAGTATAATTATCATATCACTCCTGCTTACTTGGCTAATATCATATCACTAATAATACATGACTAATATCATATCGCTAACGATACTTGGTCAACATCATATAATTAAAGTTACCTAGCTACTGATATATTACTAAACCTTACCTGGTTAGTATCACATCACCAGTGCTTGTCTGATTATTATCATATTACCGATACTTGTTTGGTTATAGACTTTTAATATTGTTTATCTTGTTTCACATGCTCTTAGGTTTAGTAAAATGCTTAGTTAATTATGCTCTAGAATTTATGCTTTTAATTAGTGACTTAGACGTAGTGCTTCAACCATTACTGGGGAGGGGTAACATATGAATATGATTAACTTAGGTTTAAACTATTGACACACTTTTGATATTAGGGTTGATATGTTTTAGGTTCCTAATATTATATTTCAATAATTGTATGATGTTGTATTTGAGCCATGAAGAATGTATGTATTAAACCTATTAATCTGACTAATAATCACTAATCACATAATAAAACTTGATTGGTTGACAACCTTGCGTGAGCTATATTATAATAGCTCTTTAGGATAATTCCTATATAACTATCACCTTATCATTATACCACACCGCTCTCATGTCAGGAATTATGTCTCTCCATTTTCAACCCTAGCAACTCTTTTCACTTCTCATAACTGTATCGTAGTCTTATCCTCGCCATCTCTTAGTTTCCTTAAATTCATACTATATAATCTGTCTATGACGTATCAATTACCTTATCACCATATTATCATCCTCTATCACCCTCATATCAAGAATTATGTGTCTTCATTTCCAACCTTAGCAAATCCCCTTACTTCCCCTAATTTTATCTTAACTTTCTCTCCGTTCCTTAAATTCAAACCATATAATATGTTAATAATATAATGGTTATCTGGCCTGGGATTATCCACATATAGGGGAGATTTCCACCCACCTGGTAATGTACGGGGGGCCGTACACTTTCGTTACTCAGGATATTACACCCCATCGACGGTTATACAATTGAGGACGATGGCATGCCTGACTATTCTCATATCACTGGGTATGTGGGAAGTAATTGCCGGTGCCTTTGCCACAACTTGCTAACTAGCAATTATCCCGGTTGACCAGATGACAGTTACAGCCTGGGGTCATCCACATATAGGGGAGATTTCCACCACTTGGTAACGTACGGGGGGCCGTATACTTTCATTACTCAGGATATTACACCTCGTCAACAGTTATACAGTCGAGGACGATGGCATGCCTAACTATTCTCGTATAACCGGGTATGTGGGAAGTGATCGCCGGTGCTACCGTCATAACTTGCTAAATACATTTATCGTTAATGTCACTGTTCCTGTGATCTCTATCTCCATTCTATATCAGTGTTTCGATAACCTAGCTTCATTGCACTTAATCTGTATCACTTGCTTGCTTTGCTTGTCCTTTACATATCTTGTTGCATCACCTGTCCTTTATTCACTGTGTTGCGACTGTTATTGGGTACTTGCTGAGATTTCCAAATCTCACGCTTGCTCTTTTCATTCTTAGGTAAAAGGCTAGTGGAGTGATAGCATCATGCATGGGAGCGAACACTCGAGTTTTTAGCCCCGTGCTTGCCACTATTTGTTGTTTTATTTGTTCTTTATTTGGTTAGAAGCGGACTGGTCCCATATTTCAAATATTTATTTCAGCCTCTGTTGATTCTTTAGTAAATTACCTTTAAAGTTATTTACTCGTGAGTTCTATTATTGCTTTTATTATTCATTCTTCACTTTGGCGATGACGTTTTATAGTAGTATCTCACATCGGTATGTGGGGTGCTACCGTTGGTATCAAAGCCCAGGCTGTAATTTCTAGAAAAATGTTTTGCACGTACACGGGGCTTCGGGTTAAGTCATTCATGCATGCATTTCCAGTCACTGACATATTACCATGAATTCATATCTAATTATCATCTATTTTATTCCATTGCTATCCTGTGACATTGTCCCAATCTTACGCTTCCTTGAATTCTGATTCCATTCTTCTGCGTGGGTTGCTCCATCCGCGCAGGTTGGCTAGCAATGCAACCTAATTTGTTTTTCACCTTCACCGCTGGCAATCAGAACGCGGCTCTATTTCCTACTACAATTGCTACCGTACCCAAAGGGTACTCATGCACGTCTCTACGCATTGATGACTCAAGAGTGGTGTAGTTTATCACGTCTTACCTCCTTATTGCTACCCATCTTATCAGTTATCTTTCCTCTTTCCCTTGACCTTTAGGGTATTGTTATCTTGAATGCATGTCTTGCTTTTGCATTGTTTAACTCGGAAGCTAGTTTCTTCTTTCTGACATCTCGCTTCATTTAGTAGCACTCTATACCCATCAGTATCTTGGCGTACCCCGTGGTGGTGACCACCACCAATGAATTTCTTGCTAGCAATCCTACTTGTCTCAATGTTGCCCTGGAATTGAAGGCCACATATTTCAGCATTGATGTAGTTGTGGCGCCCACTAACCCTTGACCTGTTGTGAGCAGGGACTAGCTGTCTCTTCATCCTACTATTATCCATTGCTTTGACTGCAATATTCTTCTTCTTCAGGATAATGGGGCGATTGTTTATCAAGACAAAAAGTGATGCCTCAATCTCCTATTGTGGCCTCCTATTTTGGTCATCATTGGATGACTAAGTCGGAGTGCCTTCTCGCCATGTTAGAGAAGCCTATCATTGCTCCATTATCAAAAGATTTGCCTAATGTTTGAGAACTTCTTGATATCTTCTCTACGAAGTTCCAGGCCAGTCTCCAGTTAGCGCAGTTGAGTGTATCATTGATATTATCTCTGGCACCACTTCTATCGCCAATGCTCCTTATCATCTTGCCTATGCTGAGTTAGAGAAGTTGAAGCGACCATTAGATGCCTTTAGAGCAGAGATTTTATTTGACGCTTTACCTCAAAGTGGGCTTCCCCGATCACTCCTGTGGATAAGAAAGTTCAAGGGTGTCAAGTTCTTCTTCAAGATAGACTTACAGTCCAGCTACCACCAAGTCTGGATCAAGACTTTCAATATCTTGAAGATAGCTTTCCGCTCTGGTTATGGTCTTCTTGAGTTCCTAGTGATGTCTTTTGGGCTAACCAATGCGCCGACCGTATTTATGGATCTGATGCATGGGATATTCCATGAGTACTTATATCAGCTTGTCATCATCCTTGTCGATGACATATTGATTTGTTTCAGTACCGTGGGGGAGTATGAGTAGCACCTTCAGATTGTACTCGATCCCCTTCGGAAGCATCAACCTCTTCTAAATTGAAGAAATGTGCTTTTTTGGCTTCCGTTTGTCTGTTTCCTTGTCCATGTCATCAGCGACAAAGGCCTTCCGTGGATCCTTCTAATGTTGCTGTAGGGCTGGACTAGTCGAGATCCAGCGACTGGTGGAGATCTGTGGTTCCTGGGTTCCACCCGAGTTTTACCACCGTTTTGTCCAATATTTCTCTTCCACTTTCAAGTCATTGACTAAGTTGACTCCAAAGGGCGAGCAGTTTCTTTGGATGAAGGAATGTGAGTCCAGCTTCCAAACCCTGTTGGAGCGCCTTTTTCTGCTTCTATCCTTTCTTTGCCCTCTAGATCTAAAGCTATTATCTCCATGGAGAATTGTGCGACATCTTCTCTAATCATAAGGGCTTGACGTACACTTTCGCTCGAAAATAATTGAAAATGAGTCATGCCGTCTATTAGGGTTAATCAAGGACTACGACCTTACTATCCATTACCTTCTGGTAGAGTTATTGTGGTGGCCGACACCCTTAGCAGGAAGCGAAGCAATGGTGTTCTTATCCCAACATCTGACCGGGAGGGCTTAAGGATCTCCAATCAACCCTTTGTTCATGTTCTCAGCACTAACTTTAGGAAAAAAAATTGAAACTTCATTCCCTTTATTTTGATTCTTTGCTAGAGGCCTAAGCCTTAGGTTCGGAGACCCAACACCCTCATGGAGGAGTCACTCGGGCTAAACCTTTTGGGCCAGACTTGTCTATCGATGGGAAAGGGTTGTTCATTTTCTTGACCACATTTCGGTGTCATCCGTTTCGCAATTGAAGAGGGATATTCTTAGTGAAGCTCATAAAACTCCTTATTCTATTCATCCTAGTGAGACTAAGTCATTCACGGTCCTTCAGCAGCAGTTTTGGTGCCTAAAAATAACTACATAGCTAAGTTGTATCTCAGTGTGTAGTGTGCCAGCTAGTAAAAGCAGAGCACCACAGTCCTGCCAGATTTTTGCAGCCATTGGGGATTCCCGGTGGTAACAGGAAATTATTACTATGGACTTCTTTGTTGGGTTTCCTAGATCACCCTAGCGTATGGACTATACTGGGTCATGATTGACCATCTCACCAAGACAGCTCTCTTTAATCCGGTTAAAACCACGTACTCAGCCAGTGATCTTACTAATATCTATGTCAAGGAAATTGTTCGTCCCTGTGACATTCCTGAAACCTTTGCCTCGGATGGTGATACTAAGGGTATCACACTTCTGGAAGAGTTTGCATTAGAATCTGGGTATGAAACTCAACCTCAACACTTTATTTCATCCTCAAACTGTTGGTCAATCCGAGAGGACAATTTGCACATTAGGTGACATGTTGCATTTTTGTATCGTCGCTTGGAAGGGTAACTGGGAGAACTGCTATCTCTTGTAGAGTTCTATTATAATAACAGTTTTTCACTCTAGTATTGGCATGGCTCTTTTCGAGGCACTGTATGGTAGGCTTCGCTATTCCCCCTTTATTAGGATGAGGAAGGGGGAGAAAGAGTTATTTGGGCCTCATTAGGTTAGTGGTTAGAAGGAGCAAAAGTGAGCATATCAGGAACAATTTGCTCTTAGCCGGAGTCGCCAGAAAGGTGTTGCTGAACCCTGTCACCATTCGTTGGAATTCGAAGTGGGTGATTAGGTTTCCTTGAGAGTCCCTTCGACCAAAGGTGTGGTTTGATTGGGGGGAAAAAGGAAAGTTGAATCCTCGTTATGTTGAACCATTCCGTATCATAGAGCGAATCGGGAAGCTTACTTCTCGTTGGACTTGCTTGCTTCCTTGGCTAGTTGTGACACCCTAGCCCATGTTGGCCCATATGTGTGTGTGCACATGAGGGTGTGAGTTAGTCTCACCTTGCTGACTTAGCTTGAGAATCACTTACATATAAGTCTAGGAGTTCCAATGGTAGCACCTTCGGTTAACCGTTTTGCGCGAAGTGAGATCGAAAGTGCAAGCGGGTTGCTACGTGTGCATGGCCTATCCAAGATGGGGTTAGGCCTAAGCCGGTTTGGACCCTAGGACGTTACAAATGGTATCAAAGCCGACTCTCGCGGTTACATGGGCGCATGCGGGTCAGGGGCGTGGGCATATGGTGCATGGTGCGTGTGGTCCCAGAGTGGACACATGGCATGGCATATGTGCTGGTACTGAACGCACGGACATGTACCAAGAGAGGAGATCCTTATCATTTGCCTCAGTGTGGGTATGTTGGTCCGACGAGGACGTCGGGTTCTTTGAGGGGGGTGTGTATGTGACACCCCAGCCCATGTTGGCCCATATGTGTGTGTGCATATGAGGGTTTGGGTTAGTCCCACCTTGCTAACTTAGCTTGAAAAGCACTTACATATAAGTCTAGGAGTTCCAACGGTAGCACCTTCGGTTAACCGTTTTGCGCGAAGTGAGGACGAAAGTGCAAGCGGATTACTACGTGTGCATGGCCTATCCAAAATGGGGTTAGGCCTAAGCCAGTTTGGACCCCAGGACGTTACACTAGTGTCCGTAACGTCTTTCATATTTCTATGCGGAGGAAGTACCTTAATGACCCTGATCACGCTTTGGATTCGTCCAACTTGGAGGTCTCAGGGGACCTACCTGTTAGGGCATGGCCAGTCCAGATTCTGGAACATTCAGAGTGTCAACTACGATGCCAGGCCATTTCTTATGCCAAGATATTGTGGTTCCATCAGATGAAATATGAAGCTACCTAGGTGTTGGAAGTCCCAGATGCGTGAGAATTACCCCAATCTTTTCACCTCAGGCTTACTTCTTAGGATTCCCTCCATCTAATTAACCTACTCAATCCCATTTGTCCTACCTTCTGGAGCTAGTCGATTCGAGGTCGAATCTTCTTTTAGGGGGGGAGAGCTGTAGCACCCTCTAAAAAAATCAAAACGAATCTCTCTATCCCATAATTATCTCTATCTCTACCTCTCTTTTGCTTTTATCTCTCTCTTTCTCTCTCTTCCTCAAGCCCATCTCTCTCTCCCTCTCTCCCCGTGCGTCTAGCGGCGGTGGCAGCACGCGCGACGGCAGAGGGAGGCGCGGCGGCCAGCGGTGATGCACGGCGACGGCGGCGCACGCGCACTACCTGGCGCAGCGGTGGCAAGCGTCAGCCATGGCGTGGCGGCGTGGGCGGTGGCGGCCAACAGGCGGCGGCGGCTAGCAGCGGTGGTCCGGCCGACGTGTGGTGCCGACGAGGTTTGGCCGGTTTGGGACCGGACCGAATCACGTTTCGTGCGTAGTTTCTTTAGTGTTTCCTAGGGAGCAGGGTTTATTTAGCCGAATCGTGTTTCGCACAGTGTTTTCAAAAGTTAGGCAGCGAGTCGTGGTTTGCACAACCGAACAGCCAATCGCACATTTGAACTGTAATTTGCACGATGAAGGCTTAGCGAACGCAAATTTGTTCGGCCGATAGCTTTTCTGTCTAGTCTTCCATAGGTTATCTCAGCTTTGATCTGATCTGTCTCCATTCCATCTTGTAGGTTCGTACGCATCTTTTAAGGGAACACTTGGGCAGTTGCACACCTCGGATCCCTCGTGCAGCGAGGCCGCCAAACGTGCTCAAGGTAAGTACCTCACGGCCGTGACCCTTCTGTTTCGCATATCATGTGGTACAAATTACTTGTCACCTTGTCATTGAGTATAATTATCATATCACTCCTGCTTACTTGGCTAATATCGTATCACTAATGATACCTGACTAATATCATATCGCTAACGATACTTGGTCAACATCATACACAATTGGAGAAACCCATTAACCACACATAACACAGGTTTTACACTCACACTTAACTCATGAACACTTTTCAAAGCACATGAGCCTGAACCTACTAAGTCTTTATCATTTGACCCACTTGATCTTCTTAGCATCTCCTTGACCTAAACCAATTTTCCAAACGCCGCTCAAGCACCGTGGTTCTGATCCAATGAAGTTTTTGGTATTTGGCCAACTACCAAAATACGCTCGCCTTGACCCAATCTTCTCCTTCCCTTGCAAGCAATCACCATACTTGATACTTATAGGTGTACCAATGGCTTGCCACGCATCGGCAAGTCTTTCTCGCTCCGGTTCCTACTCGACCACGTCTCACTTGTACTGACCAAACCACTAGGTGTAACCGATTGCTCGAACCTTCTCTTCAATATTTCTTACCTTCCTTGTGCCATGCTTGAGATTAACCATCTCACCCAGTATCATTGACCATTCTAGACCTCGACTTCTTTATGAGCGTAGTCCTGGTCCTTGCTGTTGACTATAGTTGACTCCAAGCTTCTCTGCACATACAAAGACCAATAAATCATTTCTGGGCACAAGTGCTTAACAACTTAACCCACGTTAGCTTAAACATGCTTCACATAATATGAATGTATTGACGTAGAACCGATTTACCAAATCCATAATCAAGTTCCCAAGTTTTAAAACTCTCAACTAAATTTCAGAAATTAGCCAATCTGATAGCCACCAAGCGGCCGGTCAGACCTGTATGCATAGCCGGTCTAATCCTAGGATGAAACCATAGACTAAAAATCCAAATCTTCTGTAAATGTGAATTTCAACTCAACACACATTGATAATAATTCACTACAAATAATACTAGACCTTCTCACGTGGTCGTAATATCAGAAGTTTCACATCGCATATTAGCCGCTCACGCTGCCAAACCATCTCTAGCCTCAAGACTATAAAAGTCCAAAGCCTCTACCCAAAGACTAGTAGCTATTAGCCAACACTTCTTGTCACGTTAATTCCCTCCAAATCTCAAACAAGAAAGAGATAGCTAAAACCCCATGCCATCGCACCACAAGAAACCAAGAACGACTCCACACCCCAACGACTACCGGTGCCAAGAAGTAGCAATATCCGAGGCTCCTTCCATGGGAGGGAGAGGAAGAGGCGGAACTTCCGCCCAAGCACCCTTGAGTGTACCCCCAGGAGAGAGGCCAGCTCCGTCCAAGCACCCTTGAGTGTACCCCCAGGAGAGAGGCCAACCTCTTGAGGCTCCACAAACTCATTGGCCATGACCATGGAAGAGCGCTTGACGCCGTCGAGTAAGAGATAGCAGAGAGCTAGAGGGCCAGGGATCACGCGGAAGGTAGCCAACAGAGCTCCTCCTCCACCCTGCCATCATCATCAAGATTTTGGAGAGGAGCATGAGAGGCGGCCAAGAGGGTTCTTGGCATGAATTTTGGACGTTTTGGCACTGTTGATACCCCAAAATTCCAAAAATAGCCTCTTCGAAAACGAAATTCCAACTCTAGCCCCCACCTGACCGCACCACTTAACGCCGTCGCGACACGTGTCCAGTGGTGCGGCCGGGGAGCGCACCACACCTGAGTGGTGCGGTCCCCGACCGCACCACACACCCGCCGTCTGCCACGTATATGGTGCGGTGCCGCACCGCACCACTCGCCTAATGGTGCGGCACCACACCGCACCACTTTGCGTACACCAGGGTTTTTTGCACGGGAGATTTTAATTTATACGCATTTGTAAAGTTATTTTTTTAAATAAAAATTTATGTGTATATGTGAAATAATGTGTGAAAAAATTTGAATTTGAAGTGGAGTCCACTTTACTGCTTGTGTAATTAGTTGTGCAATTATGAAAATTAAAAATATTGGTTGGTAGGGTACGAACGAAATTTGTGTGAAGTAATGATTAGTGTTTTTGTGATTTTCATATATTGCTGACCGTGAAAAATGTGTTCAACTGACAATAACAAATTTCGATCATGGTATGTTGTTTTATTGGAAACAATTTAAAGAAAATTTTTTGAGCACAAATGTGATATGACCAATTGGAGGAAATGAAGGAAAGTGATATTGAACACGTATGATTATAAGTTTTGTTAATTTTGTAGTTGTGAATGAGAAAAAATTTTGAAAAAATTGTAAAACAAGTTTATGTTGATTATATGTTGTAGATGCATAAAAAATTTCGGTAAAATTTTTTTAGGAACGATTGTGCGTAGAACGATCGATATATAAAGTGGTAAGTGACTTTTAGGGTTTGGTATGTTTTAAGGGTTTGCAATCCGCGTGATGTTTGTATGTTTTGTCAATTTTGTAGTTATAAACTGCGTAAAAATCAGATAAAGTTGCAAAAGAAGTTTATGTTCAATGTAAGTTGTAGATGCATAAAAAAATTTGGTAAATTTTTTTAGGAACGATTGACCGTAGAACGGTCGATACATAAAGTGGTAAGTGAATTTTAGGGTTTGGTCTGTTGTTAGGGTTTGCAATCTCCGTGATTGTTTTCAGTTTTGGCAATTTTGTAGTTATAAACTGGATAAAAATCAGATAAAGTTGTCATAAAAGATTATGTTCATTGTAAGTTGTAGATGCATAAAATATTTTGGTAAATTTGTTTTAGGAAAGATTGACCGTAGAACGGTCGATACATAAAGTGGTAAGTGATATTTTGAAGGTGAGGACCGCTATGTTAATATTGTTAAATGAGGTGCTACGTGAATCATGGAATGCGAAAATACTAGATATTAAACTTCAGAATACAGTTGGGAGTAACATGCCGCGTAGATTTTTATTACATGCATAACATATAGCATGATATGCGACTAACCCACCCAACTGCTCGTACGACCTACTGTGTGGACCGGGGCCACTTTCCCTTGCCCGCTCGGCGTTGAACTCCTCCGCGGCCTCTTTTGCCTTAGCCGCAATTTCCCTCTTTCTCTCGCGCTCCATCTCGCGAGCCTCCCGCTCCCTACGCGTGCAAGCTTCAAGATGAGCTTGCGTCTCGCGCTGTATACGTAGGGTGTGCTCGTGCTTGCGGCGCTCCTCCTCCAGCAACTCCTTCTCCTTTGTGACATTCCACTCCTCGAAGTCGAGGGTCCATTGGTCCTCAGGGTGGATCTCAAGATCGATCCATTTTCGGTAGCCACACAGGGGCTCCGGAGACTGTAAATACATGGGAGATATTGTTAGTGCGTGCTGTGAATGAGAAAAGGTAGGGGAAAATGGTGCATGTGGTCGTTACCGGCTGCCGATAGGTTGCGGTGTCAAAACGGCGGTTGGGGTAGTCACTGGAGTAGTTTGCGCAACCCCAGTAACGCATACCTAGACTGATGCGGTGCTTAGACTTGAAGAACTTGCACACGTCCCCGCACCAACAAAGGGGAGGTGTCTCCCCCTCAGGTGGTAGTTGTGGTGAACGCTCGGTGGGGACGTCCGGGATGGGGTTGTTGCTACGCGGGCGCTCTGGGGGGGACCTTTCATCGTAGCACGATGGGCTTGTTCTACCCGGGCCTGTATCGCCCTTATTTTCTCATCGCGGGCGGCATCGCGGGCCGCAGCTGACCGTGCTATGTCACGGGTCTCCTCCCAACCCTTCACCATCTTGTCCCATTGCTTCTTCTTGCCTTTGTCCATCCCGGTTGGGTAAGGGAAGCGCGATGTAGTATGGGGTTTGGATGTGCAATGTTCGCTGGGAAATGGAATGCATACCATTTTATAGTGGCCGTTTTGTCTCTACTCGTACGTCTAAAGCTGGTCCGCGTGGTCGTAGCAGTGAGTAAAGATGGGAGTGCTGCGATATCACTGAAAAAAGGCCCCGTTTTGTCATGTCACTGCCCAAAGCTGGCATCTTTTGTCATCTCGTTGAGCAAAGCTGCCCCGTTTTGTCATGTCATTGAGCAAAGCTGCCCTCTTTAGTACTGTCACTGCCCAAAGCTGGCATCTTTTGTCACCCACTGAGCAAAGCTGCGCCGTTTCGTCATGTCACTGCGCAAAGCTGGCATGTTTTGTCATCTCACTGAGCAAAGCTGCGCCGTGTCGTCATGTCACTGCGCAAAGCTGGCATATTTTGTCATCTCACTGCCCAAAGCTGGCATCTTTTGTCATAGCACTGAGCAAAGTTGCCCCGTTTTGTCATGTCACTGAGCAAAGCTGCCCTCTTTAGTACTGTCACCGCCCAAAGCTGGCATCTTTTGTCACCCACTGAGCAAAGCTGCGCCGTTTCGTCATGTCACTGCGCAAAGCTGGCCCGTTTTGTCATCTCACTGAGCAAAGCTGCGCCGTGTTGTCCTGTCACTGAGCAAAGCTGGCCTCTTTTGTCATTTCATTGCGAAAGCAGACCTGTTCTGTCATCTCTTACAGCAAAGATGACCCGTTATCTCGTTTGGTATAAGTAGCACGGTTGGGGTCCCAGTCCCAGCACATTGTTTAGTCGAACAAAGAAGTACCCTGTCTTTCGTGCTTGAACAAACCATGTCGGAAGCCGAGGGGCCAGTGGGCTTTGGGTCACCGAAGGACGACATTCCCTTAGAAAGGAGGGATATGTTCGGTCCACAGTACCGATTGATACCGAGTCGGCGTGCTCAACCTGCGTGGCCGAAATGCAGGCACAATGAGTACGCGGTCGTCCAGATCTTGGATTCCCCGAACGATGGCGGGCAACGTTTCTTCCGATGCTCACGCTTCGGGGTACAATTTAGTAGTTTTACTTTTTTCTATTGCTTATGGACCCGCGAAGTTTACCGTCCTTTTTTTTGCAGATGGCAAAATGCGACTTCTCCCGCTGGATCGACCCTCCTCATGAACGGTATGTTGATCGTTATGTGGATACATTATGGGCTCGAATATGGGACTTGGAGTACCGAATGGAGAGTCTCACTGAGGAGAACAACGACCTCCGCGAACAGATGCAACGCGAGAGGGGCAACGAGGAGGTCGTGAATATAGGAAGCTCTTATGATCCCACATGTTGCTGCGCGAACCCGAGCTGCATATGTGCATGCCACTACCACGACGGCCAGCCACGTCCGAGACGGCCCCCTCAGCAATTCTCCATGTGGGTGCCACGAGGCTCGTTTGGCATGTAGGTAACGAGGGTTATGGTTGTGTCGTATTTTAGTTCATGTATGTGTTGGCTGTACTACTTTCCGTAAATTGTTGGGTGTACTACTTTCCATAAATTATGTATGTGCAATGTATGTGTTGTTTCGTGTTGTAAGTGAGTGACGCCTTCATGTTCTGTGGCCTCTTTTCGTAACGATGTAATGTGCAACATTGTTAAGCATGCGATGGATTGGTTGTTATCTTCGTGGAGTTGTTATCACAAGCCAAAAAAATGCAATACTCAGCAAAGATGCCCCGTTTTGTCATCCCACTGGGCAAAGGTGGCATGTTTTGTCATGTCACTGCGGAAAGCTGGCCTCTTTTGTCATGTCACTGCGGAAAGCTGGCCCGTTTTGTCAAGTCACTGCGCAAAGCTGCCCCGTTTTGTCATATCACTGGGCAAAGCTGCCCTCTTTTTTCATGTCACTAAGCAAAGGTGCCCCTTTTTGTCTGCTCACTGCCCCTTTATGTAATGCACTTTTTTCCAATTTCTATTCTACAAATCTTAATTCTGTGCTACATATATTACAATTTTTTCAACTTCATAGAGTCTAATTTATTTTTAACTTCTCATTGTATTTTTTTACTTTATTTGCAGAGCGCGCTAACACATTAAATTCAAATTTTACTGCAAATCAAAATACATTTTTTGTAATTTCACTCCTATTTTGTATTATTATTCTACTAATTAAATCACTAATCGAGCAACTCATTTTTCATCATTTCTTACTTACGATTTCTTACATCGATCAAATAACTACATTTTTTGCCAATCTGTTAGATCCTCTACATTTCTAGTACTACTTCCTCTACATTTCTAGTACTACCCAACAATGTACCATCATATATGCAACGTTACACTTTAACATAGATTTTTTTTACGAACATGCACAGCAAGATCTAATATTATTCAGTGATTTTGGCTACAAGAATGAATACATGTTAATACAAACAGTAGCTACGCAAGTGGCCTTTCCGACTAGATATGTGCTTCACAATGATATCATTTAAATGTTGGTACAATCCAGTCAACTTTTTTTAAAATTTACGGTCCACAAGAGCAGTACAAAATTCTTCACATAAAACATAAATTACAGTACACTACAACTACAAATATTTTACAAAAAAAATGCAATACACTACAATCACAAACAACTACAAACATTTTACATTACAGTGGACAACAACAGTACATAATTTCTTCACATAAAATTAAAAATACAACACGATAATTACATAAAATACAACAAGATAACTACAACCATTTAACATTACAGTAGACATATGGAGACCGTTTACAGAACGTTTACGCTAATTACCGGCTAATTACTATGATTAAATTACAGACGCATGGAGATGATATTTACCTTTTCTTGAAGCTCACGAGACGATCTACAACTTTCTCACTTGCGAAAACTTCAGATCCCTTCTAAAATTACTCCAAATGCCGTGTAAAGCCTCTATTGCTCCCTCTCTTGCTCTTCTTCACTATCTGCTCCCTCCCTCGCTTGCTGCTTCTCTAGCTAGCGCAAATGCAAAAACGTTGATTCCAGACGCAGGGTCTTCCTTTTATCCCAATATTCACAGCGCTCGCAGTAGGGGCCGGCTCTCTACGTATTGACACATTGCATGCACGGTATAAAGAAATGCAGCACGGACGGAGGAATCTTGCATGCAGCACGGGCGGGCGGGCGAAATGAGCTGCTTTCGGCCGGTGATGGGACTTGGCAGTGTGGTGCGCCCGGGGGCCGCACCATTTGCGGTGTGGTGCGCCCGGGGAGCGCACCATTTGCCCGGATGTGACGCCCGCCGAGTGGTGCGGTCGGGGACCGCACCACTCACGTGTGGTGCGCTCCCCGGCCGCACCACATGCCACGTGTCGCGTTGCCGTTAATCGTGCGGTCGTTTGGGGGCTATTTTTGGAATTGTGTTTTCAGCGCGACTATTTTTGGAATTAACGGCAGCAACAGTGCTAGAAACGTCCAAAATTCTCTTGGCATCGGCAAGAACTCTTCCCCAGCTCCGAGGTCAGCACCAAGAATCCTACATGAGGAGTAGGCGTCGTCGGCACGTCAAGGTCAGCGCCCAAGGTGCCCGTGCGAACTGGAAATGAGGACGAAGCTAGGGTGGCGCAACAACCTGTTTGTTGGGATACGGGTAGTCTACACTAGCGCAAATTAAAAATTTCTACCGTATAAATTAGGAAATCATGTGAGTAAACGATCAAAGATCGTTACCACTAGATGCGTAGTGCAGTGGAAGTAAAGTTGAAGCGGCTGACTCAATAATTCTTTTTAGTCAAATAATATACTTAACTGGAAACCACTAAGCATGTTTGTATCCGCATCATCCTCTCCTTCTTCAAGAAAAGCCATCCTCGGCTTTTGATAACCTGAAAATGTGCTAACCAAAGAAAACAACGTATATGTATGGTAGATATATTTATCACAAGTTGTTTTGGTATTCCCCATATTATGAACAATTTGTTTGATTAAATAGCCATAAAGCATAGGGCCTATTTTTTCGACTTTTGAAACCAGATTTTGGCTTTTGCTATAGTACCTAACTTTCAAACAGAGTATTTTTTTCAAGACGGGATCTACAAGTTAATTGTAATACACGTTAAAAGCCCAACATCTGTACCATCCAAAATCGCAAGCGAGTATCTCTGTCTGTAATCTCTGTCACAAACAACTAAAATTCAAAAAATTTAGCTAAAAGCCGTAAACCACAGCCACAAAGAACAGACCCAGATACAAGTGTATGTTGACTCATCACTTATATATATATATATATCTCAATTTATCCACATCATTCCCTCTCACATCGAGAAAAGTCATCCTCGACTTTTATAAACTTGCATACAAGTTAGTAGTGGACAACACCATATAATATTGTTCTAATGTAGGTGAGAAAAATTTTAGTGACTTCTATGCTTCAACTACGCTACTCTGATTACTTAAGCATAGCTCAAAAGATGGCTTGTCTAAAACATACAAATTTAAATAAGCAAGCTTATCACTTATAATGTATATTCGATAAACATAGAACTTGTCCTCTACACCATAATCTCTAATCAAATTAAATTTATATGTGTAGTTATAAGTACCAACTAGTGATTTTAAACATGAAATTTCAGTAAGGTTCTCAATCACACTAGCTCTTTAGGATTATCGAACATGATATAGTATAAAGAATTATCAGGAGATATTCCAATAAGAACTTCCTTATGAGCATTCAATTTCATATTATGTAAATTAAACAAAGAAATTTCAGAATATAGAATCTCCAATTGAACACATGAGTTCTCACAATTACTCATCTTTTCATATTTAAATTCAGCACCAATATTGTTACCTTTATTGTCCTCCTCAATTGATGTAGATGCTGTAGGTATCAAATCTTCATAATGAAATAATGGGACATCAAGCACTTCATTCCCAACTATGGGTATCCCTCAGCTTTTGCTTTCAACGGTGCCGATTGTTGAATGTTGAACTCATTGTCTTCAATTTGAACCTTTACAATATGAGAAACAATACTAGAAGTAGATATTAATGTGTTAGTTTTAGAACCAACTTCACTTTGTCTATCTTCAACTTCTCTCTTTTCTTTTGGTGTATATTTCACACTCTCAATTTGGATGTTCTTAACCTCACATATGGTGGAATCACATAGCTCACTCTTTTTAACACTCTCACTCAGTTTGGTTATGTAGCTCTCGTCTTTATATGAGTTTTGATGTATCTTAAGTGTTGTATGTAGCATTGGGGTAGCACTAATGTCTTCTTGACCGAAGAAAAAAAATCTTATGCTCAGTCATCTTCTCATGTGTCACGCTAGTAGAGGCATAAGAATGAAAAGGTTGGCTTACATGGAACCGTGGTTCATGACTCTCCTTAATTCTCTTCTCCTCCTCAATCGCACAATTTACAAGATCATACATACTACTAAAATATTTATGTGGAAGTGCAGTGGCGATGTTAGAATTCAAGTCACCTTTGAAGTATGCCTTCTCCCTTAATGCACTAGTGACACCAGCACAACGCAATGCACTTTGCATCTTAAAATTGTAATCTTGAACAATATTACTCCCTTTTGTGATACTCTCCACATAGTGAAGCAATACCCTCTCATAATAGGATGGCACAAACTCGCTTCTCATGATCACCTTCAAATCGACCCAAGATTTGATGAGTCGTCTTCCAAATAGTTTTTGCCATCAACTATAAACATAGTCTTCAAACTTCATAGTAGCTCGTATCACCTCTTAGTCTTTGGGAAGCTTCTGAAATCTAAATACTTTCTCCATTAACTATTCCCACTCAAGATACTTCTCTAAATCATCACTTTCAAAGAAATGAAGGTACAAGTTGTTGGGCTCGGAATTGCACCAAGAGAAACGAAATACTAAAGATGCATTTTCATTTTGTTCACACCGAAAGAAATGAATTATTGAATATCCTGTCATGGTTAGTTGTAGAAAAGAAACTATGCTACTATGAGTAGAAGTGAATTGAGGCCAAAACTTACACTTGGCAGTAGCTACAATAGCAAAGTGATGATCAAGCGAATTTAAGAGTGTTCACAATTGCACAACAACGGTTATTTAGCGAAGCTTAGTACAAAAGTGTGTATCCTAAGCAATATAAAATTCTTGATATTGTAAAGTTAAGTAATAATCCAAACTATAATATTTTCGCTTAAGTGTTGATCCAATAGGTTTAAGTGAAGTGTATGAACACACACACGCAAAGATCAATGCGACTTAATACAAATAATAGAATGAGTTAAATAGAAGCAATCTGAAATTGAGGGTTAAATAACCTGTTTTGCACCATGTATTAGGAGTAGGGCTGGCAAAAAAGCTCGGGCTCGTGAGCCAGCTCGGGCTCGGCTCGGGCTCGTGAAAGCTTGGCTCGGCTCGTGGATGAAACGAGCCGAGCCGAGCCAGCAAAAAAGCTTGAGATCTAAACGAGCCGAGCCCGAGCCAGCTCGCGAGCGGCTCGGTTGGCTCGGCCCAACAGGCCCAACTCCCCCGTAAAACCCTAATTGCCCACTTGCCCTTTCCCAATCGGCCGCCAATCCCAGGCATGAGGCGGCTCAGTTCGGTGTCCTCTCCGCAAAACCGCAACGCCTCGCCAACGCTCCCGAGTTCCGACTGGCCGACTCGACTCCCCGAGGCGGCGACGCCGGCGAGGCCCCGACTCGGCGACTCCCCGAGGCGGCGAGGCCCCGACTCGGCGACTCCCCCGACCACAGCCGACAGGGAAGCGCTAGGGTTTTGGTGCTCCTCTCGCGGCGGCGCCTCCTCATCCCATAGCTCGGAACATCAGGCGAAACCGCAAGGTGAGAGACCTTTCTCGTCCTCGATATGGTCCCTAGTACTTTCGGAGGTTCAGATTTAGAGTTTTTGGTGCGGAGTTTCGAGGTAATTTAGGTAAAATCCTTTGTGTTGCATGTATCCTGTATTTCTAATTTTCTATCCCTGGTTTTGTGTAGATGTCATATAAATCTGGTTCACCCGTAATCTGATTCTCATCTCTCGGATCGGGAGGCGAAACCGCAAGGTGAGATGTGATTCAAATCTGATTCACCCGAAATGTTTTATATGCCTTTTTATTACCTTTTATTTTCTGTATGGATGTATACTTGTATAGTCATCTTTGGTCATTGGGAAGTAACAAATGGATATGATTTGTATAGTCATCCATGGTATGCAGTTCTGAATCAATGTTTAGTGGTTATGATTATTAATAAAGGTTAAAATTGCCTATTTTAGAGTTGGCTTTTTTCCCTCTATGCACCTATAACCATACCTACAATCCAACAACGAAACTCTGTAATGAAATACGTTGGATATGTCATACATCCATTTTCATAAAAGTAAGATATGCCCTTCTTTTTATTAGTTGTTCCTTGCAGAAAAGGATCAACTGAAGGAAATCCAAATAAAAGGGCTAATCAGCATGTTTAAATAAGTTTGTATAAATCTTACATATAAGCCCGAGAAATGAAAATTCAACCAAGGCATTACTTGAATGATATTAAGAAAGATGTATTTGTCAAATTAACAACTTTACTTGGAATGTAAATAAATTATTAGACGTACCCGCTTCTCAAGCCGGCGGAGCATAGCTGCATCCAATTCCCATGGTAGATTTGTTGCTGCAAGTACAAATACTAAGTCGTTCGTCTTTGTCAAACCATCCATCTGCAGTACACATTGGCATAAATATGGAAGTATAATTTGAAATCTGAAGCACAGTTTGTTGGGCGTGTTTCAAGCTAGGAGATCATGAAGTATGAAACTATGCATTAGAATGCTACAATAGCTAGTTCATATTTGATATTAACAAGTACAAACCTGAATAAGTAGCTCAGTCTTTAAGCGTCGACTAGCTTCATGCTCACTACGAGCTTCACCACGTTTCATATCTATGTTAATATTACATTTTAGAATGCCGATTTCTAGTTAATCATATCGGCATCTCATAGATATGATTAACTAATATTTACATTTTAGAATGCCGATTTCTAGTTAATCATGAAAAGATATGGGTTGTTCTGCTGTAAATGTTGCAATCAGATTCTTGTAAAATGTAAAATAATTAATCAGATTCTAGATTTTCAGCTGGATATGGAGAGGTCTTTTGCGGTCACTGGTGGTTCTGTTGCTGCATCTTCGGCAAGTAATCCCAATCCCATATCCACAAGCCAAGGAAAAAATGCTAGTGAAGCGGCAGTGCCTCCAGTAGTAGTAAGTAACAATTAATAAGCATCATGTGATTAATGTTTGATACTTTCTTGATGATTGTTCTGTTGTTTTATTTCATGAAATGCAGTTGTCTGTTGATGACAATTCCGAGGATAACTCTTTTGACTTCAATGATGACATGTCAATGTCATTGCCAAGTGGTGATGAGGGACCAGTGGGTGATTCAATTGATGGCGAAACGGAGCAGCAACCAAAAAAAAGAAAGGCATCTTTGAAGGGGAGGAAGCGGTCAAATTGTTGGAAAAATTTTAAGGAGGTTGAAGTTCCCTCATCGGTGCATCCAGGGCAGAAGGAAACAAAGGCAAAGTGCAGGTATTGCTATTCTCTATACACGTATAAACGTGGTGGAGCTACTTCACATCTTGTTAGGCATATGAAGAAGTGCACACCTTACTTGAACAAAGTGGCTAAGAAGAGGTCTCAAGCTCTTCTCAACTATGCACCTGAAGGGTTAGTTGATTCAAATCTCCCTGTTGTTGTCACTCCTAGCGAGTATAATCATGAGGAAACTCGTAAACTTATAGCTAAGATGATCATTGTTCATGAGTATCCATTTAGGATGGTAGAGCACACTTGGTTCAATATTGTGATGAGGTATTTAAATCCAGCATATCAGTTTATTGGTAGAAGGGCCATAAGAAGTGAATGCTTGAAGGTTTTTCAAAGTGAAAAAGAAAATCTTGTCAAGAGTCTTAGGGGTGTGGACATGATTAGCTTAACCTGTGATTTATGGACATCCAACCAAAATCTTTGCTACATGGCTTTAGTTGCACATTACATAGATAAAGATTGGACAATGCAATGTCGTGTGCTGAACTTTGAAGAGTTGGATCCTCCACACACCGGGAATGTGATAGGTCAAGCTGTCTTTGATTGCCTAGCTGAATGGAAAATTGAGGATAAGGTTATAACAATTACTCTAGACAATGCTTCCAACAATGATACTGCTGTTCGGAGTTTGAAAGCTAAGCTTGCAGCTAGAAAATCAAGTGTTTACATTGCTAAATACTTTCATGTACGTTGTTGTGCTCATATTGTCAATTTAGTGGTGAATGATGGCATAGCACCCTTAGCACATTTGATAAAGAATATAAGGGAAACTGTAAAGTACATAAAGAAATCTCCATCTCGCATGCACAAGTTTGTAGAAATTTGTAGATCTCTTGCTAAGGAGTTGGTAGAAGGACTAAAACTTGATGTGTCAACAAGGTGGAGTTCAACCTATCACATGTTGAAAGCTTGTATTCCATATAGGGAAGCTTTAGACAATTATGCAGATACAGATGCAAATTATAAGTGGAAGCCAAATGATGAAGAGTGGGCTTTGTATGAATCAATTGAGCCTATACTTAGGTCATTAGCTGAAGTTACTACTGCATTTTCTGGTTCCACGTACCCCACTGCAAATGTGTTTTATCCACATATTGTAAATGTCAAGATTGCATTGACGGCTGCTTGTGCTTCAAGTGATATCAATTTGAAGGCTATGGGTACTGCAATGTTACAGAAATTTGACAAGTATTGGGAAGAAAAGAACAATGTCATGGTGCTTGCAACTATTTTGGACCCACGATTCAAAATCAGATTTGTTGAGTGGTGTTTTCAGCAAATTTTTGAGGCTGAACAAGCTGAAAAGGAATTGTCTGAGGTTCGAACTGAATTGGATAAACTCTATGAGAAGTTTGAGAAGGAATATAAACAAAAGATGACAGCTACAAGCAAAGCTAAGGGTGCTAAATCTACATCAACATGTACAAGTGTGGATACAAACAAGTCTTTGCCTTCAGTTTCAAGCCATTTTCAGTCCTTCTTGCAATCTTCTACTAAAGATGCATCAAAATCAGAATTGCTTCTTTATCTTGATGAACGGAATGAGGATTTAGGCAACAAAGGCTTTGATTTGCTTCAGTGGTGGAAATTGAATGCACATAGATATCCAGTGGTGTCAAACATGGCTAAGAACTTCCTCACAATACCTGCAAGTTCAGTCTCTTCGGAGTCTACTTTTAGTGCCGGGGGTAGAGTTCTAAGTGACTATCGTAGTTCTCTAAAGCCTGCAATGGTTGAGGCATTGATTTGTTCTTCTAGTTGGATTAGAGGCGCTCCCATGATCACGGTATGCTTATTATTCCAAATGCAATGGTGCATTTTCTATTTTTACACATGACTTGCTTAGTTGCTTATTTATTTCTGAATTTTAGGAAGAAGATAACGAAGATGATGTTGAGAACATCCCATTTCCTACAAGTGAAGTGCAAAGTAACTAGTAAGTTTGTAATAAAATCTACTATTATTATTTGCTCTCATATTGGATCTCCTTTATTTATTTGCTCTCATATTGGATGACATACTTTAATTACTTGCTCTTAATCTCTCATTATGTATGAGGCAGAGATTCATGAAAATGGAGTGTTGCTGACTTGGAGAGGTGGAGAAGAGAAGATTCTCTTTTGTTATTTTGCCAAATGAAAAATTGATTGCAAGTTTCACTGTGAACATCACAACATGTATTATACTTTTGGACTTGTGGACTTGGACATGTATTATGCATATCAGCATATGCTTGCTGCCTGAGATGCACATGCACTTCTATCTTGTGAATTGTGATAGTGTATTTTGTGTGCAAAGTTGCATATTTGCATGCTTAAAGTTTATGCCTGTGAGATATTATTGGTTGTATACTTGTATGCCTATGGTATAACCTGGAGTCCTGGAAAGAGCAAATCAGCAGAAGTGGTAAGAGCGGCTCATATTTCTGTCATGAGGTGTTTAATTTTGTGATGGTTACCGCTTGTCCTCTGTACTTTTGTTTTCTTGATGAAGAATGCTTCCACAAATCTGTTGAGTTTTCTTCCTGGAACCCATTTTTTGGTAAGAAATGTTCTTCTTTCTTCCTCTTCTTTTTGAGAAGAGTAATTTCGTAAAATCTCTAGTTTTACGGTAAAGGTAACGCAAAACCCCATGTTTTTACTGTTTTGGTTAGTAGAATATATTGTGCTGATTCAATAATAGGTTGTTTGGTTTACAACACCAGTTTTTGGACCCTACACATTGTTGGCTCGCGAGCCTTCGCGAGCTGGCTCGAGCCGCATCACGAGCCGAACCGAGCCCACAAAAAAGCTTGATGTCCAAACCGAGCCGAGCCGAGCCGAGCCGAGATTCTACCAAGCTTTCACGAGCCGAGCCGAGCCAGGCTTGGCTCGGCTCGTTGCCACCCCTAATTAGGAGAGACATTAGCCAATTGCAACAATATGAATATAAGGGTACAAGATTGCTCAAAATAAGTAAGCACATAATCTGAAAATTGTTTGCTAGAGTTGATTTTTAGCTTTTCATGTGGCCGAAACTTGGTTTCTCCTTTTTTTAAACTCTTCTTGCCAATCAAAAGAAATTTCAGTCAATTTTCCCCTGATTTTTTGGTAGCCAAGTGGAATTTACATGTGGTTGCTTAGCTGCTCTTCTTCTTCTTCTAATACCTTCCTTGCCATGGCTTTTCTTTGTGGCAACCTCTTTCTTCCTTCTTTGTTCGCCTGGTTGAAAAGGAGATAGGGTTTGCTTTTCCATACACTCACAAGCCAAATTTTAGAATATGCAATTAATTATATGAGCAGTCCTTAACACAATCTTCAACAGCTAGTCTCAAAGATGAAATAAAACATAAGTGAAGAACATTATTTGTGCAAATATTAACAACCAAAGAATTGCTATTGAACCATCCACACACATGCGGTATTGTAGTCGTGTAGAACTGTTCACCGCATGGACTGTAGCTCACGCAGTTACTGTAGTGCATGAGGGTAGATTTGTTTTGATGGTTTTAAGGAGTTCAAAACCAACAAATTTAGGGTTTAAATAAACCAGAAGGACTAAGCTATGCAAAAGGAACACTAAGTTCAGCACTAAACAAAAATTCTAATGGATTAAAACCTAACAAAACTCACAAAAATAACAGATTGAAACTAGGGTTCAAAAATTTTTTTGTTGCAATTTTTTGGTTTTCTTGGACTTTAGGAATTAAAAATAGCAAGGAAATTAATCTAAAAGCTAAGGATAAATAATTCTACAAAGGAAATCATGCTCTGATACTAATATGATACATGGTCGCTCAATCTTCTCGACGTAGGATTAATATACCCACGTGTAGCCTCTCAAATCGTAGTGATCATCCATTGCCAATACAAAAACAAATACTTTTTAATTTACGAGAATATACACGCTAGGCTTCACAACCATCTAGCGAAGTCTTAATTCCCTCGTGAAGATGGTTCGGCCATCATGAAGAAAATAAGAGCTAGATCAATCCATTATATGATAAAAGGTGGTCTTCTTCATCTGTGGGACCTGGTGGCCCCTTGATGTGACGGCCAACCGAAGCAGGAACCAACGCTCTGCATGTCCAAGAAGACCGCAAATGCACAACGGGCATATTCATGCATGTAGAGACACTGACAAACTCTGTCATGATCTTTTTCTCAGCGTGAAGCACTTGTTATGATTGAAACATGCTGCATGTATCCACCACTGGTCTTTCTTTAAAAGCAAACAGATCAAACCAGGTAGCTAGCAAGCAACTCTTGTATGCATGCACATCCAAGTGTCCCAGCATGCAGGCTGGCCGGGTTGCACCAGCCAGCCTCGACTTATCTTTTTAAATAATATATTTTTATTTTTTATACCTATGTTTTTTATTTTACAAAAATGGACATCTGTCATACCATGGTTGGGTGATATGGGCAAGTCGCCCAATCGTTGGGCGACAAGTAGCCAAGTCGCTTAACGATTGGGCGACAAGTACCAAGTTGCTGAACTGTTGGGCGACTAGTGTGTAGTCGGTCAATATGGTTGAGCGACTTAGCATTTTTACTCTTAATACCTTAATACCACTACACACACAAGAAGTGGTGCTTGCATCTTTTCACAGCGTGGTCTTCCTGGCATCTTTTCACAGTGCTTGCATCTTTTCACAGTGTGGCCTTCCTGGCCACATCGCCCGCAATGTCTACCGGCCGCTCTAGCTTCCCCTTCATCCATATCGTCCTTAATACAATGACTCTGTCGACGGCCCTTCCCACCCTTCAAAAGGTCCAGATCCGGAATCCAAGCCCTCTGTGCAATATCTAACGTAGCAAAGTTACCCACAACCCTGAAGCCTCTTAGCTCACCGCACCACACCTGCAACACCCTCTCCTTCATGAAGTACTTCGACATGAAGCTCGATGGCTCCATGTTGATAATCCCACATGCGACGAGAACATGAGAGCATGCTTGTGAAGGAGCTTTGGCTTGTTGCATATGCAGTTAGGTTCATTTATATGATCTTCAAGGCACATCTCATGGGTAACAAGAGAGCGAGCAGTCCCAAATCCGGTTCTTTCTCGAAGGAGCACGCCAACACGATGCTTTGTATTTTCCATCACGTAGACCGTGTGCAACCGACCCTTCTTAGTCTTGGCCTACATATATGTTGTGATCATCGAGTAATATGGTGTATGTGAGTTGGCTGCATGAAGTGGTGCATTTGCATGCCTTTCTCTGAAATATCCGATTGTACCTTATAGAACGGCTTCGACGATGGCGATGAGGGGTTGAGAACGGATGCCCCTAAGAACCCGTACACCTCAACAAGGTTAGTGGTCATTATGTCATACCTCACACCATTCATGTCGTGCAACAAGGACCACTTCTCCAATGGCTTGACCTCAATCCAATGGGAGAAACACTTGATATTCCTCGAGGTCTTCCGTGTCATACCGGGAGGGTCAAGCTCTGGCAATGGTGTGAGGCATTTGGGTTGCACCACCCCAGGAATGGCCGGTCGCTTGGTCCTCTCAATGACGTGTTTCCTGATGTGCTTCTCTGACATCTCCCACATCGTATTGAATTTACGCTGCTAGTTCTGCATAGCTAGCCTCTTGAATAACTTCATCAACGGTTACTACATGAACTGCTTGAAAAAATTTGTCCCCAGATGGTGAATGCACCATCTGTTCCTTATGTCTGGCTAAGGGAACGGTTTCTCTGGGTCTTGCTGAAGTTTTCTTATAACCTTCATCATCCCAGACTGGCGATCATGGATTATGTAGACATTAGGACATGCCCTAACTACTTCCTTCTTCATATGTCGAAGGAACTACAACTAGCTGTTGAAATTCTCACTTTCGACGAATGCGATGGCCAAGGGCAGAATCTGATTGTTGCCATTAACACCAATTGCTGTTAGGATCTGCCCCTTATATTTCCCTGTTAGAAATGTCCCGTCGATTGAGATCACTGGTAACATATACTTGAAAGCATCGATGCAGGCACCGAAGACTAAGAAGGCTCTTTGCAAAACTAGATAACTGGGCGGTCTTTTGGATGGCTTATCCTTCACAGCAATGTATGTGCCTAGGTTCTTATCCTGTAGTACCTCGAGCATACGAGAAAGGTTGTCATAAGCCAGCTTGAAAGAACCGAACATTCTTTCCAAAGCTTTCTACTTTGCACGCCATGCTTTGGCGTAGCTAATCTTGTAATTGAATTTTTCCTCAATAGCTACCATGATGTGCTTGGCCTCCATGTCCTTCTTCTTCACTATCTCACCGTACATGACATTAGCTATGAAGGTAGACATCAGGTTGTGATACTTCGGTAAAACACTACTGAGCACGCAAAAGTGCGGCTCCACCTTCGAGACAATTCAGTGAGTCTTGTACTTAGGTTTGTGTGTGTGCACACACCAAGGACAACTAACCTACTCGCAGACCATGGTGTACTGCTCTTGGCTAGATTTTAGGACCCAAAATGTCCATTGCATGGACAAGGCCTAGAGCTTAATGGCATCCTGCAGTGATCCTTGTTAGTAAATATTACATGAAGCTGAACCTCAGCATGGTACTCCTATGGTGATTCATGCTCATCGTGCACAGAAAGACCCTCAACATCCATCGTATTCCAAGCCTGTGGCATGGGACATTCATCGTCATCGGAAGACTCATCATCATCATCTTCTAAAGCTTCCTCCTCAGCCTAGGTCGTATTCTTATTGATCTTCATCTGACGCACAATAGCGTCGATATACTCCCCTGCGTCTGCCTGTCCAGTGGGCTCAGCTTGCGTAGTGCAATCTTCTTGATCTACCTTAACAACATCTGCATCTGCCTGTCTAGTGGGCTCAGCATGCGGTGTGCGATATTCCGATTCTACCTCCGCAACATCACTCATCACGTCCTCTTGATGAACCACGCACTATGCGCCTAAGTTGCTCCTACCAACTGGACCTCCTATGACTCCCTTCGGACATGGTTGCACTAGTAGCACGCACTCGTAACCACATCGTCGGTAGCCTTCCACAAAGCACTTCCATGCAATCGTGCTTATCAGTCTTCTCAACTCCCATTGAATGTTCGTGGCAAACCGACTCCAAAGCTCATGTAGGACGACACTGCACACCTCGGTGTCTAAGGAGAAGCTACGTGTGAGCCAGTCCAAAACATCTCCGATTTGAACATTCTCCGTGTCTAGGAGTGCCATACCGACTTGTAGAAAATTGTTCAGGTCAACACCGTATGGACTTTCACAAATGGTACCAACATCGTAATAAACTTTCAATGTTGTGGGTTCAGATATGACTGATTTCTCACTGCAAATATTACCATTGATCAACATGCATTCACTAAATATGTGCTAAAGAAATACGTAGCTACACATTACCTACATTCGGATGATAATAAGAATGGATGAGGCTATTACCTTCATGCGAAAACCTTTTCTTCTTATCAATGAGCTTTCTTCATCTTCCTCTCTAACCTCACAAGTTCCCCTCCTCTTTTTCTCTCCTCTCAAGCTGCTCTCCTCTCCTTCACTCCCTTTCCTGAGCTCCTCTCCTCTCCTTCACTCCCTCTCCCGATCTCCTTTACTTCTCCCACTCTCCTTCTCTTCCTCTTCCGAGCTTCTTTGTAACCTTCTCCTCTTCACTTCCCCTCTAATTCTCCCCCTCTTTTTTTCTCCTCTCTCGAGCTCCTCTCATTTTCTTATGAGAGAAATGGTGAGAGAGCCCATGAGTGGGTCAGGTCAAAGAGAAAAAGGAGAGCTGACAGTAAGTAGTCACTTCATCGTTGGACGACTTGGCCACTTATCGCCTAACGGTTGGGCGACTTGGCCTCTTGTCACCCAACAGTTGGATAACTTACTCATGTCGCTTAACCGTGTGGCGACAGATGCCAATTTTTGTAAAATAAAAAAGCGCGGGTATAATACGGTAATTCAAAACAAAAATTAGATTATTTTAAAAAAAATTCAGCTAGCCTCACTGTCATGACTGCATGCACCAAGGGTGTGTACAGATATGCAAAACTTCTTTTTTCATGACCTTCTAAATGTATATTTACTTTAGACTTATACAGATCGAGTATATGTCTATATATAATTAAAATAGTAGTTGTTTTGTATCTTCAAATGTAATAATTAAAGTTCCAATTAAATTAGAGTTCGCATTGTAATATTTAATGCGGCTCAATAATTTTTTCTAACTAAATAATATATCTAGCTAAAAATTGCTAAATATGTCTTTATCCGCATCATGTTATCTGGGATGTTGCCCCCGAGCATTATGCATGCTTGATTGCTTGTACAAGCAACGGATGCAGCCAACTCCCATCAGGGTTTCTTCTAGGATCTATAATCAATTGGGGAGTTAAGCCTGCCTTGAGTTTGTGTGATAGCTTGTTTGCCCCTCCCTTTTTTTTTTGTGTTTGCCGTCTTTTCCCCATCTCTTTTATTTATTTATTTCCACTGAGACACAATTGAGTGCAAACAAGCTGCTAGCGTATATGACATTTAGCATCTATGCTTGTTGCGAGGCCTACCAAACATCAACTTAGACCTATGCAACGCATCCCCACTCACCAACACGTCCTCCTAAGCTATAAATTGGAAACACACTTTTTATGTAAGATAGGACACACCGGAAGGCAAAATCGCGAGGGAAAAAAGGCTCTCAATTACATGTAGACAATTGAACAGTACTCAGGATGGTATTTGCCACTGCAACATCGTGTCATCGTGTGCATTTGCCGGGACACGCTTTAGCCAGTTTAGTTTCGCTCTTGTTCTTATTTTTTTTAGCGAAATTTCAGCCAAAGGACAAGGCTATAAACACCCTGCACACTTGATCAAAGCAGCAGAGTACGCCAAAGACTTCGCATGTCCCCTCGCCTGCAATGTCAGGGGAGCTTGCTGCCTCGCTGCTGGCGGCGGAGAACCCTCAACTGTTCGACAAAATGCTGGGCAGGGAGTGGCCATCGCGGCGAGTGGAGGTGGAGCCGTGCCACCGGCGCCGGCACCATCGCGTGGCCGTGGCCATCAGGTGTTCGACGAGATGTTTTTAACATGCGCCGTTCGCCGGCGCTTCCGTCCTTGTATGCTACTTAACCAACTCTGCCATATAAGAGCCCGAGCGTCGCCTCCTCTCCGACTCCTCGCTTCTTCCCTCCAAAACCCGACTCAAAAACCAAGAACCCACCATTGCAACCCCCACCTCCTCCTTCCTCCTCCTCCTCCCTCCTCCTCCTCCCCTGAAGCATCATCCGTTGCAAGGGGCGCCTTCTCGTCTGCGCCAAGAGGAGGCAGGACAGGAGGCGCAATGGCGAGCAGCTCGTCCTCCACGGGGCTGTGGTCGCCGCGGACCCCGTCGCCGCCAACGAAGCCCCGCCGCGGCGGGGCGGCTGCGGCCGCGTCCGAGGAGGAGAAGCTGCTCCGCGCCGTCGAGAGGGAGATAGAGAGGAGCTACGCGGCCAAGCGATCCTCCTGCACCTCGCCGTGGAGGCAGCTGGTTCAGAAGGCCACCAAGAAGAGCCCCGCCGCTTCCAAGAAATCTTCCTCGGCGCCTCCGTCGCCGTCGAGAGCGTCGCAAGAAGCCAACAAGGGCGCAGGCTTCGCTGGCGCGTCGGGCTCCGGGTCCAAGAATCAACCGGAAGCGGGCGCCGAGGAAGAGAGCATGCCCGTGGGACAAGCCGCGGGTCTGGCCAGGTCTGGCTGTGCAGCGACGATGAAGTGCGCGTTGGCAAGAATCCAGAGAGGCGACGTCGGCGACAATGGCGAGACGTTCACCGAGATGGAGCAAGCGATGAAGGGCCTCCTGGATGTCACGTTCAGGAAGGAGAAGGCCCCCGGGGTGCCTAGGAAGTTTGTGTCCAGATGGTCTCGTGGTGATGTAAGTGCCATGGTCTCTGAGTTCATGGGTTCATGATGCTTTGCTTCGTCTTTCTAATTCTTGATAGGAATCTTGGTACATTGGACTATTGAAGTGCTTCGTGCTGTCCTCTACGGGTTTCTTTCTTGTTTGTTTCTTGATGAGAGAAATTTGTGGACAAATCAGTTGCACTGCTTTGTAATGGTTCTGTTCTTAGTTTGTTTCATGTTCTTTCTGCAGCTACTGATTGTTTCTTGGAGTAACTTCTGTAGACACTGTCCAGTCTACGCAGAAAAGAAGCTACTTTTGTTTTACATCTTTTTCTTTACATGAAACTGATTCCATAACTATAATTTGTTTTCAGAGAGGTCGGTCGCGGAGAGATGTTCTTGTTGATCCTCTCATCCTGCCTTCTGGAGATGTATGTACTGAGCTAGCTTTGCTCTTAATTTACAATTCTGTATTGATACTTACCTTAATTATGGTCATGATGAATCACCCCAGTCCCCACTATGTCACCTAGTTATCCATTTCTGTCTGTAACCTCCTTTTTGTAAACTACTGTCTACTGTCTAATGTCAAGACTCTTATCCAGTTCAAGATGCTACTGGTATACGTTCTTGTATGATTTAACCACATCTGAACGTTTATCATGTCGGGAAACTGATAGGCATAACATTGCTCGCCCTTTAGAATGTTGCTCTGCAATTTTTTCATCTGTTTTGACCAAGTAAACCATATGCTACTGGTAGTTTACTTCAATACCAGTGACCAGGGCAACTGTGAAGTATTCTTACTTCTTAGGAAGTCTCATCACTGACAAAAAAGGACCTGCCATGTTTAATTTTGATGAATTTGCTAAGTTTGTAATGCTCTGTATGCTACGTTTTCCATTACATAAGATGGATATTTTCATTAGGGAATCCTTTCATTAAATAAGATGTATATGTCATCTAGTTTTGCTTGAGCCAATCATCTATTTCTTTGTAATACACTCTACTAATTTTTCTCTTCTATAATAGTAATCAGTTTTATTGATGCTGTCACCAAAGTTTTGCCTTTTTGCAGTCTATTGACAAATTCTCCCACCATTGGTCCTCCCGAGGGGCTGACCAACCCTCACTCACAGCTCCAAATCACCTCCTCCGTGATGTCATCACCGCATGGTGCCGTGATCACTCAATTCCTCTTCCATCTGCTACTTCTACCTCAACTGCCATTGATGAGGCACCACCTTTAGAGGAAGAGATGCCACTGCTCCTTGAGAAGCTCTCTATGCATTCAGTACAGCAGCAGGAGGCTCTGCACAGGATCCAGCTACTATCAAGATCCTCCAAGGGTGTCCAGCCCTGCCTTGACCATTGGCAGGATCTACTTCCCAAGCTGACAGATCTACACAAGAAGTGGAAGGCAACATGGTCAAAGGAACTGGAGGAAGAGAGGCTGACAATAATCCTGACCTTGTCTAACCACAGGCCCAACCGGGAGTTCCTGGCTAAGCAAGAGCAATTACCAGATGCACTAAAGAAAGCCATCGAAAGGGCAAAGAGGCTTGGATCTCCACTAGCAATAATGGCCAAGGTAGCTGCTGCAATTGCCGTCCTGTCAGAGTTCGACGTTTTCAGGAAAAAGGTTATCGAGATAGGTGGAATCATGATGCTACGGGAGCTGCTTGACGCAAAGGATGTTGTAGTAAGGAATGAGGCCAGTGCTGCAATCCTCGCGCTCTGCACGGATGATGCGACGGTTGTGATAGCTGAACTGAACCATGTGCCTGATGCCTTGCTGGAATGCCTTTCGGATGGACTTGTCGCTGACGAGTGCTTGCTTCTGCTTGAGCGCACTTCACAAAGTTACTTTGTTCCAGATTGGATAGCTGCTCGTGTTGTGCACCTGATGAATGTTATCACCCAGCATGCGAGAGGGCATCTCACCTCCAGGGGCATCCAAACTGCGATTTGCTTGATTTACCGTGCCGTTCAGCTGGATTCAGGCAGCGGCAGGCTGAAGAGGGCAGAGAAATTGGATGATTTTGTCGAGGCCTTGAGGAACTTGGAAACAAAGGACTTGACCCCGGAGAGAGTCTTTCAGATTGAGGAGATACTCAGGATTGCATCAGAACCTCTCCCAGATTGAGGGTAAGTTGACAACGAACCATGTGCCACTGCCCTGAGGATGTTAGACATGACAGAGGATGTTAGACATGACAGATATTGTTGCTACTGACGTAAGGTTTTAGTTCTTCTGGCTTTCCTGAGAAGTGGGACTCGGATATTCAAGCAAAAAAAGAAGCGAAAGGGCCTCTAGCCTAGCGGTTAGAGCGCCTCAGTAGCACCTCCAGGTCCTGAGTTCGACTCCCAGTGGGAGCGAATTTCAGGCTTGAGGGGTGGAGCAGGGGTTCGGGGGTTTTCTCGGTCTGCGTGAGAAGACCTTCTTCTTAAGCAATGCCCGGGGGGATTCTTCCCCCCGCAGGTCGAGTTTTTTTTAAAAGCTAAAAAAGAACATGCCCAAGGTTTGGTTGGACACGAATAGAGGATCAGCAGGGATGGATGGCTACCGTTAAGACGACCCGATGGTGATTGTCTATCCCATTGGTTACGCTCAAATCGCTATGGCGTTACGTAGATTTTCTCATTAACATTTGGTACAATTATTAGAGCTGTTAAGCCATAAGTTTTTCTCATTAAGTCAGCAGAAACTAACAAATTCCATTAAGATGTTGGAATTAAGCTTGATGTTTCTCATGAGCAATTGGGTGCACGTCTTTGCGTTTCTGCATGCGTGTGTTATTAGACCAAAGAAAGCTCTTAAAGAAGAGGAAATGCTGTTACTGTATTTCTTTCTGTTAGAAAGGCAAAGGAGTCTAGACTTACTGTTCCAGCAATTAAAAACAGCAACTAATTTATAGAGATTTAATATTAAAGATATGAATAAAACTAGACGACTACTGGAAGGTTGTATGCAATAAAATGAAGGGCTTCCGGATCGGCTGCATAGGTAGACAATGTGAGGGGATAAAAATAATTAATCCGAAAACTAGTACTATTGTGCATAAATTAGTGTTCACGTAGAGAACACGTCCCAGTGCAGAAATCACTTAAGTAGTTTCTATTTATGCCATGTCATATAGACACTACTTTAGACACTATTGTCTCCAATGCACCATATCTATTTATAACCCAAGCAATTAATTAAGCATCAAAATCTCTCTCTCCTCTCCACCAATCATAATTTTTCTCCATCTATCATGAAGATACCACCATCTCTCCAATGCAAAATTTGGTAGTGTCTATTGCATTGGTTTTCTCATAGAAACTAGGTCTTGCATGAGACCCAGTTTCTTCCTCTTTTTCTTCTCTCTCTTATTTAATATAGTGCCACATCATCTAAAACTCCTACATGGCAATCTAATTAATGCCATAGACACTATCCTACGTGGAGCACTGGGACTGCCCTAATGACATCCCCGTAGATACCAGGAATCTATTGTCTGCTTCGCATGCCCTCGGCCGAAGTACATGCAATCGGCATTTAAACTGCACTAGTTAGCACCCCAAGAGAGACAAATCAATTAACTCAGGAGATTGGGGGGGGGGGGGGGGGGGGACAAGGAAACCTGATAAAAGCTTTAAAAGATTTTGAAAAAAAAATTACGGGGTGCTTTGGAATGATTTCGGTTTTAAATTGTTGCAAAATTTTAGTCTTTCACAAATACAAACCCGTTTCGTAGCAATCAACCCACTAGAAAGACTGAAAGGGGAGAGAACTAGGGTTCCAGAACCAGAAGAGGAGGCAGGCGGCCATACAAAACCAAACTTAACTGAAGACTAGTTATATACTCATGCATTGCAATGAAACTCATTGAATATATATAGAATAGTGCTATAGAAGAGAGTTGGTTTAATTGGTTGGAAAATAGAGATTAGTGAGAAGTTAAGAGAATAGAGCGGTTAGTGGAGAATGGACGTACAACCACCAGCTCATTCTTTTATAATAGTAATGATATATCTGTGCGTGGCACAGCGGCTCGAGCAAGCTAACTTGGCGGAGGAAGAGGAGGCGGGGATTGAAGCGGCGGCTCAGGAGCTATACCGCATTTTTTTTCTATTTTAGCACTTTTTTTAAAAAATATTCACATTTAGACCCCTGATAGTTTTAATTCCATTTTTGGACCCAGGGGTCGGCGCCATGACCCACGGCGCCGAGGTAACACGTCTCGGCGCCGTGGTCCATGGCGTCGAGGTCCCAGGCCCCCGTCAGCGTGGCGGCCTGCGTGGCGCCGACGTGGCGGCTAGCTCGGCGTCGTGGATCTTGGCGCCGAGGTCTGGCCAGCGGGCCCCACGCGGTCTTCTGTTTTCTCCCTCTGTTTCTTTCGTTCTCTCTCCTTCTCTTTTCTCTTGTTCGCGCTCAGGTGGCCGCCCGCCTCCCTGCCGCCGCCTCCCCTCCCCGCCAGCCCGCGTCCCCGCCGGCGGCCGAGCCCCCACCGCCTCCCGGCCGCCCGCCTCCTCGCCGCGGCCGCCCGCCCGCCTCCCTGCCCGCCCTATCCACGCCGCCGGCCGCCTCCAAGCCCGCCTCCCAGCCGTGGCCGCCCGCCCGCGTCCCGGCCGCGGCCGCCCGCCTGCCTCCCCGTCCGCCCCATCCATGCCGCCGGCCGCCTCCAAGCCCGCCTTCCCGCCGCGGCCGCCCGCCCGCGTCCTGGCCTTGGCCGCCCGGCTTTCTCCCCGCCCGCCCCATCCAAGCCCGCCTCCCCGCCGGCCGCCTCCAAGACCGGCCGGGGGCTGGTGCCCGGGGGCCGAGGGCCGGGGCTAGTGGCCGGGCTTCGGCAGTCTTTCGCAGAGTGTCCTGAAAGTGTGGACGAGCAGACAGTTGCCTCCTACTGCAGGGCATGGATCCTTCACTTATTTGGCTGCGTTCTGTTCCCCGACGGAACGGGGGACAGCGCGTCGTGGATGTACATCCACTGCCTCACTGACTGGGACACGGCGGGTCAGTACAGCTGGGCTTCCGGGGTGTTGGTGTTCCTTTACCGCCACCTTTGCAAGGCGTGTCGTCGGACTTCGGTGAACCCGTCACTAGGTGGTTGCCTCTACCTCCTCCAGCTGTGGATGTGGTGTCGTCTACCAGTTAGTCGTCCCACGGTTTTGGCTCCTCGTCCCTGGTTCGCAGGGGTTCCTCTTCGTCGACGTCCGACAGTTGCCTGTCTTTGGGACCAGGTCTCAATTCCCTACGCTAGGATGAAGCACGCCTACCTAGAGTACACGAACGAGCTAGATGCGCTCACAGCCTCCAATGTAAGTTAATTCCATTTGATATCGTGATTTTCATTTGTTAGTATAGTACGTTACAAGTAAATTGTTACTATGCAGGTTAAGTGGGAGCCGTACGTCGAGCAAGAGGTGGAAAGTATTCAGTTCAGCGCAATGTGCTACATAGACGAGGCCCTCTACAGGATGAGGTGCCCCCTAATCTGTTTCTATGCTGTTGAGTATCACCTGCCACACAGAGTTGCACGCCAGTTTGGTAAGAGGCAGCTGTGGCCAGTAGAGCCGTTCTCGACGTCTGTGGCCTTGCACAAGTAAGTGCCCTGCAATTTCAATTCTCACCTTTGATTCCAATTGCACAGAGTTTCTACTAATTTTAACTATTGGTTTACATGACATGCAGATTTGATCGTCAGCGACAGAAGAAGGTGACAGACTTCGAGCAGCACCACCACGCGTACGTTGAAGAGTGGGGACACTTGCAAGACAACGTGGACGACAACGACGAGCCGCACACCAACGAGTACTTCCGACGGTACCAAGTTTGGTACCAGGGTGCGACACGGTCCAAGCCAAAGGGACAATGGACACAAGATGACTATGCCGACATTGAGTCCTCGGACGACGAAGACACGCCGTACGACCAGTCTACTCGCCTTGGGACGCAGGTGGAGACAACACCGATCCTGGACCGAGTGGTAATGTTCAATCTCATTGCTTATTTTCCAATAGACAGAAATACCACTACATATAGAAAATTATCCATTCTTTTGCTTGTTTGCAGGGCAACACCCTCAAGCAGTCTGTAAAGGATAAAGAACGTTTCTCCAGGACAGTCGGCGACGTCAGGACGCGTAGCTTCCTAGAAGTAAGCTTCGACAAAGCCACTCACAAAATTAGTAACTAATATCTTTGTATCTTGTTGGTTAACAAAATGTTGGACGACAGAGGCTAGCTGGTCGGCTACGCCGTGCGACTGGTCGTTGTGGTTGCAGGACAGGCGCGGCGAGGGACGTACACATGCCTTCGACAAGACTTGCAGGCCCGGGTTCGTCTTCCCACGCAGCTGCAGGGTGTACAGGACAGAGCTCGTCCCGCACGAGAAGCGACACTTTCCCGGCCCAGGGCGGTGAGGACGACGACGAGGACGAGGTGGAGCAGACTTACGATGAGATAGGCCCGTTTCAGCTCGTAGAGGCGTAGACGCTCCTTCGACTCAGCCTTCACAGCCTCTACCACGCAGACGCCGCCGCGAGCCTAGCCGTTACACTCCAGGCACCGACGCACTTGGTAAGGGTAAGGGTAAGACTAGGAGGCAGTGACGGAGACTTGTTCTTTTGGACCATGGTAGACTTGTAGTAGTTTCACCTGTATGGACAGTTTGGACATTGTGGATCATGGTAGACTTGTGGTAGTTTAACCTGTATGGACTGTTTGAACGTTATGGACTATTTGAACTTTGTTCGTATGGATGTATGAACTATTACTATGCTTATGGACTATGGTTGGGCTTACAAGTCGTGCTTCATGTGATATATATGTGTATATGGACTGAGACGGGTTTGTAATGAGCTACTTGTTGTATATATGTGCATATGTTATATTTATGTGATATTTGTGTTTAGAGTGGCTCCAAAAACAGGGGAAACCCTGCCGAAATTTTTTGACATCCATGATAAAAGTAGTTGATATGTCGACACGTTTGCAATGACCGTGCCACCTCCAAGCATATAAGATTTTAAATCATAGCTTGGCCTCAGAATGAACATGACAACTATATCATATCTCCAAATGCTTAAATATTCATAGCCGTTTATGCCAGCAAGATATCTAAGAGCAAAAAAGAAGTGCATTCAACCGAACTTGGCTGCTCGGCCATCAGTGCGATTCATCACCGAAACCTCTCCATGGGCCATGCAAGGTCCAAAACAAATATTTCTAAAAGGACAAGCAGACAGCCATTTTTTAGCAACAGCGTTGCCCTGAGCTCCTCAAGTTCACATCTTCCTTTGAGTCTTTTGGTTGTAATCATGTTTGATGAGGTTAGCTCTCAGAAGCATAGACTTCACATCTCTTTCAAACTCATTCCCGGTTTGGAGGGCACGTTGGAAAGTTGCATTTCTTTGGTCAGCATGCCTTGCATAAAGAATCTTGTTGTGGGAGTCTATCCGAGCCTGCAAAAATTTCAGATAGAAGCAACTAAAAAAACAAGCAGAAATTTCTGGGTATGTAACATGAGATCTTAAAAGTACCTGTATTTTGTTCTCGGTGATCAGTGCAGCCAGCTCTTTCTCCAACATGGACACAGACGTCTTAAAGGCATCAGCCATTGTGTTGAGATCAACAGAAATAAATGGAAGTGTGTACTGTATGATAGCTTTGTGGCGAATATCCACATATAGAGTCTGTACATGCTCGTGCAGATGAATATCCAGTAGGAGGTTCGGTTTTAGCTTCTCAAGATGCTCCAAGCATGATCCATAGCGACTGGTTTGACAATTTCCATTGTTAGCATATGTAACGCACAGCAGTTGAAAAAACAAAGTGCAATCTACCAAAGTGTAATGGACAAATGTGTATTCTCGAAAAGGCTTGAAGCCCAACTTTGGAATGGAAGAAATGCCATCCATAGCTTGAGCATGAGTGGTTTAGCCAAGGACGTAGCCTCATTTCACTACACAATCGGATTTTCATGGCATTTGAGATAAAAGGCCCAAAAGCCAATCTACACCATACTGTACAAAATAAGGTATGAATTTTAAGAAAACAATCATCCGTATGCTACATCAACACCAAAAATTTATACTGTGCAACCAACGCAATGTGATACAACAAGATCTTAATTTATGTAGATTAATTGTTCTTAAAAGCGTACTATTTGAAGACGCAAGCTAAGGTCAGTCTCAGTGGAGGTTTCATGTCCCAGTTTCCAACACATCCATATTTTGGAAACAGTGCAGAAGAGTTTCATCCCCATGAAACTCTCTCTACTCCTATGAAACTTTTATCATCTCTCTCTTCATCAATACAGTGCCATGTCAGCGTATTTAATGCCCATGAAACTCCATGAAACCCCACTGAGACTGGCCTAAAAGGCTGATGAATACCTGGGAACTAAACATATTGTTAATGAAAGGCTGCCTTTATGATGATATCTATTCCGAGGCCCTGTTGAAAAGGATAAGAGTAATTGAATGTGTTTCGCTTGGGCAATGAAACTATGTGCCGGTCCGGGTCCCATTCTCTTATGGAACTAACGAAATGATTTGATTTGATTTGGCATTGAACAAGGGAAAAAAAGTCAAATTTATTTTTTTATCATGCAATACACCGATACTTGTGGTTTATGGGAACAAATCCTACTACTTGTCATAGGGTTTCCACAATTGGAAAAGGAGCACATAGCGAAATGTATGTTTTCCTCGTACTGCGATAATATAGAAAAAATGTAAAATACATTATGCAAATCCTATGTATATATTCTAACTATATATGCTACAAGATCAATAAGTGTGAGAACCACCACCCTGAAGAGATGAAAATGAACAAAAAAACATAAGAAGCTGTTCTAATAGAATCCTACGTACCTTGAATAGAAATCATTAACCAGCTCCCTTACTTCAGGCACCAGCTCCAGAAAGTTACGGAAGTTAATGTTGTCAATAACTTTGCTCTGTAACAAATGTATAATCAATTATATTTCAAGTACTATGTCACAAAAAAAAAAAAACCACAGGAAAAAGAAGAAAAGGTGAACCTTCAGGTCTGAACGATCAAAAGAAGCAAGTGCACAAAGGGCACCATAGACAGCCACATCTTGCGGGGCTATGACTTCAGAATAGTTGCTTCCTAGTTCAGGTCCTGTCTCGACAAACTTCAGGAAAAAGGCACAAGTTTCAGCGAAAAAACAAAAACTATGTACTAGACAAAAACACAAGAACTCAGCAATCCAAATACATTGAATGGTCCAAGCTCTGAATTTATTACGAGACTACAGGCTCTGAAAAACCTTCATAGGGACATTTATTGCTACACTGGAATCCTGAAAAAGCGAAAAGATTCACATGTCGTCCTCTCCATGGACTATACCCACTGCACCAGATAACCTGCCTACATAAAGGTCTCATATGTCTTCCATACCACATCTCCTCCTCAAGCCATCACAATACTACTACACAACAATGTCTTCCTGCAGGTCCGACCCATTTGGAGTGTCGGAGTGGCATGAGCGCCCGAAGTGCCATTGCAGCTTTAGGACGCTGTTGTGCGTATGGACGGATCGAGTACAACGAGCCAACTACGGCCGTAGGTTCTTCAAGTGTCCAGACCTGGATGACGACTTCATGGTAACGACGACAACTAAATCCTTTATTTCTCGTTATCGTTTTTCAACTTGATCCATGACATCTACCACGTCACACATAGCCTTGCAAGTTCATCGAATGGGTGGATCGGGTGCCGCCGGCATGGCCACGAAACCGGCCAATGGAGATGGAAAATAAAGAACAATACTTTGTCAAGATGACTCAGGCTCGCGAGGTGGAACGACAGATGCGGCTTGAGCAAGAGCTCCGCGTGAGGGTGGACCAAATCCGTCTGAAGGGCAAGGAGGATGAGCTGCAAAGGAGGCGGGAGCAGTTAAGTCTGCGTGAAGCAGCCATCAAGCGTCAGGAGGAAGAGCTTCAAGCTCGTGAGGCAGCTCTCAAGACCAAGAGTGATAGGAAGAAGGATGCTGCGGAGCCATCTTCAGGGCGCGAGAAAAAGGGGAAACAACCACGCTACACCCAGTAGACAAAATGTAATAGACCCAGCAAGTTATATTCCCTAAGGCATGTTAGGACTAGTGGTGGAGTTCTGAACATTAGAAGTACAGAGTTCCACACATGCCACTGGTCTCGGCGCTGTGGATCCTGACGCCAAGCTTGGCGCCATGACCAGTGACGCCAAGCTCGGCGCTGTGGATCCTGGCGCCAAGCTCGGCGCCGTGATCAGTGGCGCCGAGGTGCCTGCCATGTCACCGCCACGTCTGCCGCCACGCATAGGGGCCCACGCAGCTCGGCGCCGTGACTTACGGCGCCGAGACGTGTTATCTCGGCGCCGTACGTCACGACGCCGAGCCTAGAGTCCAAAAACGGAATTAAGACGTCCAGAGGTCTAAATGTGAATATTTTTCAAAAAGAAGAGCTAGGTTTAAAAAAAAAAAACAGGGAGCTGAGGATGGATTTTATGCGGCGAATTGGCCGCCCCGTCAGAGTTACCGAGCGAAAGGAGCCGATTCTCCGCTGGGATCGCCGTCTCCTCTTCAACCCAGAGAACAACTGTGACCGCATCCACCTCGGCATCGGGTATTATTAACTCTGAATCGTGAAGTTCTGGTGTCATTCTGTAAGATTATTTCATATTTGCAAGTGTCACATAACTAAATGAAATGATTAATAGGAAATGGTATGGTGCGATAGTTGCCTGACTTAAAAGACTAGAAATGGAAGTGTCGCATGCAATTAAACGAAATAATTCTAATAAGAAATTGTCTCACGTGATGGTTGCCTGACTTAAAAGATTAGAATTGTAGGTTTAAATTTCTCTCTCCTCTCCCTTTAAAATAGATCTTAGCGGTTGTGTGTGTAAATAGTACCTGTACACTGTTGTTCTAAGCAATTAGTGAGTACTCATTGATACTTAGCCAATAGATCTTTGAATTTTGACTTTTTTAGCCGATTTCGGTGGTAAAAGAGCTAACTCCTATCCCTTATACCAATCATCGACTTTGTTTCTTCTTCATTTCTTGGAAGTCTCAACCTTGTTGGTAGAATGTTAGCAGCCTTTGAGGATGATACCACCAGTGGCGGATCCAGGAATTCAGAATGGGTATTCGAAGTTACAAAAATATTGCTCAATAAAAAATGTAAAGGTCCATAATAGCAAAAATTAAAGTACAGTTGTTCATACTACAGACAACAACTAAAATAATACAAAGAAATTATAAAACAATTAAGAACTAAATATTAATACTACGGACCTTTTGCGTCTTTCCAGCTCTCTCCCATAAAGATTTTAAATTTGCAGATTTCTTCATTTTTCAAAGCTCAAAGATCTACAAACTCAAACATATAGATATACCAAAGATCATATTAACAACTGATCAATTGCATAACATCTTGCAATCAAGAAAACTGAAACCTGTACTAGAAATATACGATTGCATCAACTATCTATAAATTCCCATATCTAATATATGATAGCATCAACCAAAGCACTAGCAGACAAACAATTTCCATGTATTCCAACAGCTTTTATACAAGCTGAAAGCCTGAAACAAACACACAGTCACTGAGTCACACAGATTCAGTAATCAAACGTCCATTGCATAACCAAACGTCCATTACAGGCATTACTCCATTTCCATTTTCTAAGTATTGCATTGCCATATTGTCGTACACAGATACACTCACTCACTCAGTCAGACAGTCACTCATACTCATAATCTCATATACACTCACTCACTGCAGTTTTGGTCCTTCAACTGCATAGAGCAAAATAACACATGTCAAAAGTCTAATCCATCGTTTTGTTAGAATTACACTGGCGGGGCGGGAGGTTAGAGCAATAGAGCGGCAGAATCTGCCCAATCAGTTGCAAGGCACAGGCTGGTCTTGGTGAGGAAACCTCAAAGCCGTTGTCCCATGGATTCGTGTAACCGGCAGAGATCAAGGTATCACAGCATCCTACTTTCCCCTATTTTCCTGCTCCAAATTTCCCCCAAATCACCCTCCCGTTTCCTCGCAATCGCCTCTACCCTACGGATTCGACGCATCATCAAGAAACCAACCAGACATCGCATGCCGACATCAAGCAGGAACGAAGAATAACAAATTGATTGGTTATGGAATGACTCAATAGCTCACCTATTCTTCAGGTCGGGCGCCGTCGCACCGGGCGGAGTCACGGAGGCTCGGAGGGTGACGAGACCATAGACGAGCCGACGAGGGAGTACTGCGGTGTGGCTGGACTGAGCCTGAGGAGTGAGGATGAGGAAGGACTGCGCCGGATCTGAGGGATCTAGGGTTGAGTCGGCTCGGTGCCTCGGCGAAGACGGCCGTCCCCTGGGCGAATGCGAGAAGGGGAATTGGGGATTTGGGGTTGCCGAATGCCGAAGACGGCGCACGGGCGCAGGCGAACGAGTGACCTAATCGCGTGGGCGAGTGCGGAGGAAATGGGCCAACGGGCCATTCGGGGTAGGCGCCGTGGCCGCGTGGGAGCAAGGCGCGTGACTGGGCCGCGTGGGAATCGGCCGGAGCTCTTTTTCCATTCAGATTCTTTTTTTTAAACCCACTTACTAATATATATATACATATTATACCTAATGTATAGCTGATTTTTTGCCCAAAAATTTAGGTATTCAAATGAATACCCATGAATTACTGTAGATCCGCCCCTGGATACCACTATGATTTTCAAACTTTTATATCCATCGGTCCTTATTTCCTCAACAACCTTCTGAGAGATCTTTCTCCCTCTAACTCCTGAATAGTGATCATATTTTTTGTTTCTCCCAACATTTTCAGCGCTTTTGGTCCTGACTAAGACCCATTTTCCCTTGAGATCGACCATGTTAACTGGAAAAGGTTTGGAATTAATTGTAATGTATGTTCTTCTGCAAATTTCAATCAACCTTCCTCAATAGCTGATTGGATCTAACGCTAGAAGATATTGCAATCATTAATTTTATGCGACCAAGAATTATACCACTTGCAGTATGATCACTTTTTTAACTCTTCGATCGGCAGAATAGAGTGACCTTCTAGAAGCCTGATCTACTTTTCCTACAAAAGCAAGTCGTAGATATGGTCGAACTTGGTAATATCAAAGAACTTAACCTCTTCTATCCGATTCTTCCTCGTGGGTGGTTTAGCAGCGGATAGATGAATAAGTTTGATTTAGATAGTCGAGTTCAATCGGCAACATCAACATCTAGCTCTCCTTCAAAGTTTAGTTCCTCCTCAGAATCGGCCACCAAATGTGCATCAGACTTATCGCCTTGTTGTCTTCGAACCTATTCTTGGCGGTTCGAATCTCTTTGAATTTGCTTTCTTGAGCCGAAGCATTCTGGAAAAGATGATTGAGATCCAAGAATTCTTGTCCCTCAAGCCAAGCTCTGAGAGGATTTGGCAATCCATTACAAGCTAAATCAGTTAGATCCTTATCGAAAATAGCTAGATTAAAGCATCTACTCTAGGCATCTATGAATCTCATGACATAATTAGCAATCGGCTAATTGAGGCATTGCTTGACTGCTGTTAGATCACTTAAACACAACTCCATGGACCCAAAATACAAGTACTCATGAAATCTTCATTCCCTATCGGCCCAAGTGATGACTGAATTTGGCAACAGTTTGGTGAACCAAGTAAATGCTATGCTCGGCATAACTCTCTTCTATCTAATGGTCACGATTTTCGGAATGATGGCGATACTATGAGTCTATCTAGGAGAGGAGAGTAAGAGATGATGGGCATGCGGTGCCGGCGTCGCCTCACCCTTGCGCCTCGGCCTTCCTCGCCGGCCTCTGGGTCGGTGAGAGTGGCTGCGTCGGCGGTCTCGTCGGTGGCCAGGGCCTCAGAACCGGCGCTCTCGTCGCCGGTACCAGTGGTGAGGAGCGGGGTTGCTGGGTCGGTTTTTTCATCGCCGATGTCTGGGCTGGGGAGCGAGGTTGCAGGGTCGGGGAGGTGTTGCGTTTCGTTGCCTTCGAGTGGTTCCTCTTTGCCTTGTGTTTCTTCATCCGGGAGGGACTATGTCTCGTCTCCGGAAGAGGCTGCTATAGGGCCGGACCTTGAGGCGGTGGGGGAGGTGTTCTGAGCTTTTCGGCTTCGGCTTTGCTCTCTTCCTCTGACCCGCTAGCCGGGGTTAGGAGAGTAGGGATGGGGCTAGGTTCTGGTCTCTGGATGGTGCTGGGAGCTCTGATGAAGGGGAAGTTGAGGCTAATTGCAAATCCATCGCGTCGAGCGTTGGTTTCGGGCGGGAGGTTTTGCATGAGGGTTTGCCGGGTGGTGATCGGTTTCGTCGTCCTCGGTCAGTGGTTTCGCAGTTCGTGGTTTCGGAGGTGCAGTTTGGGACGTTGCCGGGCATCAAGCCGTGGAAAGGGCCTCTCCCCGCAAAGCGGGTGTCGCTGGTTTTGCGTCTGGGAGATGCTCGGGTGAAGGCGTGAGATCGAAGGGGAATGCCTAGGGGAAAACCAGGCTGGTGGATCTCGAGGCAGTTGGGGAAAAGGCGGCCGAGTCGGGGGTTATGTTGCATCCGGTTGTGGCGTTGGCTGAGCCGGTGACCGGGAAGAAGCCTTCAGTTTTTCAAAAAGCGAAGGCGAAGAGTCAGGATGGGTCAAAGAGGCAGAGTAATGTGCTGGGCCTGGTGGGCCGTGCAGGGGCCTTTTTGGCGCCTCGGTTTCCACAGTGCTTGGGCGAATTGCTAGCCAGAAAGGGGCGGCCGAGACTGTTGTGGGGAAAGCAGAACATCTTTGTCACTTTCCCTCTTCTCCCGTTCCTTCGGTTCCCTCGGCTTGCTGGGCTCGTTCCTTTGCCGAGGTTGTGAGGGGGGCAGAGGCTTTGGTGCCGACTTCAGGAGGGCAGCGGGTTTCCAAGATGCAGCGTGATGGTCACGGCGGCTTTAGGGGTTGGGCTGCCTTCTTGAGCCAGTCCGGTAGCGCAGGATCCCGGGGGCGCGATGTTCCTTTTGGGCGTGGCCGTGGGCAGGGTGGCGAGGCTGGAGAGGAGGCGCCTGGTCGAGGTGGTTTTTGAGCTGCCGGGCGTGGTGGTCTGGTTGGAGGTCGGGGTTTGAGGCTTCCTTCTGGGGGTTTCGGTAACCGTGGCAGGGGCTGGGTGCGGCATGGCTTTGGAGGAGGTTCTGGGTGGAGCTTTGGGGGGTCGCGTGGTGGTAGTGGTGGCAGGCTTGGGCGTGGTGTGGAGCGGCAGAATTGGCAGTCGGCTGCTCATGTTGATCAGGTAGCTGGGGGTTCTTCTGGAGGGGTTGCAGGTTCCAGGAAGGTGTCAGATCCTACTAGTGGCAAGGTCAGTGCTGGTAACCTGCAAGTGGGTGCGGTTGAAGTGCAGATGGAGGATGTTCAGGGAGGTTCAGATGAGGAGGGGGAGGTTGTGTTGGCAGGAGCTAAATGCTCAAGGTGCTCAAAAAAGGGGCATTTGGCGGCGGGATGCTCGGCGGATGTGTACTGTGTCATCTGTGATAGTCATGAACATGTGAACCATAGGTGCCTGTTGCTCAAGATGCCGAGGCCAGTGGCTCATGCTGTTGGTTATGCGGTGCATGGTTTGGGTTTTTTTCCATATTCAGCACCCGCCTTTGCCAAGAGGGAAAAAGGATTCAAAGATGGCGTTGATTTCTATCTCAGGTGGAGAGCTTTCTGAAGAGCAAGTTTGTGCTCAGTTGCAGAGGATTGTGCCAGGAAAGTGGAAGTGGATTTTGGTGAAACATGGGAATAATGCATTTATTACCCAGTTTCCCTCAAAGTCAGAATTGCAGAGGTCGATTGCTTTTGGGGGGGGGGGTGGATGTTATGGAGGATGGTGTTTCTACAGGCGTTAGGTTGAACTTTGAGGAGTGGCATGAGAAGGAGGAAGGTTTTGTACTTCCTAAGGTGTGGGTCAGGGTTTTTGGATTAAGAAAAGCGTTGAGAGAGTTTCTGAATCTTTGGACGGTTGGATCTATGCTTGGTTCAACGTAGACGGTGGACATGGAGGCAACCAGGAAGAATGTTTATGGAAGGATTTTTGTAGCCGTCCTCAATCCGAAACTAATTCCTACACATTTAGATGTGGTCATAGGAGATCATTACTTTGAGTTGGATTTTGAGGTGGAAAAAAGAGGTTTTGATGAGAATGGAGAAGAAGTAGAGGTGGATTGGAGTGGAGGAGACAATGATGGTTTTGGGAATGAGGAGGGAATGAAGGAGGATGATCTGTTGAGGGGAGGAGATGGATGGTGCTAGAGAGCACAAGCGCTTGAAGGGAGATGGTGGAGAGAACTTTGAGGCGCATTCAAAGGAGGAGGGGGCAGGTAGTGAAACTCTCAAGGAAAAAGTGCAGAGAATGAGTGAGGATGAGTTTAGAGCTTTTCTAAAAGAAAAAGTAGAGGAACTCCTGAATGAGTCAGTTAACAAAGCGCTAGATGAAGTGGCTAATAAGGTTGTGACTGAAGAGGAGGAGTTTTTGGGCAGTGTTGGGCGTGAGGAGGATGCGTTTGAAGGAGGCTTGGAGCAGGAAGAGCTGCTGGACAATGAAGAGGCAAGGCCGGGTCAGGCTTTATTCGGTTCGGTGCTTGAAGAAAAAGCGGCGCTGGCTACGGTGGTTAGAGAGGCAGTTTTTTCTCCATCGAGGGCGAGTACGCGTTTGGCCGGTGTGGCCGATGAGCACACCTTGCTGCGGGCAGAACGGAGGGCGGTCAGGCGCAACTTGGAGAATCGGAAGGTAACGTTTCGGTTAACTCCTTGTGTTTCGGTTTACGATAAATTGGAGTGTACTGTTTAAGCTCTAAGCTGAATCTTTCTCTGATAGCATGAATGAGTTGATCGACCCACAAATCTTGGTTGGGTGGTTGATCGACTTGATGGTGCTGCATTTGTTGAGGGTACACTTGCTCTAGGCCATGATCTTCATGTCGATTATCAACTATGAATTGTTGTTGTTGGTAGGGTTATCATTGATACATCGGCTGCTTTCCCCTGGGCATCAGATGATCATTGACTAGGCCTGCCCCCGAGCCTAGGTCTTGGACCTCGGCAACGTTACCTGAGGAGCAAAACATGGCGAGTTGTCTTGATGTGGTAGCCTAGCTTCTTCGGAAAGTGGTGCTAATGGACCTGGAATAAAAGCATTGGCATTGCTACTCAACATACTATTTGATGTACCTACCAAAGCTCCATCAATTTGTCCCTAGATTTGCTTGGTGGTCAGGTGTGTCAGTTCCATCAGCCTTGGAGCTGATGTGTTCTGCACCATCTTGGACAAAGATGGAACATGACTATTCTTGATGATGCTCCTCGTGAACTCTGTTGTATCAGGAGAGAATGTAGGATACCATGGCATTTTAGGAATCGGCTTGAAAAATGTCTTTGGCGACACGATGAGCTCCTATAATAGACCCTTCATACGTGTAGTCACAAGGGGATCAAAGGTATTCACAAATATTGAAGAGTTGTTGATAAGAGCTTGATGCACAGATTGGTTGACAAGATCTGTAACACCCTGGCTCTTCATGAGCCTAGAATGTCACTACTAACTCCATTTCTTCCCAAATTAAACCATCTTTTATGAACTTCCAACCTAAATACACTGACCATGCTTCCACAAAATACTCACTTAAACATAAACACGATGATAGTGAATATAACAAATCTTAATATTGAAATGAAGCAATAACAATAACTAAGATAATCCAATTATTGAGACTAACCAATATTACTTTATTTGATAGCAACCATACTAATAGATTTATGTTCTAAAGGAACTTATTAGCTAATTGCAAGGGTTTGCATAAATCAAATCACTAATGATGATTGACTATTTTATCTAAATGTGATAAGTGTAGTAACACCGGTCCATGAACTAATCATGTGCTTACTACCTCCCCATGCATGTTACCTTCATCAATCACATAAAACAACAACATAAGTAAGGGTGAGTTCAAAACTCAACAAGTACATAATAAAATAATAGCACCAATATGCATGATAATCCGCATTTACCATAATACCCACTACTACAAAAAGGTCATCCCAGATGCCTCATCATAAACGGTTTGACACAAACCGTTAGTGATAAAGTTACCATAAACAGTTTTTATTCCGAACCGTCTATGATAATATCACAGACGATTTAAAATAAAAACTACCTATGATGTCTGTACTTATCATAGATGGTTTTTGTTTTGAACCGTCTGTGATATTATTATAGAAGGTTAGGATTAAAAACCATCTGTGATGTCAACAAACATCACAAACGGTTTTTTTATTTAAACCGTCTGTGATACTTCACATATGGTTTGTATTACAAACCATCTGTGATATATTTCCTATCTCACAATCCTCTAAAATTTCAAAATCTCCCGCCTGAGGCCGAGTACGATTCCGTTCCGAGATACCTTTAGTAAAACATGCATAACTTTTGCATACGGTGTCCGTTTTTGACGTTCTTGTACTCATTGGAAAGATAAAGACGAGCCCGATCCAACAAATATGACCTGTCTGCACCAGTGACTCTCTAAGAACCCCAAAATTGGACATCTTTAACCTTAAATTTGCATCGCAAGTTTTTGGTTTCTATTTTTGCCAAAATTTTCGATCTTTCATTCGGAATTTGGGGTTCACCTCAACTACAAAGTTGTAGATCTCATTGAAGTGTTTTAATGAGCTTATATAAGCCATATAAAACTTTACTATTTTATCTTTTGAGACTAGCTATTTACATTGCACCGGTATATATATATATACACGTTGTCTTTGATAATTATGTATCACAGACGGTTTATGGTTCAAACCATCTGTGATAATTATGTATTACAGACAGTTTGTTGTTCAAACCGTTTGTGATAATTACATATCACAGACGATTTGTGGTTCAAACCATCTGTGATAATTATGTATCACTGATCGCTGGGCCTGTCGATCCTCCCCAACCCAATCCCTACCCATAGAAACCCACCAACCCCCACCTCACGGATTGTAGCTCCACCTCTTCATCGCTGACCCTATACATACTCACCCAAACCCATCCTTTACTGTGCTCAAAATCTCTCTAACCTCCTCACTGTCCTCCTCCTCGACCCTGACCCTGATGGCCCTTATGAAGTAGATGGCACAAAATGATTTTATGGTATAAACTGTCAATGAAGGACTATCACAGACAGCTTGAACCAAAACTGTCTGTGATACTTGCACATCACAGATGGTTCTATCTACCAACCGTCTGTGATGCGAAAGTATCACAGATGGTTCTATATACCAACCGTTTGTGATACTCATCCATCACAGACGGTTGGTAGCTAGAAACGTCTGTGATGTACGAGTATCACAAGCAGTTTTTGGTTTGAACCATCTGTGATAGTGTTCTTGATAGATAGTTCTAGTTACAAACCATCTGTGTTATATTTATCACAGACGGCTCACAAACCATCTATGGTAACTTCCGATTATCACTGACCCATAAATTCAGACGGTTCAGAAAACCATCTGTGATGACAGTTCCAAATCGCCTGTGATGACTCTTTTTGTAGTAGTGACAATCTCTTCTTTTCTTATTATCAACAAACCATAATGCAATGCCATGTCCACATGCACCTTTTTGAGCTTATACCGATATAGCTGACGGAACACCTGTCAATGTACACTCTCCACCTCCATCCCATGGAGGTGCCTACCAAGTAGGTCTTACTCAAGAGCACTCCAGACTAGTTATATAGCTTTCTCACTGATCTGGCCCATTCACTCTGAACTAGCTATATGACTTAATCACCACCCTAACACATTTTCTCTTTTCATGATGTGAATGCACATGATGCAATATTTCCATTACTTATTTACCACATACCACAACATTGATAAACTTTAACATCATCCTTTCATATTCGTCAACCACATCATATGTAACAAGAATCATGTATATAAATAAAAGCATGGCAAGTAAATCCAATTTACACTAAACAATAATAAACAACCATCTATTTTTCTACCATATACTTGCCTTTAACCACGTGGAGTGGAGTGATGTTCAACGACACCAACCCCATCACAACCTTGCCTACAATAAATATCTCAACTCAACATACACCATAACAATGCAAAACATCAAACAAAAACAATATCGCTTCTATGCGCTTCCGGGCCCAACAAACCCCTCTTCACTAGCAACCTTCCCCACTGTGTCGGCAATTAAAATATCATAACTTTTGGCTCAAAGGCCCTAACATGGTAAACCATATAATTTCTAGAATATTCACAAAATTTTCTACACTTTCTTAGTTAGCCAAAAACCCTAATTAATCCATTTAAACTCTCATTTTTAACCCCGAACACTGTTATGTTGTTTTACTAGATAGCAATATTAACAATTTTATATCTATTTATATACTGTACCAAACATGATAAACTATACCACTTATGAAAATTATGGGAAATTATATAACTTTCTTAATTATGCACATAATTTAATTGTGCCATCTACGAAGCCCAAATTACAAAGTATTACAATTGCATCCAGCAGCAACCAAATTCTAGACAACATTCTTCCCAAGCCATAACTTCTAAACCGCTCAAGCAAAACCCATGTTATTGAACTCTAAGGAATCCTTAAACAATTACCTACACTTTTCATGTAGAGGAAAAATTCTAATTAACCCAATACAATACCCAAAATCGCAATAGAAGAACACGACAAACAATCCAATCTCCTAATTAGTCCTCCTGATGTGAAACTCACTAATTCCCCTTCTAATCATGACTCTAACCTCTACTAAATTGGTAATCTAGTGTGGGAAAAAAGTTTAGGTTGTTACCCTAAATGCAAATGTCATGGATGATAGAGATTGTGGCTTCTCTCTTCCTTCTGGACCTCCTTTTTCTTCCTTGCTGTGGTAACGGTTCCTTCCATGCTACTTGCTTGACATCAGCCCTTCAGCGGTAGCCCATCAATGACAGTAGCAAGCAAGTGTGCATGGGCAGTGGCGGTGCACTAGGAGCGCCATCAACAGTAGCAGTAGCCCTTTCCTGGTAGTGGTGGTGCTCCCCCTCCTGGCGATCGCAAGAAGGTGGCGGCGGTAGCCCTAGGGCATGGTGATGGTGGTGCTAGGGTTTGGACAGGGAGGCAGTGGCTAGGTTGGGGAGGAAATAGGGCAGGTGCTGCTTTCCCTCTCCCCTTTATACATGAGCATGGCCAAGGCATGCACGCCAAGTCTGTCCTGGACTTGATTTAGCATGGACCAACCCCTCTTGCTCTTTTTTCTTTATTCCCTTTTCCCTAACTTCTTTCTCTATAATTCTCTTTAGGTCCTTAGGAAGGAAAAAATGATAACATGGTATTACAAGATCCCTATGCTGGCCTTGAGTAACTTGGTAGATTGTCGGTGAAGTTGTCATTGCAGGTAGAATTGGTGGAATAATCAGCGGAGTGGTAATATTCGGCAACACATCCTCCACACTAGGGAAATTCCCCTTTAGTGGAGTAATCATTCCGTCGTGCTTCTTGGTAAAACATCGCTCAAACTTATTCTTCAATTCCTCCATCATCTGGTTTAACTCTTCTTGTGCTTTGCTAAAAGTTCTTCGATCTCTGACACATCAGGTTATCCTCAAAACTTCAAAATTACCCAACAGCTTCCCACCAGCCATGAACACGTCATCTTGATCTTGATTTAGATGATTAGGGTCCCATTAGACATGCCAAGAGTGTGTTGTCATCAAAGAATTTATGATAGTAGCACTGTGTCCCTTTGGATGGTGCTTCCTAGACAAAACATTGATGACATATGCAATGATTCAAAACAAGACTCGAAATAGGGGATTTCCAGCAAATCGACAAAGTTGATGATAAACCTAAATGAAAGTCAATCCTGGACGAAATGTTGATGTGAAGCAATAATGAACAGAACAAATCTCGAAACTGGGATAAGTGTAACACACATATTGATCAATATGTCGATATGAAGCAATATTGATCAAAATCAAATTATAGAGGTAACATTCTACTAGCTACTAACTACTCTAAGGTACATGGAAAAGTAGATGCAAATAAGGGTTTTTTGGATATGTGTGTTTTTACCGGTATATTGATCGAATTCAAATTACAGAGGTAAGATTCGACTAGCTATGAACTACTCTAAGGTACATGGAAAATAGATGCAAATAAGGGTTTTTTGGGATACGTGTGTTTTAGCCAACAAGTATAAGGTATTTATAGTCTAAAACCGCCAACTCAATCTTGAATTGTGCTTCCAATCTTCCCCTTCATGTCGACTCAACCTTTTCTTTTGATAGAGTTCTTGTTTGTATTCAAGTCTTCAAATCTCGTTGGCATTTCCAACTTGCATATGTGGTTATACGTACCTTGCGATGCATTGTCAGTGACATAGAAACCATTTGTGATATTCTTTTCTATTCACAAATCTATTTCTATTAGTTGGCTAGCCTTAGGAAATGCTAGCCATGCCCTCTGAAATAAACATATCAACACAGTATATATACATCCAATTCATATTCATTCATTTCAGAAAGAAGAAATTAATTTCACAAAATCAATTAACTGAAATGAAATAAATTGTCCATCCATGAACAAATACATGTACACATGAATAATTAAGTCCAATCTTATCCCAGTGAAATTTGTTATATATTGTGGAATTTTTCATCTCTTTTATGACTTTAGACCACAACAAGTACGCGCACTGTCCTCGAATCTCTGAGAGGTCGAGTTGTTCCAACGACACCCTCGAGGGAGGAATAGGTAGATCTAGAATTTAAGACAGAGAGTCGATGGGTCTGCGCATAGTTATTATAGTAGAATTATCACAAACGGTTTTTAATACAAACCGTCGATGATAACTTCATTATCACAGATGGTTCTTGGTAAGAATCGTCTGTGATACTTCACAGACGGTTTTCACCACAAACCATCTGTGATATTATCTCTTCATAGACGGTTTTTGGCGCTGGCAGCAACACAGATAGTCTCTAAACTAAAACCGTTTGTACTTGTATTTAACACTGATGGTTTTGGGGAACCGTCTGTGATGTACCGTCTAACATTAGGCTTCTTGTAGTAGTGGTGATGCATCCGTAACCCCCTGCCTTATCCTCGGAGCGAGACGTGAGCGAAAGGAGTGGAAAACCGTTCTAGAAAGCCAGGTGTTCATATTAGCTTTTAGTTTCTCTATGTAGAAGAAGTCAGAAGTAGAAGTCAATATGAACCGGCCCTATATGTGGTGTGAATTGGTTTTCTCACTGCAGATTGATGCTAGTGCTTGTCCGGTTGTCTATGCTGCTGCATGCTAGAGGGGGAGGAAGAAGAAAGTTTTTGTTTGTTCTGTTATATCTGGATATGAAGGAAATGGTCTTCACTAATCCTTGCGAGTAATTAGGAATAAGTCTAAAGCGTGCTCCTAGCTAGCTAGCTGCTGCGCGCCCACCCTGCGACGGCTACAACAAATCCACTCATTACATCTGGGTCAACAAGAAGCTTTTGTATGTTGAATAAGTCAGATACATGTATGTACTCTCTCCAGATGGAATTAACGGTGGAGCCATCAACATAAACAAATTATAAATTAAGCACAAGTTGGGATAATTTGTGTTAGTTCGTTGGAGAACACCTGTTGCGTTTTGGAATGATGTAATAAGCAACACCTTTAGGAAATCTTCCGTGTCCATGCTAGGCAGCTTAATTGTCTGTCGTTTTCAACTTTTGACATTTTCAGCTAGTCTGTAATGGTCTTAGCAGTTTCCTTGGAAGAAGGGATCGAAAGTGCCACACCCAAGATCCAAAATATAGTTACCTCACTTTAACAAGAAAGTTAACCCAAGTTAGTATTATCGATTTCTTTTTTTTACAGAAGTATTGTCGACTTCTTAGATATGAACTACTTACAATGGAATAGATTAGGTTACTGCTTACTTTTGGTGAAGCGAGAACGAAACCCCAAATACCTAATTACCTACAGTGTTTCAAATCCAAAGGTGTGGTTGCTAAAACGTTAGTGCGTCGATCAGGCTTGGCAAACCTCCAACAGATAAGATTGCTTTAACACCAGTAATCCACCTGGGAAAAATTGCTCTATGTGGAGAGCAATTTTTCAAATATGCCTTTCCCATTCAATCACTGTAGTGCGATTTTTCAATTAGACTTCTTCAAACACAAAAATAAGCCTTTCCCATTCAATCACGGTAGTGCGATTTGTTCTAGCATATATGCAGGCTGCCCCTGCAGCTGCCTAAACAGAACACGCAATATATGACGCTTTCCTACAGGATTTGCTCCTTACCTAAGCACACGTAAACTCACATGCAAGCAGCACAGCTAAGGCTTCGCTCCCTATAAATACCTGCCTCCTCCATCCCGAGATACCACAACAATCGAAGCAATCAACCATAAAAAAAACCATACTTCTGATCTCACATCATTCCATTGGATTTCAGTTAACGAAAGAGGGGCACAAATGGCAGCCAGCCATGTCTTCCTCCTTGCCGCAGCCCTCTTGGCTTTGTCATGCTCTCATGTCATCGCCTCCGATCCGAGCCTTCTCCAGGACTTCTGTGTCGTCGACAAGATGTCTAAAGGTGTGTGTGCTTGATTAATTTTACTTCCACATAATGCTACTATAGTACTATGTACTAAGTTTGTTAGTTTGTGAATAGTTTTAATGGTAAAAAGGTCTATAATACACCTTGAAAATGAACTTTAGATTTAACTTACACCCCTTAGTAATAGGGAATATAAATAGAACATACCATAAAATTTCTAATGAATGTCTATACAACATTCGACTATTTTTGAGGACAAAAACAGTCAGATTGATCTGGGACGTTAGATCTCCATCCAACGGATCCACTCATACAAGTCCCCTAAAAAAAATGACCCCCTCCAAAAAAAATGATCTAGGGCGTTGGATCTCCATCTAACGGCTCAAAATCTGACTATTTTTGTTCTAAAAAATAGTCGAATGTTGTATAGACACTCCCAAATTTCTATTAGTAAACTAAAGCGGTTACTGACCACAGTTCATATATATTTGATGATTCTGTGCATGCATGCAGTGCGTGTCAATGGGTTTCCATGTAAGGACGTAAAGGATGTCGTCGCCGAAGACTTCTTCTTCTCTGGCCTACATACGGTCGGCAACACAACCAACAAGCAGGGCTCCGCTGTGACGGCAGTCAACGTCGCGCAGATCGCCGGGCTGAACACCATGGGCATCTCTCTTGCTCGCATAGATTATGCTCCATATGGCCTCAACCCACCTCACACTCACCCACGTGCCACTGAAATCCTGACGGTGCTGGAGGGCTCTCTCTACGTTGGTTTTGTGACGTCGAACCCCGAGAACAAGCTGTTCACAAAGGTTCTTAACAAAGGGGATGTATTTGTGTTCCCTCAGGGATTGGTCCATTTCCAATTCAACTATGGAACGAAAAATGCTGTAGCCCTTGCAGCTTTGAGCAGCCAGAACCCTGGAGTAATAACCGTTGCCAATGCTGTATTCGGATCGAAGCAAACCATCTCAGATGATATCCTTGCCAAGGCCTTCCAAGTGGACAAGAAGATCGTAGACCGCATTCAAGCTCAGTTCTAGAGAATATTTATTCATATTAATTTGTTACTATATATATAAGAGTTAATGTTCTTTTATGCTTCAATGTATTGTGTTCTTTTGAGAGGTGTTTACGTGTAATACTTTCTGTCTTGTTGGAGGAAATATTGATCTTTTGTGTGTTGCCTAAGTGAAGTGCTATCGATCTCGTTTCAGTAAGATCCTCTGTCTAGTATTATGTCCTATACTTGCGCAATTTAATAGTTCTTCGGGGGTGGCTCAACGCCGAAGCACCATACTTATAGATTCCCACTTGCATCTGCTTGTTCGAAAAATAAAATTTTAAACTAAAGAAAATTGAACTTTTGTCTTGTTACATTTTTTATCTGATAATATTTCATGAATTCAGCACTACTAGCTAGCTACATCTTTTGTTTTACGTGGAGACTAAGTTGCTGAAATATTGGGCACAACTTATGTTTAGTTTACATGCTTGCTGCTGCTAGATAGTATATATGTAGATAAACAGGTTGATTAACCATATTTTGGGTTTGGAGCGAGAACAAAACCTATACGTGTTGGGAAGGTGTTACCCAAACCTCATGCTACGTAAGGCATTGGAAGGTTTGGCTACCACTTTATAGGTTATTACCAAATACTACATTGTTGGGTCTGTTCTTTTCGGCTGCGGCTTATGGCTTTTGGCTGAAATTTTTGAATTTTGGCTGTTTACGGTACAGATTACGGAGAGACAGATACACACTTGCGATTTTGGCTGGTACAGATGTTAGGCTTTTAACGTGTAGATCATTTAACTTGTAGACCCCGTCTTGAAAAAATACTCCGTTTGAAAGTTAGGTACTGTAGCAAAAGCCAAAATCCGCCAGCTTGTGAAATAAAGAACAGGCCCAGAGGCGGCTGAGTGATTTCCCAAACTTTTTCCTCCTTTCAGTATTCAAATCATTACACAATGGCTATGATAGTCACCAAGCTTAGATTACACTACTTAGACTTGGCAAGACAAAATAAGAAACCTAAGGCAATAGAAATCAACCATTCAGGCTATGGCTGGTCAGACTGCAAGTCAAGGACTGATCGACCATAGCCCGGTCAAACTGTGGGAGCATGGCTTGTCTGACCGGTCCCCTGTTCCCTCTAAAAACCTCTTTTTACAAAATCTCAACAACTTTCACAAATATCATTCAAACACTTCCAAACTTTATATGAGACTTGCACGAGCTATCAGGAGCCTAAACTAATTAAATATCACAGGTTCTTAAGCTCAGTCTACTCAATCGAAGAGAATCAAATTTAGGACATAAGAACATTAAAAACCCTAAATCCTAAATTACTTCTTGATCATGAGGATCTATGGCATGTGGACTAGTAGATTTATTCTCACATACCCTAGCAAGGAAAATTATGCAAGCATAGAGCTAAAGCAGCCATGAACAAAAAATTACAAATCAAGCTTAAGAACAACCAAAGTCAAGGAAGAACACAAATAAGAGTATGATTGAAATAAAGCTTTCATTGATCCAGCAAGAGATCAAAATAGATTAAAAAAAAGACGAAGAACAAGTGGGCTATGTATATATTTGCACGAGCTTAGATAGATAAGTGTATGAATCCTAGGTTTACACTCTGGCGAAAATCAAGCACAAGAACACAAAGTTGCCACGCGTGTGTGGCCTATCATGGGCGGGCAGGGAGTAGGACACGAGTGTATGTGTATGTATGCCCCGGTTGGATACAAATGGTAACCAAAATGGCCATCACAGCTACACGGGTATGCGCCTGATTGCAGATACGGCACTTGCGGTACAAGATGAGAGATGGATGCTGTATTGGACGATGCACGGCCATGCGCTAACTGCTAAGAGGGTGATCCTGGTTATTTTAGTGTGTCAGGATGCCTAGACTGATCAAGAGCGTAGCGCGGTAGCTCCAAGATAACCCTTACTGTGAAGAATGAACAAAAACACGAGTATCCATGCACACTTAGGGTGTGTTTGGTTGAGCTGTGGCTTCTGAAAAAGCTGCTGTGAGCTGTGGGCTGTGGAAAAGCTGCTGTAGGTTGTGGGCTGTGGAAAAGCTGTAAGCTGTTTGGTTCAAACAAGTATAAAACTTACCTCCTATCTCTATTTTCCTTGAAACAACTGTGAAACAGCTCTCTATTTTCACCATTTCAAAAAGCCAAAAGCCAAAAGCCAAAAGCAGGGTCCAAGGTGCTTTCAAAACTGTACTACCCAAAAGTAGCTGCTTTTGAAAAAGCAGCTTCTGGTTTCCACCCCTTTGGTTGGCTTTTGGCTTTTTGGAAGCAAAAGCAGCTCTCAAAAGCTCAACCAAAGGCACCCTTAGCATGTCCTAGGAGGGTTAGCGCTGTAGCGCATTTGAGCTATGGATGTTACAATTGATTGCATGACCCTGAACTAGTGTTTCTATGCTTAGTTTTTCAAAACTCACAAGGGTTTGAAACAATAATCACCGTCAAATCAATCTTCTAGTACTACAATCTTTCTAAGACAGGTTCTTTAGATCGGTTGCATCCTAATTTTTTTCCTCAACCTCTACCATATCCTCCACGCAATTATTCAAGCGACACACTCTCTGTTAGATCGGACCCTGATCGTATGCCTAGATCTAATCGGATTTACTCCCCGGGCCATAGGTCCAAACAGATTGAACACAAGTAAGCTCACGAAGCAACAGACTTATAAGTGGTATTGTGCCTTCTCCTCCAAAAAACTAGTCTAATGGGTGAAGTCTCCCTTATACTTATAAGTTGTGTTTTTCTTTCCTACAATCAATGTGGAACTATTCCCAACATTCTACATCTCACACATTGGTTGTGCAATTCTGCAACCATGAGGTCCAAAGAGATGTTAGGCGCATAGACTCTGATAACAATTGTTAGATCGGACCCAGGCCGTATGCCTAGTTTCAACCAAGTTTATTTCCCAGGCCACAGGTCTAATGGGTTGAACACAACTAAGTCCATGGAGCAATAGACTTATAAGTGGAATTGGGTCTTCTCTCCCTAAAATACTAGTCCAATGGGTGAGGTCTGCTTCACACTTATAAGTTGTACTTTTTTTCCTTTCCCACAATCAATGTGGAATTATTCCCAACATTTAATGTTGGATCGGACCCTGGCCACATGCCTAGGTCCAATAGGGTTCACTCCCCTGACCACAGGTCCAAATAGGCTGAACATAACTAAGCCCACGGAGTAACAGACTTATAAATGCTATTCGGCCTTCTCCTCAAAAGACTAATCCAATGGATGAGATCTCTCTCACACTTATAAGTTTTACTTTTTCCTTCCTACAAACAATGTAGGATTATTCCCAACATTCTCCCCCTCACACATATACCAAATGTTGGATCGGACCCTAGGCGTATGCCTAGGCTCAACTGGGTTTACTCTCTGGGGCACAGGTCGAAATGGGCTGAACACAACTAAGCCTACGGAGCAACAGATTTATAATGCTATTGGGCCTTCTTCCCCTAAAGACTAGTCTAATAGTTGAGGTCTCCCTTATACTTATAAATTGTGTTTTTTTCTTTTTACAATTCATTTGGGACTATTTCTAACATACATTGTTAGGAATAGTCAAGATTGTTTGTATGGTGGAGTAGTAGAGTTAATGTATGAGTTATTTTTGTTTATGTGTGTACATGTACACGCACGAGTCTAGATGCATCTAGGATAGTTTCGTCAGTTAGTTGGTGCGTGCGTGTAATCAAGGTTAGTTGGTGCGTGCGTGTAATCATCTAACAGCAAGACGTCCGCGTGAGTTGCGGCAGCCACGCCAAGCCGTGTTTTGATTTCTCGCATGCACGTCTGTTAGTTTATGCGTCTCGCATGCCTTAGCAGCTAGTTAGTTCATAGCGTGAATATAAGGGATAAGGCCACCGGCCAAAACGTCTCGGACGTGCTACACGAGACGCGCTTATTCAAGGCAGTGTAATCCGTATACATCAAGTGAGGTGTTGGATAATAGAAATAAGAAAAGACGCTTAGCAGTGGCAGCGTCGTCATTTCTATGTGTTTATCGTCCCCCCTATGAAAACACGCATCCACGGGTTAAAATCTTGATATTGTGTTCCAACATTTAGTATCAGAGTCATGATAAGAACAAGATTGGTGTCACCATCGGGTCGCGCTATTGTCACTGGCGGTGGTCCGTCGATGGTACCGAGAAGAGAAAGCAACATCTCTCTTTAATACCCTATGCTGAACAAGAGCAACTATACCACGTGGGCGATCAAGATGAAGATGTTCACGAAGGCCCAAGGCGTTTAGAAAGCTGTTGTTAACTTTTATTCCAAGATAAAACGTACACATCGTAAATACATGAAAATTTCTGAATTTCTCTATTCTCTTATTTGCTCCCCATTTTTTCTTACAAAACTGGTTACAAGTTTTCTCAATATATAGGTCAATACTCTCCTACTCGTATATGTATTCGGACTTCAAGTTGGACACAACTTCAACTTGAATTACACACGGAGATGAACTCTACTACGTCTTGAACTCGAAGTTAAGATTATTTCCAACAATTTCCCCCTTAATCTTGACTTGACATACTCTAGTTTTAGTCTCAATGCATTATGAACTACCAGCTACACTTCCACATGAAGCGTTCTACATGCAAGTTATATGTAGAAACTCAACTCAACTGGTACGGGTCCAGCCGGATGTGAAGATTCTAAAACATTGAGGGCAGTCGGTCTCAATTACAACTTACTAAACTCATACTTGATACAGAACGGTGACACATCTCCTTAACGTTCCGATTTCTTTTCACCTTACTTGAGTTTGGTCAGCGACACATCTTCTCGACGTCCTGGACTCAACTCTTCATCAGAGCAATGTTGGTTTATTATCACTGAGCGTTTTAGCAAAAAATGCTTCTTCATCCTCGCCTTGGGGCATTCTGAAGCAAGGTGCCCATAATCGTTACAATTATAACACCTCACTTTTGCCTTATCAAACTTCTGATTCTGACGGCCTTGGCCATTACTGCTGGAAGTGTTCTTGCCTTCACACTTCGATGATCAGATCTCCCACTCAGCGCGGGTCAACAAGACATGTCTGTCGCCATTGTTACTATTGTCATGAATGCGTTCCTCATACGCCTTAAGACGACCGATGGCCTTCTCCATGATCATTGTCTTTAGGTCTCCAAATTGCTCTATGACCGAAACAATTGGGAGAAACCGTGAAGGAACAATATGAAAGAATTTCTTCACTACGTACAACTCTTCCACCTTCTTCCAAGGGCCCGTATCTTGTTGAAGATGATCGTCAACCGAATGGCAAAGTCATTGATCGACTCTGTTTCCTTCATACACAGCACCTCAAACTCAGTCTTGAGAGTTTGTACCTTTGCTTCCTTCACATGATCGATGCCAAGATGCATCGTCTTCAATGCCTCCCACGTGGCTTTGGTCGTCTCCTTTTCGACCAGTAAGAAGAGTATCTCCTCTGGGATACCCTGATAGATGGTCGCCAATGCCAATTGATTCTTGTGCACATCAACGTTGCCGTTCTCGATCGTGTCCCACACTCCTTGAGCCTTCATGTATACCTTCATTTTGATTGCCCAGGCTGCATAATTGCTCGTTGTGAGCATTAGATAATGCAGCGAGATAGCGGAACTCTTCTTCGCCATCATACTGGATGATGCTTCGTCACCGGTGACACCACTTTCCAGAGAACGCGACATGATCTTGAGCACGGATCAAGATCTCAGGCTACTTTGAAGTGGCTCTTGGACTGAGGGACCGGAGAAAAAAACTGCGTTGTTTTCATGCTATTATTTTGTTATGCAAATGTATGTTAAGCTTAAGGCTAGATATACACCTAGTTAACATTGTGACATTATTATGTTATCCTTTGGATACTTGAATCACATGATTCTTGTCACCCTAGATATTTAATGGTAGCTTTACTAGCTATAGGTCGTACTTAAAGCATCATGCTAGTCTTGTTTAAGTATCAAGCCACTAGTTTGCTCTGATCGTCATCATTAATCATGAAACTTATTTTGGACAGTCATTGGAAGGAAATGACTGGTATATTTCAGATAACTTAGTTTATACTTCTTAAAACCCCAAAACTCGCTATTACTATATCTAGGCAGATGGTACAATGGTTGGTGCGGATGTAGAACGAGAAATTGTACAATGTGGCATGTACCGTCCAGATAACTTTTAGGACTTAACCCTATGATGATCTTCCAATGTAAAATAGTGTAACCACAAGTCTATAATGGATACAACCTAGCTAAATAATTTGTATCTACCAATGCGGGTTGCACCATTAGAGTTACACACGAGTAGTGTCAATGGATTAAGCCGTCGTGGACACAGGTCGTGTCACTGGTGTAAGCCTCTATGTGGCACAAGAGGGGGTCTACGTGTGGTGGACGTAACCTTCCTCAGGTGAAACCTTAGCGGGTGTAACTTACATTGGTGGATGCATTGTAAAGGCCTCATGATGATCTCATTGATTCACATGTCCAAGGAAATGTGCAAAACATAACAAGTAGATTATCTCTTGTGGGTAAAGTATACATCTCTGCATAGTATAAACTGTTCGAACATCTATCCCCACAGTTAAGGGCGGGCATGGAAACTTACTCGAGGTAGTTTCTATTTCAAAAATCTTTGAGAGTGGGATGAAAACTGGTCGGGTGGATGTAACCCTGAATTTGGCTTTCCCTAGTAGATGTAACCTAGTGATGATATTGAGTGGATGTAACCCTAGTAAACAAAAACTAGCATATGGTAGATAGAATTATGTAATAGGTGGATGGAACCTGTACTGCATTAATACTACACACTTTCACTCCCTTTAATACAATATGGTTTGGTTAAAATGCTAAGTCATAAGACTTTCTAATTATCAGTAATTTAGAAATATTGCCTTTAGCAAATAAAAGAACCCGAGCCAATCCTTGTTAAGCCTTGAATGTATAAATATTGCATTTTGTGTGTTAGCTTATAGAGCACTATTGCTTGCACTCACCCTCACTACAAAGTCCCTCAAAGCCTATGGACAAAGGGCACTACGGGTACTACGATGTTCCAGGAGCTGATGATGAAGAATATGGAGGAGAGTATATTAGTCTCTAATGGTCTAGGCATTACGCTAGTCAGGCTAACTAAGGTAGTGTTTGCGTGCACCAATATTTTCATTAGCTTTCAAGTGACCCAATCATCGTTCACATAATGAGTAACTATACTAAGATAATCCTCGCTAGACTGATCACTCTATATGTCCGAAGTTAAGGTCACCAAAAATGTACAAGTCTCAAAGAGTTATTTTATTTTAGAACACCATTATTGTAGTATTTAACTAAATCTCTAGTTGTTGTCTGTCTAGAAACTAAAAAAATCTAGGATTATGAGCAGGTCTAATGTAGTTTTTGAATACTTGTGACTTACCAAAGTTTAAAGATAAATCTTGTGTGGCAATTAAACAAACTAGAGATTCTCAAGTTACCTCGGTATTATAATCCTTGTTACATACTGTACCATCAGGGTTGAACTGTAGCTATGTCTGTCTCATGTCTATGCCTTGTTTTTCCTTACATATTTGGACATGTCTGCGCAAGTGTCCAGTTGCGGCTATAGACTTTGCAGATAATTCATGACAACAAATTTTGTAAACAGTATATCTTACCTGAGCTTTGACCTCGTCTTGCTTTATTATCTTGTTAAAATCTTACCACACCTTCAACGTGCTAGGTCTGGACCTCTTTGCTCTGGTGCTTGCAGACTCAGTGGCACTCGTAGAGCCTGACGATAGTACAGCCAGGGTCTACTCCCCTGTTTGAGGTGGAAGCGAAGGTGAAGACATTTCATTCACGAAGGATAAAAGATCTTCTGGCTCAATTCCATATTTATTCGCAGAAAAATTGTCAAAATTTTCCATAGAGAAATGTGGAAAACTATAAAATGAAGTAGAAAATTACACTATTACCTATTTTACATCACAACAAAGAAAAGTAAGAACAATATAAATGTATAAAAATTAGTGTTGTTAGATTTCGAATTTTCTTCATTGTAGTCAGATTTCGAATTTTCGGATTTTTGGCAAAAATATTTTGAATTTTGCTAATTGTCACAAAGTGTATCAAAATTTTCACAAGAGAACTCAGAGCAGAGATTGTAGGTTTCAGTGTGGCTGAATGAGGAGGAGTGTATTGCCTATTTATAGAAAAATTTGAGATTTTTTGAATTTTTCATATTTTAAACTTCCAAATGGCTCTAAAACAGCTAGAAATTTGAAAATTCCTTCCATTTATTAGGCCAAATAAGCCACATTCGTGCCAAACGGGGCATGCCCACCATGCCGTGCTAAGGTAAGCATGCCTAATGGTCGGGTTTTTGTGCCAAACGGGCCGTGCCTTACGGGCTAACCATGCTATTGGGCTTAACATGCCTAACGGGCTACCGTGCCAATTGGGCCATGCTATGCCTACCGTGCCCGTACCAAGCCGTGCTTGGCCCGACACTATTTGTGTCGTGCCGTGTTGGCATGTTGGGTTGGGATGGCAGCCCAGGCACAACCTAGTGCCTCGTGCCGTGCCGGCCCAACACGATTCCATCGTAGGTCGTGTCATGCCTAAGCCATGCCTATAGTAATGGACTGTGGGCTGACACAGCCCATTTGGCCACCTCGTCGTCAGGAAGTAGATGGTGAGGAAAGAAGAGGAGCATTCTAGTCTTTTCACATGTGATTTTGGAGCAAAATAAAACTTAAAATAACAAACTACGGTCAGAATGACATCCTATCTTTTTTTTTGGCATAGAAATGGCAAATCATCTAACAAAATCTCATTACTGGCAAATTCTAAAACGAATGCTTTAGGAGTGACAAATCATTAATTTTCTCAAAAAAGTGGTCACCGAATTTCGGATGGGATTTTTAAACAAAATTTGAATGTAAAAGAAATTTGAATGAAATAAACACATCGGCGTGTTCTTGGCTTCTTGCTCACTGGTCATGCGGGCGGCGATGTGGGCTGGGGTGGCCGTGACACCCGAGTGAGGGCGATGCGGGCAGGAATGGGGCGCAGCATGAATGGGGTGCAGTAGGTGCGAGGAGGAGGCGAGAGGAAGCGGCGGCGGCGACGTGTCAGCGGGAGCCAACAGGTGGCGTTTGAGGGATAGGAAGTGATGGAGATGGTGTTAAATAACTTCAAAATCGTGATTGCATGGTTTTTACAAAGCGCGGTTTGTTTTGGTATGGTCGCTAAAATTGAACTTCGATGTTATTTTCTTTTAGGATATATTGTTAACTAGCTATAAAATCATGATTGTATGAGAGTGCTTTCAAAATAGGTACGGATCTAATACTACATATTTGAATTACCAAACCTACATATTATTGAACTAGTTATTAATCAAATATTAAAAAGTTTAAATCTCAAAGTACGTGGACGTCTTATAAAAATCATCGGACGGAATACTTTTATGCCCAAAGCATACTAGTGGTGCTAGCGGTTGCGTGCGTACTCCGATCGTTTGGAATTGTTTCATGGCATCTTTCGATCGGTTTTTCCAGCTGATGCGAGGAATACTTTGCTAAAATATTTTAAGCAACCTGGGATTCCGTTCACACGCTTACTAATTACTTAATTAATATACCGCGTTTTGGTTTGTTCTCTAACTGTATAGAGATAACATGGGAAATGGTCTTCTGTTCGCTACGCTAATGATTAGGGGAAAGGGGTCTAAAGCGCATCGGAAGCCTGCGACGGCTAGCTACAGTACTGGGAGTTTACCATATTATTAGTTAGTGTAATGTTCTAGATGTCGATTCGGCGTTTTCAGAAGTATTTAATGGATTCACGAAGATTTCTCTTTCTTCCGTTGAATTGTGAAGACGGACGTAAGCTACGGATTTGTCTAAAAAGAAAAAAAAGAGAAGAGTTGGTGGGCTGTCCAGCGAGGGAGGCTAGACTTCCCACCCTCCACCTTAGGCCTAGGCCGGCCCAACCTAAGCCCCAGCCGCCCCCTTTTTTCCCCCAACCCTAGGGCACCTCCCCCTCCCCTTTTCTCCCCCCCACAGCTGCCCCCTCCCTACCTCCCACCTCTCCCTTCCTCCTCTGTAATCCCTCCTCCAATCTGCAGCACCTCCACCCCTTGGCAATTGTGCAAAAGAGAAGGAGGAGAGGAAGAAGAGGAAGAGGAAGGAGGAGGAGAAGAAGAGTAGGGAGATTTATGTTGGTGGTTAGATGTTTTTTCTGTGGTCTCTAAGGATAACAAGCAATTTCCTACCCTTTTTATCCTTGGTGTTTTCTCGATCGGATTAGTTTTCGGTTAATCGTTTGATCTACGTAGTCTGCTACGTTCTACGAATTAGGGAACCTTTGGTGCAAAATCTGGGATTTCACTTGCTCGAGATTTATAGAGGACTTCATTATTTTTCTGCAGAGTTGTCATTCACGTCATTCTGATGAATTGTTTAGGAATTATGAGCGTTACCATGTTTCTGTACAGGTTGATCATTCAAGTTTGGGCAGTCGGTGGGAATTAAAAGATTAAAAATAGAAGACGATTTTTCCTGCAGAACCTATGAATAGAAAACTTTTAGAGGACTCAGAGACCTAGTTTTTGTTTTTTTTTCATAATTTTTGGAGAGTGGATTGGGCCCATTAGAGGTTGGAATTTTGCTGTGTAGTAGAGTTGGTTTCAGAATTCAATTTCTGTTTGTGGGCAGGTTCAGAGGCCCTAATGATTTTTATGAATTTTCTCATAATAACAAAAGTTGTAGAAATGTTGTAATATACCTGCTGGTAAAATTTTATAATTTTTGGAGTAGTGCACTTTCGGTGATGGTCTGTAGAAGCTCGCTAGTTAGAACTCAGAGGGTGTTTCTGTCATCTGTTTTCCATTGTGAATTACACCCTTCTAACAACAGAATAAAATTATGGTGTCTTTCGCAAAAGTTATAGCTTTTGTTCTGTAGATTTCAAAAATGCTATTTGATTCTATGGTCTGTTTAGTGGATGAAAAGATACAAAAAGATAGACAGCACTGTTGTAGTGAGTTGAGCGTCAGAACGATAGTTTGAGAGGGAGTTGTTGGGTTTTGGGCATAGTGGCACTTTACCTTTTAGTTATGAATGTTATATTGAGATTTTGTACTGAGTGATGACTTGTGAATAGGTGGCTTCACTCTTGACCGTGCTTGAGCTATTCGCCCTTTCGGTAGAGGCAAGTAAACATAGCGGTTGTTGCTACAGTTTAACTTATTAAATTTACTGCCTCCACCATAATTGTTGATGTTTGGTAATTAGTCCATCTTTAAATAAAGATGCCATGCTGCGCTATATGCCTTATTTTACATATTGTTGTCCATGTGGTTATATTCCTAATGAATCAATCGTGGCAATATCATGCATGTCATAGTATGTCATTTGCATTGAAGCTATGTCACCGCATCTAGCCATGACCGTACCAGTACAGCATCGTACATTGCCGTAGTACGATGCACACTCTTACGTTGCCAGGTAAGAGTTCAGTGGATCATTTGCATACATATACATTTCATGATCGATGATTCTTATTCTGAGATCTTAAAAGGAATTAGCTCATAAGAGTCACTTGTGGCATGAGGTAATATCTTGTGGTTGCTATTGGTGTGAGTTCTGGTTTTAGATAAACGAGACGACATTGTGTATGATGAAAATTAATTGTTAATGCTTTATCAATATACCGCGAGTTGTTAATTTGATGCTTAATCATTTGTAGTTTAATTAATTTGTTAAATAGTTTGCTTGCTGAGATTTCATCTCACCCTTGTATTCTCTCTCCCAGGTGATCCTTGAGCATGTTTGGAAAGAGTAGAGCAGCACGGTACCATTACACAAGTCTTCATGAGTTTTGCTGTAATAAGTTAGAGGATCTATTATTTTAGATCATTTCTTTATCTCAATCTTCGAGCACTGTAACTTAATGATGCTAGATCATGGTTGACTTTAGTGTGGTTTGAGTACCCAAAGCTAGGTTGATAAAGGATGTTATTGCGTAGTTTTATATTCTTATGCTATTTTGCTATTCCCTATTATGTGTTATACTGTCATGCTTCCGTGTAGCCTTTTTTCAGAGGAGGTGCTGCCAGTTTTCCTTGTAATCCAGCTAGTCGCAAGTGTAGTTTAGTAGCATCCGGGGGTAATGTGGTTCCTGGGGTGTTACAGTTAGTGAGTTCCATCATGAGGGATTGCGTCTTGTCTTTGTCGATCGATATGGATATATACTATGAAGATAGAAATCTGAACCGTAGACCTGGTAGTTGAGATAGCAATCTGCACTGATTCAGGTTTGTTGCCGTATTATGAATAGTGACCAAGATATTGCCAGTGTTGTAGGGATCACATCTGTTAGTTTCTGAAGCTGTTGTAATCTTTTCCATGTATTGTATTGAGTACATATATGAGAGATAGACCACCTAATTGGGTGGGTAGCACAAATCTCTTCTCTTCCACATATTTTAACTTGGTATCAGAGCCATGGTTTGAAACAAGGGCTCATAGCTTCTTTGGTGGCTGCCAATGTAGGCACAACTAGCAACGCCCAGGTTCCTTCGTCCGGTACAACATCTCAATCCCAACCTCTGGTCATCTCGTTAGTATCAAGCTCATCCAGGAGAACTTCCTCCTCTGGAAAGCGTAGGTGGAGCCATATCTGTGTAGCCAAAATCTGTTTGGATACGTGAATGGGAACATTATCGCACCTCCAATGATGTTGACTAAGGGAACCGGTGCTGCTGCGTGATAAGTCCCAAATCTGGCATACCTCCACTGGTTCTGGCAAGACAAAGTTGTGCTAAGCACTCTCCTATCATCCATGATAGAAGACATTCTTGCCCAAGTTGCACGGCTGACCACCTTAGCCGAGGTGTGGGTGGCTATGACGGACATGTTCTCCTCCTAGAACCTTGCGAGGGTAATGTAGATTTGATATCAACTATTGAATATGAAGAAGAAGGACATGCCCCAAATACTTCCACAAGATGAAGGGTCACGCTGACACAATGGCATCAGTCGGCAAGGCGCTCTCCGATGATGAGGTAATCGGCTACATTTTGGCTGGGCTAGGATCTCAATATGATTCTCTTGTCACCTCCGTGACAACTCACAATGATCCAGTAAGTCTCAACAACTTGTACGCATATCTCTTGAGTTTTGAGCTTTGGCTCGAGCAGCATAACACTTTCTAGGAGATACAGCCGTCAACCAATTTCCTGTCCTGACGGAATTATGGTTCCTATGGTGGCACCTATGGCAACAAACACAATGGAGGCTGAGGTGGATACAATCACGATCATGGCTGAAATCAGTCCTAGAGCCGTGATCGAAGTGGAGGTTGAGGGAAGTCCACATGCCAACTATATGGAAAATATGGGCATGATGCTTTGAGGAGTCGACAACGCTTCAATCATGCTTATCAACCCGAAGAATGGTCAGGCATGCAACTCGGTGAATTATGGGAGTCATGTCAGTGATCAAAAATAGTATGTGGACACAGGAGCTACTGATAATCTCACCAGTGATCTTGACCTTGTTCTCTAACATGGGAAATGGTCTTCTGTCCGCTACGCTAATGATTAGGGGAAAGAGGTCTAAAGCGCGTCGGAAGCCTGCGACGGCTGGCTACAAGACTGGGAGTTTACCACTATTATTAGTTAATGAGTTCCACCTGGAGGGATTGCATCTTCTCTTTGTCTATCGATATGGATATATAGACATACATGCGACTTGTTCAAGCATAACAACAAAAATAGTTGTGTATCTTATTCTGCTCTAGCCGTCCCAAATGCGCAGCAGGCTGCCCAGATTTACACACGCCATGCATAACACCATATTACAAGACAGCTTGTTCCAACACAATAACCATTTATACGCATTAATTAATTCCCATATTGGCAAGACCATGTGGTTTCTAATCTTCCCTATAAATACCAACCACTTTGATGCTTAGTGATCAATTCGATCTCTCACATCTTAGTAGTGAGCAGCGCTCACAAGCTTAATTAGTTCTTCGGCATTCCGTTACATATTTCTGCACTACTGCTCGCTAATTGAGTTTGCTTGAGGAGAAACAAAGACAAATGGCGGCCATTCGTGTCTTCCTCCTTGCAGCAGCTCTCTTGGCGTTGTCATGCTCTCGTGGCGCCATCGCCTCCGATCCGAGCCTTCTCCAGGACGTCTGCGTTGCAGACAAGATGTCTCAAGGTAAAAATGCATACAAAAAAAATTGTACTGCTTGGCATTTACTCGTAGCTAATTAAGCAATTAGTCATATCGGTTATCTTGTATGAATAAATCCATGCAGTGCGTGTGAACGGATTTGCCTGCAAAGATGCAAAGGACGTCGTCGCCGAAGACTTCTTCTTCTCCGGCCTTCACATGACCGGCAACACGACCAACAAGCAGGGCTCTGCCGTGACCGCCGTGAATGTCGCGCAGATTGGCGGGCTGAACACCATGGGTATCTCCCTCGCTCGCATCGACTATGCGCCCTACGGCCTCAACCCTCTTCATACTCACCCGCGTGCCACTGAGATCTTGACTGTGCTGGAGGGCTCGCTCTACGTCGGCTTCGTGACCTCAAACCCTGACAACAAGCTGTTCACCAAGGTTCTCAACAAGGGAGACGTGTTCGTGTTCCCTAAGGGCCTTGTCCACTTCCAGTTCAATTATGGGACATGCAATGCTGTAGCACTTGCAGCGTTGAGCAGCCAGAACCCCGGGGTGATCACTGTAGCCAACGCGGTGTTTGGATCGAATCCATCCATCTCTGATGATATTCTTGCCAAGGCATTCCAGGTGGAGAAGAAAACAATAGATTGGATCCAAGCTCAGTTCTAAGTGTCTGATCCCACGCACATTTGTTTGTCCATCGATTCGATTATTTTCTCTTGTCTTAGTTTGCATTTCATTCTTTATATTGTTGCAAGTTGATAACCTTGTGTGTTGCGTGTATGTTTCTTTTTATCAATGGAACCTTGTGTTGAATATGTGTTGTGAAATATTCATATCGTTTATTGGAAAAGTAGTTTAAATTTCTTCTTGGTTAATATAATGTCCTTTATTTTGGAATAGTTATCTCCTGCTATTGAATCCCCCCCCCGGGCGGGTACTTCCTGCACCTTCGGTCGTTGTAGTCTTGGTTATGAGGTTATGATCGTATGGCATCAAATCAATTCTCCATGTCCGATTGAAATTCCCCTCAATTGACATGATGTATCTGTGGAAAGCTATGCTTTATCAAAATAGAGCAGAGTTTAAGAGATGATAATACAAATAAGAATATCCAATATATATTTCAAACCACATATGTATCGTTGTAAAGTGCATGTGAAAATTCTTCACAAGCTCTACTAATTAATGGTATAAGTGAATCTACCGGCCGGTGACCGGTGTGGGTCCGGTAGAAAACGAAAATGGACAGACAAGAGAAATTGGTTTTCTTAATTTTAATGTAATATTAAAGGAATTCACAACCAGAGCTGAAAGATTAATCGATGAAAATTGTCGCTCTTTATCTAAAAATGTGAGAACATGTGGATGCCCTCCCATGTGTTGTTGAGTAAAAGACACTTTCGTTTGATTGGATTGGGCGTTTGAAGTTTGTTTTTGGAAGAGCGAAGAGATTCAAGGTTGTTTTCTTTTGGAGTGGATGATCCAGGTCGGACGGATCATTTGAGTCTGGTCATTAGTCTAGAGAGTACATGAGTTGAGATTAATTAGTATGGGACGGATGTAGAATCGGTATGGCAACAGAGGTAGGGTAAATGATGTCTCAAATTTTCCCTTCAATGTTCACTAATCCTTCACTCCGATGCTACAAAGTTATGAAGATTTAGATGAAATGCTATCACAAAATCCAGCAAATCAGGAAACCAAAAATCCAGAAATTCAAAACCCCACTAGTCATATCACTACAGTAAAATTAGCCAAACTTTCATCTGGGCCGGTACTACAACCCACCATAGGCTGGTACTACCACTCCCCATAACTGGACCTCTCTAGAAAAATGCAACCTGCAAGTAAATCACGGTACTATGGCTCTATTGTCTGAGCATCACGGTACTATACCAGTCAGCGGTATGACCAATGCAATCATACCAGTTTGCTTGAAAATTTCTAAAATCAGTCCAGACAAAATGCAATATTTGCAAAATCAAATACCCACTCCACAAAACTGGCAATAGATCATTACAACACTATTTTGGACCTTCCAACATGGCCCTTCAATCCCCCGTTGATGAACCCATGGGCAATTCTTCAGTAATGCAAATAGGATGTGGTTTTAGAATAAAAGAGGGAATTTTGCAAAGAGATGCTCAAAATGGCCACATGAGGAATGCAAAGACTAAAAATGATCATATGAGTTAGAAATGAAGTGAAGCTACTGAAAATGGTAAGTTTTTAACAAAAATCTTCAAATCCACCAAATAAATTGGGAAATCCTACCTAGGTCTATATGAAAGAATAATTGTTCTATTTGACCTTGGTTATGATGAGAAGAGATTAAACGATCAAGAGAATCACAGTAAAACACAAAAGCTCTAACTTAGCAAGAATTTGCATGAAAACTCTAAATCATCCTCTATATATGCACTTTTACAAAACTTTCACCCTTTTGACAATGGAGACATCAAGATGCATGGAAGAAGATAGAGCACGAATGAAATGAAGTGGCTATATTTTATTTCATTTTTTTGCTTAAAGAGCTATGAAAAGTATCCAAAGTGATTCCATAAGTATTGTACCAAGCTATATTATGTGATGAAGCTATCTAGATCATGGCAAATCATATATAACAAAGCTAAATCCAAATGAGCAATAATCTGAAATTAAATGGATTTTTAGCATGTCAAGTTGCTCAAGATCATAATTTAGCCAAAGGTGTCCAAAAATAAGTCAAGCCATGTAAATAAACAATGAGCTACTCCTTAGTGCATAAGCTATACCCGACCCGAACTACAAAAGCCTAGGAGAAGTAAACTCATGCTTCAATAAAGAACCAACATAACTCGATCTAAAGCTCAATTTAGATTCGAGACTCAACTTAGCATATTTGATATGACATGAATCATAAGAGGATCACTAGAGCAAAACTAATCACAAGATCCCGTTCAAGTTTCTCATATTTAAGAAAACTAGCATGGCAAAGCTAAGTTATACATAGAAATATAGGATAAATCTAGAAAACTAGCAAAAGACATGGCAAGTTGTAAAATAAGATATCATATCACAAAAGGATAATAGTTAAAGCTCCATGTAGTTAATTTACAATGCAAGTTGCTGAAATTAAATATATATTATGATACAATTGATACAAAAGAGTCAAACTCCCCCTCAAAACAAGCCAAATTGGCTGATAACCCCCAACTCTCTCTACAAAGAAGCAAAACAAGAAGAATCAAAAGCCTTAGTGAAAATGTCTGCAACATGGTGCTCTGACTTGATAAAGTGAAGCACAACATCACCCTTCTCTACATGGTCTCTATAGCAATGATATGTAATATCAATGTGCTTGGTCTTGGAGTGTTGCACTGGGTTTTTGGCAATACATATGGTGCTAGTATTGTTATAGAGGAGAAGAACACTATTTAAGACCAATCCATAGTCTCATAGAGTAGATAAGATATAGAGAACTTGAGAGCAACTTCTAGTAGCAGCTGCATTCTTCGCCTAAGCAGTAGACTGTGCAATAGAGTACTACTTCCTATATAACCAAGGGATAAGAGATGTGCCTAGAAAATGCCAAGTGACAAAGGTACTCTTCCTATCTATTCTACATCCCGCAAAATCAACAACAAAAAAGCGTGAAGAGAGAGTGCAGAATCAGAAGAATACCACAGTAGTCAAGAGTGTCCCAAAGGTACCTGAAGATGTGTCGCACTGATTGATGATGTGAGGCATGAAGGGGAAGCCTAAAATTGAGCTTACAGACACACAGTAAATTATATGTTCAGCCTCGATGCCGTGGGGTAGAGGAGGGAGCCGATCATGCTGCAATACTCATTTTGGTCTATGGGCTCTCCATCCTCATCAGGATCTAGCACGAAGTGGCAATTGGAGTAGACATTGACTTGCTGCTTTCCATATCAAAGCACCAAAGAAATTCCTTTATGTACTTGGTTTTGAATAAAGATCCCTTCTTTTAATTGCTTGACTTGAGGACCAAGGAACAAGGACATCTTGCCCATCATACTCATTTTAAATTCTCTAGTCATAGAATTTAAAATTTTGGGTACCAAAGCATAAGAAGAACAACCGAATATAATGCCATCCATATAAATCTGAACAAGTAAGAGTCAATACCATGCTTGAGAGTGAACAAGTTTTATCTACCATTCCTATTTTGAAACTATTCTTAAGCAGAAAACTCTTAAACCTATCTCTAGGGGCTTGCTTCAATCCATACAAGGCTTTAGACAGTTTACACACATGGTTTGTGAAATTGAAAATTTTAAAACTAGGAGGCTGCTTAACATAGGCATCTTGTACTATAAAGCCATTTAGAAAAGCGCTCTTAACATTCATTTAAGAAAGCTTAAAGCGCTTAGACGGTGAAAATGGTAGCAATATGCAAATGGTTTCTAATCTAGCTATAGGAGTAAAGGTCTCTTCAAAGTCTAAGCCCTCTACATAAAAAAATCTTAAGCTACAAGCCTAGCATTATTGCAAACTACCAATCCATCCTCACTTTGCTTATTTTTGAAAACCCTTTTTTGTTCCAATTACATTATGATTAGGAGGATGTTCAACCAAAGTCCAGACTTGGTTTATTTCAAAGTTTTGAAGCTCTTCGTGCATGGCATTGACCCAAGAGGAATCAGGTAAAGCATGGGTGACATCTCAGAGTTCAAAAGGCACAACAAAACTAGAATGTGCATGAGAATCTGTAGAGATAAACCTGGAGTGAGTAACTCACTCATGGTAATCCCAAATCATTTGCTTGTGATGGTGTCATCATTGAATATAAAGAGGAGATTCTGGTGCGGACGTGGCCTCTACCTCATGGGCTATGGAGGTAGGAGCAGAGCCACTCGAAGCACTGGTGAAGATGAGAGGAGGCTTCTATGTTAAAACCAGAGGAGTTCAAGCAGGATGTCCAACTAACTCAGGAGTGACTAGAGGAGCATTGGATTCTCACCCTCTAAGTTAGGGTCATCATCGACGAAGATGTTATCCTGATCACTATGTACCGGTATATCTACACTATCAGGTCCAGTACCAAGACTAGTCTCATCAAAAGTAACTTCACAAGTCTCAATGATTTTGTTAATATCCAAATTAACAAAAGCACTCCTAATGGCTCGAACATGGCTTCCCCATTCCCATTTCCCTGTTCCCTTCGTGTTCCTGTCTACGTGTCATGCATCTGTTAAATACAGGGGTCCCATAGCACAAGCAATGAATTAACAGATACATGACACGTGACAGGAACACGGAGGGAATGGGGAAACGAGAATAGGGAAGCCAAGTTCTAATGGCTCTCAAGGCTCCTAAAAGGTCAACTAATGTCGTGGGGTGTATTTTCTAGTTTCTAGGGATGAGGCATTTGGTTGCTTTAGATAGTTGGTCCCTAGATTAGTAGTTGACCTCCTAGGAGCCTTGAGAGCCATTAGGAGTGACGTGACAGTGATTAATTTGGATACTAACTAGTCACTCATAATGGCTCTCAAGACTTCTAGGAGGTTAACTACTAATCTAAGGACCAACTATCTAAAGTAGCCAAAGGGCTCATCTTTAGAAACTAGAAAATACACTCCAAGAATACCTAAAGAAGTCATCTCACTGCTCAGTTGAGCTAGTCTAATTCACAAATTTAAAATTTAGGTCTTCTAGAGTCTTTTATGTTCATATGTTGAGCTTGTTTCTTCAGTCACTAGTATCTAGTAGTGGAGGTACCTAGTGGTGTAGATTCACTCCTTAGTTTATGTAACATCCCAAATTTGGAAGTATTGAAAAATGAGGAGAATTTAAAATTTTTGTCAATTTTCAGTATTATTTAAAATTTTGGCATTTTTGAGATTCTTGATTGGATTTTTGCAAAATAATTTAAATAATAAAAACAAAATCTTGGATCAAGAGGCAAAATATTTAGAAATTGTTTCAACAAAGTTTGAAATATAAACTCAAATCGAGAATTTCCCTTTCAAAAATCTAATTTTCAATTTCAATTTTTGCCAGCCAATTCTTTTCCCTTTCCTCCTCTTTCTTTCTCTCTTCCAGCTGAGCCCCACCACTTTCCTTCACCCTCTTTTCTTTCTTTCTCTTTTCTATCCCCTATTTTGGCCTCCTGACCTAGGCACGCTGCTCCCACCACTGTGCCATCCTCGTGTGCCACCCACCTTTGGCACCCACGTACGTGTACGTGATTAAATGAGGGAGGGGTATAAGGGTCATATTAGGTGCCAAGCATTAAGAAAAGAGATTAAGAAATAATAAATAAGGTATAATACCATAGAAATCAAAGTGTCAATGATATAAGTACTAATTTTGCGAAGCCAACGTTTGAAGTCCTAAATATGCGAAGCCCAACGTTTAGAGTCCTAAAAAACCAATTATCTCGTGGGAGCATGGCTTGTCTGACCGGTCCCCTGTTCCCTCTAAAAACCTCTTTTTTACAAAATCTCAACAACTTTCACAAATATCATTCAAACACTTCCAAACTTTATATGAGACTTGCACGAGCTATCAGGAGCCTAAACTAATTAAATATCATAGGTTCTTAAGCTCAGTCTACTCAATCGAAGAGAATCAAATTTAGGACATAAGAACATTAAAAACCCTAAATCCTAAATTACTTCTTGATCATGAGGATCTATGGCATGTGGACTAGTAGATTTATTCTCACATACCCTAGCAAGGAAAATTATGCAAGCATAGAGCTAAAGCAGCCATGAACAAAAAATTACAAATCAAGCTTAAGAACAACCAAAGTCAAGGAAGAACACAAATAAGAGTATGATTGAAATAAAGCTTTCATTGATCCAGCAAGAGATCAAAATAGATTAAAAAAAAGACGAAGAACAAGTGGGCTATGTATATATTTGCACGAGCTTAGATAGATAAGTGTATGAATCCTAGGTTTACACTCTGGCGAAAATCAAGCACAAGAACACAAAGTTGCCACGCGTGTGTGGCCTATCATGGGCGGGCAGGGAGTAGGATACGAGTGTATGTGTATCTATGCCCCGGTTGGATACAAATGGTAACCAAAATGGCCATCACAGCTACACGGGTATGCGCCTGATTGCAGATATGGCACTTGCGGTACAAGGTGAGAGATGGATGCTGTATTAGACGATGCACGGCCATGCGCTAACTGCTAAGAGGGTGATCCTGGTTATTTTAGTGTGTCAAGATAACCCTTACTGTGAAGAATGAACAAAAGCACGAGTATCCATGCACACTTAGCATGTCCTAGGAGGGTTAGCGCTGTAGCGCATTTGAGCTATGGATGTTACAATTGATTGCATGACCCTGAACTAGTGTTTCTATGCTTAGGTTTTCAAAACTCACAGGGGTTTGAAACAATAATCACCCAAAAATCAATCTTCTAGTACTACAATCTTTCTAAGACAGGTTCTTTAGATCGGTTACATCCTAATTTTTTTCCTCAACGTCTACCATATCCTCCACGCAATTATTCGACACTACTAGAAAACGGATCATCCCTCACGGGCTTTAATTTTCCTGACGGGCCCGCATAGAACGTGAGGGATATGAATTTTTGTGACGGGCCCACGTAGTACCGTCGCAAAAATACATTTTCCTGTCGGGCTCCTTATGCACCGTGAGGATAATTGGAACATAAGCCTGTGAGGCTTCTCCAGCCCGTGAGGCTTTTGATCCAGCCCGCCCGAAACCCTAAGAAATGCCTCCTCCCCACCCCCTCGCCCGCCTCCTCCGCCCAAAATTTTCGCAGCCGCCGCCTCCTCCCCACCCCATCGCCCGCCTCCTCCGCCCCAAATTTTTGCAGCCGCCGCCTCCTCCCCCTGCCTCCTCCGCCCCAAACCCTCGCGCGCCCCCATCTCCTGGCCGGCTTTCCCGCCTCCTCCGCCCCAAACCCTCGCGCGCCCGCCTCCTCCGATCCGCCCCATCCCCTAGCCCCGCCACCCCAGGTCCGCCCCGACGCCCCGCCTCCCCAGGTCCGCCCCGGCGCCCCAGGTCCGCCCCAGCGCCCCAGGTCCGCCGCCACGCGCCCCCATCTCGCCGCCTCTGCTCGCCCGCCGCCTCCGCCGGTCTGCCTCACCCGCCGCCTTGCCCGCTGCCTCCGCCCGTCGCGTCGTCCGCTGCCTCCGCCCGTCTGCCTCGCCAGCCGCCTCCGTCCGTCTCCTCCGGTCGCCGCTTCGCCTGCCGCGTCGCCCGTCGCCTCCGGTCGCCGCCTCGCCCGAGGCGTCGCCCGTCCCCTCCGGTCGCCGCGTCACCCGCCGCGTCGACTGTCGCCCGTCGCCTCCGCCCGGCGCCCGTCCCTTCCGGTCGTCACCTCGGCTGCAGTGTCAGACCCCAGATTTAACATCCGAAATCCACTGTGATTTTACTGCACTATTCCCTGGATCAGTAGATAGTGCTCACAGTTACAGCAATGAATATCAAAATACATATCATGCGGAAGTGTAAATATGGTAATAGACTTACTCATGGGCCGATTAGGCTGAAATCAATAAATTGCAGCAGCGGAAGAACGAAGCACACAGGTGGGACCTTCAGGACATGCCCACAGGCAGCCAACTGGAGGTGCACGACCTAGCCCTTGACATCTTCATCTTTTCTGCCAGCTTGTCCAATCTTGTTGCTGAGGCGAGCTGATTTGATTCCTGATGCTGAATTTTGTCTCAAAAGCGAGTGTGAGCACTCCAACCTCGTGCTCCGCGAGCCAATACATAGAATGCAAATAAATAGTATGCATGGCTTAACAAAGGAGAGGCTCGGGTTATTTTATTTGCCAAAAATCGCTTTTAGTAGCTTTGTTATTATTTCATCATAGTGTTATTATTACTGCCTACACTCCACCTAGCGACTACCATAATCGACTTAATCCACCAAAATACGCTTTCGTTATTGATTGCTGTCTAAGACTCCAAACAACGATTATCATCAATTATGCAATCCACCAATCAATTACTGCCTAATTCCCATACAGCTAGCGACATCATTTATCTAATATCATTTATTTAATCCACCAATATCTTTTGCATTCTAAATTCTTAACAATCCAATCCTTTCGTTATTGATCCACAACCATAACTTACTTCTTCAATAATCAATCTTATTTTTCCATTATCTATCTCTAACTAATTCATGAGTATACATCCACCAAGAATATCATTGACCAAGTATACGATTCACTAGTATATATCCACCAAGTATATCATTGATTAGGTCTACGATTCACCAGTATTCATCCACCAGGAATATCTTTGATCAAGTTTATACTCACTAGTATACATCTACCAAGGATATCATTGATCAAGATTGTAATCCAGCAATTACCTTTACCCTTCTAAAAACTCCAAAAATCATTTAAATCATCTATCTAGCCTATATATTCATTTAGACTCCACCAAATTATTTCTCCCAGATTCCACACTATCATTTTCTTTTTATATTCGACATGAGTCCACCAATATATTTATATTTTTACCACAAACTTCCATCTCCATTATTCCCGACTCTATTTATTTTCCCATATATTTTATTTTGCGAGAAGAGAAAACATTTTACTTTTGCAATATGATACATAAAAATTTCCTGAGACCTAGCAGTTTTGAACAAAAACATAATGTTCAAGAAAATGCAATAATAATAGCGATCTAGATTCCATCCACCGTTACATAGCATCCGCACCATATAACATCTTTCAGCGTTATAGCCGCTTAACTTACCACTGGGACGACACCTAGGACAATTCAAATAAGGGCTTTCCACTGCCCTCCACTTTTCCATTCCCACCCACAAAGTTTTTGAAATAGACCTATATCTGGTTAAGTTCCCATGTCCGCCCATGACCGTGGGCACGGCTATTCGAATAGTTTTGACTCTGCAGAGTTTGTACACTTTCACCACAAGAGACAATCAACTCATTGCCCCACACGATTCCTTAGAAGTGTGGTTGAGCAGACCGTCACAGTGACTTTTCAAAGTATCTAGTCCCTTTTGTCATCTCACTTTATGGGCTTCTCCCACTTGCGGTGGGTCCCATCTATGCACGGGATGTTTCCCCACAGTTACTAACGCAGCTGGGCTTCTCAATTCCCCACAACGCTTAGAACAGCTGGGAAAACTTCACCCTCCACTGGTGTCCCTTAGGGCCCCCTTGCCCGTGCGTATCCACTCCCCATCCACTACCGGTGAGATGAGTCTGGGGATTTCGATAAATTTACTTAGCCAAGTTGTATTTTACAGACTTGTGGTTGCACTGTTTTACACGGGTTGACGTGACAAGATTCATTCCTTAAGGTTACCCGGATGGTTTTACCACATTTCACATTTTGTGCACTCACTGCACCACATACCAGCCCTCAAACCATCCATCCAGGTATTTAAGCATTTTTAGGATTTTTCAGAGATAGAAAATATTGTGTCCACTTACTACAGTCATTCCATCCATGACTGTCCCCAAAACATATCATACTTTGCAAGTGTTGTTTTTGGGGCAGCTATGTACCCCCGTTTTATCTAGCAATACTAAGCACCGCAATATTTATTTGGACTTACTGATAAAAGCTATGATAATATAAACTTTGCTAAGGTGACAAGGTTCACATGTCCAAGCATTTCAACGGATCATTAATAGCAAGCATTATATTGGGTATATAACTACCATTTCTGGAAATGAACATATTTTACCACATAAAATAACAGCATGCATGTTGATAATTTAAAAGAAATTAACTTTGCAAAATCATAGGTTAAAAATGATCAAAGTGTTAACTCGCCTGGCGCGGTTTGCCGCGGTCTTGTGCTCTCTCAAAGCTGCCTCATTTGAGGGGGGGGGGGGGTGCCCTGCTGGTCTTTTCTACACTTTGATCTCGGTCTTGCTTGATCCATTGATTCTTCAGAACTCCAGTTTCTAACTATGCGATAAGCGACTGAATCCAAATAAAAACAAATAACTCAAGAGATCCAAATAAATCCAATCACTTTAAATACCCGTTTTACTTTAAATTATGCATTTATTATGGTTGGAGAATAGAAGGATAATTTAGGTTGATGTGTTGTAAGCACAACGGTAGCTGGGTTTGAGCAGGAGGACGAGTTGTCTGAATGCTTTACCGTGAGGGAAAATTTTAGAAATACGAGAGATCAAAAGTGAAGATGTACCTACAGGAATTATCTTCTTTTGGGAAAGGAAGGTGGCCAAACATAGCCGATTGGAGGAAGGCGAGGTTCAATCTTTGTTAAGTTCGATTATCTAGCCATAGTCATATTTCTTCACTATTGTTTGGAATTAATAATTAGCCTCTAGTAGATGGCTCATCCATATTATTTATGCATACATGAGCTAGTCCAATTATAAATATTAACTAGTCTCATTTACATCTTAGTTAATTTTTGGTTAGATCCCCAAAACTATTCTCTAATTTAATTTGAGTACTTTAGTCGACAAAGGCTTCTCATCATTGCTAGGGCATAGGGTTATGTTTTAACTACGTGGGGCTAGTTTTACCATCTTACTATCATGCAAGGATGTATGCTTCATTCTCTACAAAGTTCCCTCTGGCTAAATTGTCATTTCATGGGTATTTGGACCTAGACTACATCCCCTCTAATTTGCTCACTATGTCTTGGTTTAACAATCATGCTCTTAAAATAAAAATCATGGCACATGAGTTACTAATATATAGTAGCTAATCTATAATTAAATCTCTAAGAGCATCTGTAGTGTATATAACCCAAGGGGTCTTAAGGTAGGTCCCATCTAAACCTTAAGGCTGACTCCATAGTGTATATAACCCAAGGGGCCTTAAGACGGTCCCACTTGGCAGATAAAGAAAAATTGTATTTTAATGCTTATGGCCAGGTCTTTAGCTTGAGGACCAGCCTTAAGCCTTTTTTCCTTATAGCCTGCTTAAGGTCACCCCTGTAATGTATAAGGTTGACCTTAATGTGGCTTAAGACCCTCTATTTTCATACACTACAGATGCCCTAATGATCTCACTTTGCTCAATGCTTATTCCATCTGTACAATTTAAATTTTCATCTCTTATTTTAAATGTATGTTAAATACTTATATCCCCCAAAATTATTCCCAAGGTTTACTCAATGGTGTACTAGGAGATCTTCAACTTAGTTCTCAATCAATTAAGTATTAGCAAGCTACTCCTAAACTATTCTTCCTAATCACTTACTTGCTTCTTATGCATATAAACCTTGTATTCTGCTGTGTATATAAATTTTATTTAATGCTAAATCATTCATCTTAGCTTTCTTGAATTATTCCTTAATTGACTTTTATTTGAAATCGCTAAGGAAAACAAAAACAAAAATGTGGCCAAATATGGCCGAAGAGAGGCTCGAACTCGAGACCTCGTGGAAGCGCTAAACCTTAACAGTGCTGGGGTAGCCAAGTGGGCACAGCGCCTGGGCTGAACGGGTGAAGCTTTGCTGCTTTCTTATGCTGGGTAGCAGGGGGGCAGAACAGAGGAAGGTGGCGGCGCATGGTGCCGACGCTGCCAGCGGCGGACGGCGAACAGGGAGCTGCTGGAAATTCACCAAATGGATTCCCCCCGAGGCGGGGATGCCTCTGGAAGTGGCGGCTCCGGCCGGGATGCGCGGTAACGGGCTAGCGGCGGTGGAGGGCGGACGGCGGCGAGGGTGGAAGGGGGCGGCGGCGCCGGCGGGGAGGAAGGGCAAAATTGATGTGGGCGTGAGCACTAGGGGGTACAGGGGGAGCTCACCAATGGATTAGCCAAACGGAAGAGGTGCCGAGGGAAGCTGGCGGCGGAGGCCGGTGATGGCGCTGTCGGGTCGCCATGGAGGGAGGAGCTCCGGCGAGGGAGGGCGCCAGCCGACCGTCGGGGAGGCTTCGGGCCAGCGAGATGTCGCCCTCCGCGCGTGGAATTGAAGAATGGTCGCCTAAGGAGGAGGTGGCGCTAGCGGCGGAGATTTTGGCCGGCGACGGGGAAGATGGCCACTCCGGCGAGCACGGCGGTACTTGGGGCAATTCCTCGCAGTGGAAGGATGAGGGAGGGTAGAGGCGCGAATTAGCACGGCCGGATTGCCCGGGGTTTCGCCGGATGGCCGGGACGGCGTGGAGGCATAGGCGGCGGCGCACGGGCGAAAATGGGAGAAGAGACAGGGGAAAAGAATGGAGTGGCGCCGGGGCTACTTATGGTCACGGGGTGGTTGCTGAGATGGTGGTTGCGCAAGAGAAACCGGGGGCAACGGGGGAAATCGGTGGGCAAGGGCTGGGGCATGGCTGCCACGCGGAGGAAAGAAGCTGAGCGCAGCAGAGAGGAGTGGCGCGGGCGCACTGGGGGAAGAAGAGAAGAAAGAGAGGGAGGGGAAGAAGAAAAAGAAAGGGAGAAAAGAAAAGAGGAGTGGGGCCCACCTGTAAGTGAGAGAGGAAAATAGAGAAAAAGGAAAGAAAAAGGAAAGAAAAAGGAAGAGAGGCCCAAGCATTTTTCTGGATTTTGGATTTTTTTTAAATTTTAATTTGCATTAGGTCCTATTGATTTTGGAGTTTGCATGTTTGGCTCAATTATCTTGATACAAAATATAATAGTCCTCTATTTTCATTTTATTAAATTTTTGCTATAAATTGTATATATAAATTTTTGAATGCCCAAATTTGGGTTTTGTATGCTTTTTATGCTAGTCTTTCCAAAATGAGATTTTATATTTCCGCTCGGGTTTCTCTCTTCTTATACTGGATCATCTTTTCAGATTCGCATTTTAGATCTTGATTTTCTATTATTTAAACATGTTTGTTTCCTTCTTGAACCTTTTAACTCTTTGGAACTTCAACCAAATTTTCAGAAAAATATCATGAACTCCAATTTCAAATAAAATATATTGAAAAAATAATTCAAAAACTTCACACTTTTCAAATTTAAATTTTTAGGATGTTACATGCAGCCTCTGCGGATGCCTCGCAGGTCTTGCTCCCCTCCGGTCGTCAAGTTTCCTGGACTTTCTTTTATTGCTTTAGGTAGTTCAAAATTGATTATGTGGCTATCTATGTCATTCTGTTGCATCATGCTTGTTAAGGATCTCATTTCTGTATATCAAGTTTCCTGGACTTGTTTATTGCTTTAGGTAGTTCAGAATTGAGAATGTGAATTTCTGTCATTCTGTTGCATCATGCTTGTTGAGGATGTCATTTCGGTTGGAGTAAACATGATGTTAAGTCAGCTTTATGTGTACTATAGCTAGCAATTAAGTAGATATCACTCGATCATTCTCTGTTAGCACATCTGGTGTTGTGTGGTTCAGGCCTCAGAAAGTTAAGAAAAATGGACTTGATGGTCTGTAGTCGTAGAACAAAACAAAGATAGTCGGAGTAGCTGTCTTGGGCTTTATGCTGAATTACTGGTCACGGAAAATGGATGTACAGAGAAAGATATATACTCAACATAGCGTGTATTAATTAGTCTCCATAGCTGTTTCAAAAAGAATCTTCATGATGCATTAAAAAACTGGGATGGGGTTTAGAAGAAGGTGGAGTTGAATTAATCTATATATAGCGTAATCGGCAGTTTTTGTCAAATAGGACTGCCCACACATAATTTTTTTCCCATTTGAAGGGAAGCATTTCGGTTAGAGATACCCATCTGGTTTTTTAACACACTGATTTGGTGCACCAATTGTTTCGTCACTATACAGGAAGTGGCCTATCCAAAGTCTCTGACCAAGGGGTCAGGTAGAACTAAAGACCAAAGCGGGGACAATAGTGGGGTGAAGAGGAAACGGGGACAAGAGACTGAAGAGGTATGACTATATACTTGATTACACACGCATAATTGATTATGGATGTAAATTGTCTTTCATTTGATTACTTACTCATAAAAGTGTACCATAAGTAAACTCTTGTTTTCCTTAACTTTGTGCAGCTAAAAGCTCAATGTAATGTGCCTAGTGAACACCTGTTAAGTACATCTGCCTGTCTTGTAGAGAATGTAGATATTCTATATTTTTGTGCTGCTTAATTTGCTTTGAAAGAGTTCAAATATTTATAGTTTTATTTGTTGCAATAACTTCAAAAAGGTGGCTATGCAATGTTGAAGTACATGTGTGAATATTAAAAATTTCTTATTTTTGAAATAAAAAGAATTTGAATAGATTTCTTGGGTGTACCCTAGGGAACAACCTTCATAGAATTCCTAGCTTATTCAGGTTATTTAGAATCAAAATCTCTTAATGTAATACAATGGTTGTAAAAGCTTATGGTTGTACTTCAAGATGCTTGGTTGAGTCGCACTCGAGAATCTTCATGATGATACCAGACAAGTTTTTTTTTGTTTTTGTATATCCATGTTTTCCATAATTGGATCATGTATTGTTGATCAGTACAAATGTACAGACCTTGCATTTTCCTTTTGCTTCACCTTAGTTTTCTTTTACTGTGTTATCATCATTCCTGCTTTCCTTATTTTTCTGACTGCTCCAGAGTTAGCATGTGATTTACTTTATATGTATTTTTTGTTATAGTAATTTGACCTGATTCTTAAGTTTATATGCTTTTGATAGACTCCTCGTTCAAGGAAAAACAAAGGCCTGGATGGTAGCCTAGTTGGTGCAAAGATCAAAGTATGGTGGCCGGATGATAAAAAGTAAGTGGGGGTGAACATTAGATGTGTCTGAAGTGTAGCACATCCTTAAGATGGTTAATTCCTGGATTCTCTAATTGTAAAAGCCTTATTCATTGTTACAATGTTTCTCATTGAGATATCTAAATGCAGCAGATAGATATGACATTTGTTAGCTCATTCCATTTTTACTACATTATGCCTAGTTATTTTTGAACGGGAGGGGAAAATAAATATATCTTGTAGTTACGAGAGGGGAAAATAAATATATATTGTGAGAGGGGCTCACAGCCGGATGATGGTAACACAAACAGTCAATGAAATCAATTTTCCTGACAGCTTGGCCCCCTCAGAAAAATCCTTTTTTTGTTGCGGGTCAGGCTATTGTATTGATGGTGTCTGAACTGTCAGTAAAATGTATTTTCCTGACGGTTTTGGCCCCTAAGAAAAAAAGTCATTTTTGCTGTCGGTTAGTACCGTCAGTTCAATGTTTTTCCCTGACGGTTTGTCCAAACCGTCAGGTTAAATTTCCTTGACGGGCCAAACCGTCAGGTTAAAGTTCCCTGACGGGTAACCGTCAGCCAAATTTAATTTTCCTTGCCAGCTAGCCGTGACGGGTTTTGCCTGACGGGAACCCGTTAGGGAAATTTAACCTGACGGGTTTTTGTATTTTTCTGACGGTTTTAAACCGCGAGAGATGATCTGTTTTCTAGCAGTGCGAGCAACACACTCTCTGTTAGATCGGACCGTGATCGTTTGCCTAGGTCTAACCAGATTTACTCCCTGAGCCACAGGTCCAACGGACTTAACACAAGTAAGCTCACGAAGCAATGGACTTATAAATGCTATTCGGCCTTCTCCTTAAAAGACTACTCCAATGGGTGAGCTCACCCTCACACTTATAAGTTGTACTTTTTCCTTCCCACAACTGATGTAGGATTATTCCCAATATTCTCCCCCTCACACATATATCAAATGTTGGATCGGACCCTAGACGCATGCCTAGGCTCAACTGAGTTTACTCCTCGGGCCACAAATTCAAATGGGCTGAACACAACTAAGCCCACGGAGCAACAGATTTATAAATGCTATTGGGCCTTCTTCCTCTAAAGACTAGTCTAATAGGTGAGGTCTCCCTCATACTTATAAGTTGTGTTTTTTTTTAAAATTAATTTGGGACTATTCCCAATATACATTGTTAGGAATAATCAAGATTGTTTGTATGGTGGAGTAGTAGAGTTAATGTATGAGAGTTATTTTTGTTTATGCGTGTACATGTACACGCATGAGTCTAGATGCATGCAGGATAGTTTCGTCAGTTAGTTGGTGCGTGCGTGTAATCAAGGTTAGTTGTGTTGAGAAATCGCCGCTGGCGACCAGTCCGAGTGATTCCTCTGTTTAGAATAAGAACGAATCAATCACAGAATCACAGAACAATAGATTGAACACAGAGAGGTAGAGAGAACTCCTGGTCTTTCTTTATTGCTTTCAATTGCTTCAGGTGTACATAATGAGGGGGTATAGGTCCCTATTTATAGCCTATGGTGGGGTGCCCATATTGGGCCAGGACTCTTGGTCCTGGGCCCAGTTTCTCAACACTCCCCCTTGGGCACTCACCCGACATACTCATGCCTCGTTAATACTCCATAAAAACCCAGTGGGAAAAATTTGGAGAAAGAGTAGATGATATATGTAATGCTGCGATGCACGAATTGCCTCATTAAAAACCTTGGTCGAGAAACTTCATGGAAAACTCGTCAAGGGAAAAAGAGTACAATTCACCCAATTTCATTTGGTCTTCAGGACTTTATTCTTTGGGTACTTAATCTTCATGATTAAGATTTACTAGCGGGCTTGTGAGAATTCTCCCCCTGAATTCTGCACTTCTCTAAGTCTCATCATTCCAATTCCACGCACGTACCTTTCAAAGCTAGATGCAAGGAGTGACTTAGTGAATAAATCTGCGAGATTTTCACATGACTTAGTATGCAATACTTTAATCTTGTCCATCTTTTACAATTCATGTGCATAGAAGAACTTGGGGTTGATATGCTTTGTGAGATGACTCTTCACATAGCCCGTTTGTACTTGTGCTACGCAAGCTGCATTATCTTCATAGATAATCGTGGGGGTTTGCACAATGTTCATCCCACATGACTGTTGGATGTGGTGAACCATTCGTCGGAGCCAAGCGCACTCTCGTGCGACTTCATACAGAGCTATAATTTCTGAGTGGTTCGTCGAAGTAGCTACAAGGCTTTGCTTAGACGATTTCCATGAAATTGCAGTTCCACCACACAGGAATACATAACCTGTTTTGACTTTGCGGTATGCGGGTCAGACAGGTACCCAGCATCTGCATAGCCAATCAAGTTCAGATCTTGATTCTTTCTGTAAAACAATCCAAGGTCCTTGCTTCCTTGGAGGTATCGGAAGATGTCCTTTATGCCTTGCCAATGCCTTTTGGTTGGCTCTGCACTGTACCTTGCTAACAGGTTCACAGCAAATGCAATGTCCGGTCTAGTGCAGTTTGCTAAGTACATGAGTGCTCCCACTGCACTCAAGTATGGGAATTCCGGTCCTAGGACTTCCCCCCTCTTCTCTAGGTCGGAAAGGATATTTTTCTTGCTGTAAAGACCTCCTGATCATCGGTACTTTCGAGGGAAATGCCTTCTCAAAGCCAAACCTTTCAAGCACCTTCTGAGTGTATGTCGACTGATGTACCAAGATTCCTTCTGGGACATGCTCAAGCTGCAGGCCTAAGCAAAACTTGGTCTTGCCCAATCTTTCATTTCAAATCTTGACTCCAAGTAGGAGCTTGCTTCTTTTATGTCTTCGGTTGTCCCGATGATATTTAGATCATCTACGTATACAGAGATTATACAGAATCCATTCTGGGATCGCCGTATAAATACACAAGGACAATCTTCATTGTTTGTGTAGTCTTTCTTGCAGAGAAAGTTGCTTAAGCGATTATACCACATTCTTCCAGATTGTTTCAGTCCATACAGTGACCTTCTGAGTTTCACACTGTACAGATTTCTATTTGCTCTATCTTGGTTCGGGAGAGGGATTCCTTCAGGGACTTTCATATAAATCTCCGAATCCAAGTTACCGCAAAGGTATGCTGTCACACCATCCATCAATTTCCTTTCTAAGTTCAAGTTCACTGCCATTGAGATCAAATATCTAAAGGTGATTCCACTCATGACTGGGGAGTAGGTTTCTTCATAATCGACTCCAGGACGTTGAGTGAAACCTTGTGCTACCAGCCTTACTTTGTATCTCACTACTTCGTTTCTTTCATTTCTCTTTCGAACAAATACACATTTGTGCCCAACGGGGTGTATGTGGGGAGGTGTGCGGCAACGGGCCCAAACACCTCTCTTTTATTCAAAGATAGCAATTCAGTTGCTATTGCCTTCTTCCAATCTTCCCAATCTGATCTTTTCTTACATTTAGCGAGCGATGTAGCCTCGGGATCAAGATCGATGATTGTGGCAATTTTCTTTGCGAAGTAGATATCGATATTAGCTGTTCTTCTATTCAGGAACTCTCCCGTGTGCACATAATTTATAGCTATTTCTTCATGAGTTGCGTCTTCTGGAGTGATTGCCTCTTCTGGAGCTTTTCCTTGCACATCGCTTCTTTCAATTGCGGTGGCAAGTCCCTTTAGTTTTTCGGCTCCGTTGTGTGCGCACACATCCATGCCGATGGGGACATTCAGATCTGGTATGCCCTTTTTGGAAGGTGTCATACTTGTGCCAGGTCTCAACTGGCTCCCCTTCTCATTCTGGGGAACTTCAATGATTGGCTGGGATAAATCCCTCTTATCCTTTTTCGTCGGGCGTCCCCGGTTACTTTGGAGTCGAGGAGCCAGAGTTCTCGTCCTTTTATTCTGAGGCCTCTGGACGGGATTAGGGATACCTTCAATTTTCTTTGGTATTTCAACCCTCTCCGGTGCATTGCATGCAGGCACATGCGACTTAATCACGCTCTTCAAATCACTAAAGTGATCGGGCAGTTGGTTTGCTAATGCTTGCAAGTCGATGATCTTCTGGACCTCTTTTTCAGTTTCACTAGTGCGCGGGTCATGTGCATGAATTCCCGTGGCTTCCCACGTAATTTCCCGACATTTTTCATCAACGGGTTGATTTCCTCCCCCTAAAGACGAGAAATTATCCTCATCAAAAATACAATCAGCGAAGTGGGCAGTATGCAAATCTCCCGTCATGGGTTCGAAATACCTGATTATGGATGCAGTCTCATAACCAATGTATATCCCAATCTTACGGAGAGGGCCCATTGCAGTACGCTGCGGAGGTGGTATAGGTGCATAAACCTTACATCCAACCTCCTAAGATGAGAAATTTTCGGTGGTGACCCTTGAGCTAGTTGCATAGGTGAATGGATGTTGTAGGCCGAAGGTCTAAGGTTGATGAGATTCGCTGCATGAAGGACTGCGTGTCCCCAACATGTAGCTGGCAAATTACTTTTATGTAAGAGGGGTCGGGCAATATATTTAATTCTTTTAATTAAAGTCTCTGGGTATGGACATGCGGTATCGAGTGCTCAACTACAATTCCCATCGCCATGCAATAATCATCAAATGCCTTCGAAGTAAATTCTCCGGCATTGTCCATTCTGATGGACTTGATATGATGAGCTGGAAACACATTTCTGATGTGAATGATCTACGAGATCAATTTTGCAAAGGCATGGTTTCTTGTGGATAACAAACCCACATACGACCACTTCGATGAAGCGTCAATGAGGACCATGAAATACTTAAATGGTCCTGAAACAGGCTGAATGGGACCGCAAATGTCTCCTTGGATACGCTCCAGGAATGTAGGGACTTCATCCTTCACTTTCAGAGTGGAGGGTCTAGTTATTAGTTTCTCGGTGGCACATGTAGGGCACACAAAATCTTCATGATTCGGGAAATTCTTCACATTAATATTATGCCCATGCGAGTTATTTATTATGTTTCTCATCATCCTAAGACCTGGGTGGCCTAATCTGTCATGCCAGAGACAGAAGAGTTAAGAGCTTCTAAACACTGTCTTCAGAACAGTGTACGCTGCAGGCGCTTTAATGTTGGTATAATATAGCCCTGTTTCAAGTGAAGGAATTTTTTCTAGTACCCTTTTGCCATTCTCTTCGTGATGAGTAGGTATTCCTTACCGTACTCTTCATCAGTCTCAACGTGGAAACCATTGGCGCGAATATCCTTAAAACTTAGGAGAGTTCTAGTCGATTCTGGGTACAATAAGGCTTCTTCAATGACCAAGGTTGTGCCCATTGGGAGTATAATGGTGGCTCTTCCGGAACCAATTATACACGCATCGCTTCTGGCGATTGTCGTAAGGCTGCCGATGCTCTTACGGATCAACTGGAAATATTTAGTCTTTCTTAAGATGGTATTCTTTGTGCCACTGTCAGCAAGGCATACTTCCTCCATAGGGCGCCACACGTGTTCTAATATAACGTATTTAATTAACATGTATTAGAAGGCATACAACACATAAATAAAATACGCCAATATCAGAACTTATAATGCCATCATAAACTGAATAAATGAATGTTTTATTCCAAAATCATCCAACCATTATGAGAAAACAAATCCTAAAGCACCAACCATGCAAGTTCTAAACTTGTTCATTAACACAAAATAAATGACAATTAACGTCTTATGCATTCTGTGCATCAGACAGAATCAACTAGAAAATCATCGACTTCTTCGGCTATTTTCTCAGGAGTGATGTTCTCCTCAAGAGAGATCATGGCTATGGCTACCTCTAAGTCATAGGAGGGTGCCGCTGTTGGGATGGGTTCAACATCCATCAACTCAGGCAGCTGCTCAACATGCTCCCCCTCGATTGCTGCAAAGTGAGCTTTAGGCTGCCCTTTGCCATTCTTCTTTTGAGCTTGGTGGGCATCAATGACATGTTGCGGTTCTTTGCATATCCGCGACCAATGCCCCCACTTGCCACATTTGTAGCAACCCTGGTTCTGCTAGCCATAGGTCTTACCACTCTTCTTAGCCTTTCTGTCGTTTGGAGCATCTGACTTGCCTTTCTGGGCAACGATCTTACCCTTCTTCCCCCTTGTCTTCATCAAGGGCTTTTGCACCTTGTAGCTGCTAGCGTTGGCTTCACGGCCAGCGGAGCTGCCTGGTGGCTGCGAGACGTAATTCTTGCGGAGAAGTTCGTCCTGAGCCTCTGCCACCTGCATCATATCAATCAATTCGGCGTATTCCTTATAGCCGTCTTGACGATAGTTGCGGGCAGTCTGTACAGCACTGGGGTGAAATGTGGACAGGGTCTTCTCAATCTTCTGCTTATCTGTGATCTCCTTGCCACCGAGTTGAAGATTAGTACAAATCCTGTGCAAGGCAGAATTGTACTCCCCGACCGTCTTAAAGTCGGCAAACCTCAGTTTGATCCACTCCTGCTCTGCTTGAGGAAGAATTGTGTACTTTAGCCTCTCAAACCGCTTCTTGAGTGCGGTCCAGAGTGCTAGCGCGTTTCTTTCCGCCATATACTCATTATTGAGAGTCGGGCAGAGGTGGTGCCTGAGAAAATGAAGTGCATGAGCATTTTCCTCAGGTGTGGGTCGGGCGTCTTTCTGTCCGCTTAACCCAATAGCTGCGCTGAGTTTCCGGCCCCCAAGTACAATCTCGACTTCAGATGCCCATATCAGATAGTTTTGGCCATTCTGGGCCAGCTTCTCGAACTCCCGGTTCGAAATTCCAGTCATCTACATGTGTATGAATGAAAATAAAATAAGTTTACTTCAGGTAAACATGCATGGAAAATTTACTACAGGTAAATAAAGTGGTACAATAGGTTCCCATAATGTTTCATAATTTTCTGTGCATTTTCTATAATTTTACTGCTAATTTCAGTGATTAAAAGCAATTAAAACAATTACAATTAATCAAAACAGTAAATAAATACAGCAAATACAGAGAATAATAATGGCATAAATAAATAAGCTTAAAATGCTAAAGATAATGCAAAATTCGAATTCCCGAGGCCCTTTTATGCAAAAATATGAATTTTCAGCAAATTCTGCAATTCCGGAAGGGTTTTTGCGCAAATTTTCAGTTCAGAGAAAAATTTCCACAATTTCCTGATTTACTGAGAGGTTTTCTGCAAAATTTTGGACCCGCTCATAAAATTATGGACTTATACGTAATTTTTTGGAACTACGGGGCCTTTATACAAAATTTCGGGACTTATATGCAAGTTTTAGGGCCAATCGGTAATTACTCAAAACCGGAGGGTTTTTTCTATAAAATGTCGGCGCACTGCCCCCCGGTCGGGTTTTCCTCTCTCCCGGCGCATTATACTTTGGCCCATGAGGCCCGTTTCTCGCCCGAGCCGGCCCATCAGCCGGATGGCCTGCTTGGCCCGGTGGCCCACCCCTCCACTCAAAAGGCCGGAGAGGGGGAGGGTTTCCCCTACCCCCGGTTTCATTGCGGCGGCGGGCACCTGAGCGGGGAAAAGGGCGGAGCGGTGGGCCCAGGCTACACGGCGGCGGGGCCACTGGCCGGCGAGGCGGGAGGTACGGCGCGGAGGCATCCATATGCGGGGCGGCGACACCGGCCCCATCTTCGGGCTTGGAGCGGCGATGGCCCACATGCTGGGCGGTCAAGCGGGCAAGGGCGGCGCCATGTGCACCGGCGGTGGGAGGAGACGGCTGCGGCGGTGCCATTCGGGGCTGCGCGAGGAGGCGGCTGCGGCGTGCGAGGGTCCGGTGACCGGCGGCAAGCACGCGCCATTCGGGGCGACGAGCTAGTGGCGGGATTCGGCTTCGGAGCCCCAGCGACGGTGACCGACGCGTTGTGCAGGCGCAAGAAGCCGGGCGGTGGCCAGCGGGATGGCCACTTCGGGCGGCGGCGCACACGTGCGTGCGGGCACGGTGGAGCTGGGCCATCCCGTACTTCGGGTTGCGCGCATACATGGGGTTCAAGGCGGCACGGCGGCCCACCGGTGGTCGAGGCACATGGCGACCGAGCAGTCGGGCCGGCGGCCATACAGGGCGGCCGATCGGCGACTGGGTGGCTACGGGCCACTCGGGTGGCGGGCCACATTTCCGGCGGTGGACCGGTGGCGGCTTCAGGCCGGCACCAATCTGTCTTGTCCCCACCTTTTTCATGCAGTGATCAAACAGAACGTGCAATTTTTTTCGTGCAGTTTTCTTATGCAATTTACCTAATAGAAAATAGATGCATAAATTTTTGTTTCCAATCTACGATGCAATCATCATCTACCCCGTTTCGCAATCTACCGATCGGCGATTTCAGATCTGCTCGCGGTAGATTGGGGCGGATTTGCATCGTTCTACAGTGCAATCAACATCTACCCCGTTTCACAATCTACCGATCGATATTGTGCCAGCGACTTCAGGTCTGCTCGTGGTAGATTAGGGCGGATTTGCACCGTAGAGATTCAATCTAGAATGTGAAAAGAAAATACAGATTTAAAAGCGATCTAGAAAATTCAATATGTGCTTCGATGATTACCTCGTTCACTGGAGCAAAAGTCGTGCTGATAACGTGTTGAGGAACCGTCACTGGCGACCAGTCCGAGCGATTCCTCTGCTTAGAACAAAAATGAATCATCACAGAATCACAGAATAATAGATTGAACACAGAGAGGTAGAGAAAACTCCTGATCTTTCTTTATTGTTTTCAATTGCTTCAGGTGTACATAATGAGGAGGTATAGGTCCCTATTTATAGCCTACGGTGGGGTGCCCATTTTGGGCCAGGACTCTTGGTCCTGGGCCCAGTTTCTCAACAGGTTGGTGCGTGCGTGTAATCATCTAGCAGCAAGACGTCCGCGTGAGTTGCGGCAGCCACGCCGAGCCGTGTTTTGATTTCTCGCATGCACGTCTGTTAGTTTATGCGTCTCGCATGCCTTAGCAGCTAGTTTAGTTCATAGCGTGAATATAGGGGATAAGGCCACCGGCCAAAATGTCTCGGACGTGCTACACCAGACGCGCTTATTTAAGGCAGTGTAATCCGTATACATCAAGTGAGGTGTTGGATATATAATAGAAATAGAAATCAGAAAAGACGCTTGGCACCGGCAGCGTCGTCATTTCTATGTGTTTATCGTCTCCCCTATGAAAACGTGCATCCACAGGTTAAAATCTTGATATTGTGTTCTAACATGAGGATAAGATTGGTGTCACCATCGGGTCTCGCCATTGTCACCGGTGGTGGTCCGTTAAGGGTACCGGGAAGAGAAAGCAGCGTCTCTCTTCAATATCCTATGCTGAACAAGAGCAACTACACCACGTCGGCAATCAAGATGAAGATGTTCACAAAGGCCAAGGCGTTTAGAAAGTTGTTAACTTTTATTCCAGGACAAAACGCACACATCGTAAATAAACTGAGAGAACACATGAGAATTTCTGAATTTCTCTATTCTCTTATTTGCTCCTCTTTTTTCTTACAAAACTGGTTACAAGTTTTCTCAATATATAGGTTAATACTCTCCTACTCACATACGTATTCGGACTTCAAGTTGGACATAACTTCAACTTGAGTTACACACGGAGATGGACTCTACTACGGCTTGGACTTGAAGTCAAGATTATTTCTAATAATCTCTCCCGTAATCTTGACTTGACATACTCTAGTTTTAGTCTCAATGCATTATGAACTACCAGCCACACCTCCATATGAAGCGTTCTACACGCAAGCTACATGTAGGAACTCAACTCAACTGGTACGGGTCCAACCGGATGCAAAGATTCTAAAACATTGAGAGCAGTCAGTCACAACTACAACTTACTAAACTCATACTTAATACAAAACAGTGACACATCTCAACGTTACGATTCATTTTCACCTTACTTGAGTTTGGACAGCGACACATCTTCTCGATGTTCTGGACACAACTCTTCATCAGAGCAGTGTTGGTTCATCATCGTTGAACATTTTAGCAAGAAATGCTTCTTCATCCTCGATTTGGGGCATTTTGAAGCAAAGTGCCCATAACCATTACAATTATAACACATCACTTTTGCCTTATCAAACTTTCGATTCTGATGGCCTTGGCCACCATCGCTGGAAGTGTTCTTGCCTTCACACTTCGATGATCAGATCTCCCACTCAGCGCAGGTCAACAAGACCTGTCCGTCACCGTTGTTACTATTGTCATGAATGCGTTCCTCATACGCTTTAAGACGACCGATGACTTCCTCTATGGTCATTGTCTTTAGGTCTCCAAATTGCTTTATGACCGAAGCAATTGGGAGAAACTGTGAGGGAACAACACGAAAGAATTTTTTCACTACGTACGACTCTTCCACCTTATCGCCAAGGGCCCGTATCTTGTTGATGATGATCGTCAACCGGATGGCAAAATCATTGACCGACTCCGTTTCCTTCATATGCAGCACCTCGAACTTAGTCTTGAGAGTTTTTACCTTTACTTCCTTCACATGATCAGTGTCAAGATGCATCGTCTTCAACGCCTCCCATGCGGCTTTGGCCGTCTCCTTTTCGGCCAATAGGAACAGCGTCTCCTCTAGGATGCCTGATAGATGGTCGCCAATGCCAACTGATCCTTGTGCACATCGACGTTGTCGTTCTCAATCGCGTCCCACACTCCTTGATCCTTCATGTACATCTTTATCTTGATTGCCCAGGCTGCATAATTGCTCATCGTGAACATCGGATAATGCAGCGAGACAACGGAACTCTCCTTCGCCATCATACTAAATGATGCTTTATCACTGGTGACACCACTTTCCAGAGAACACGACATGATCTTGAGCACGGATCAAGATCTCGGGCTACTTTGAAGCGACTCTTGGACAGAGGGAACAGAGAAAAAAACTGCATTTTTTTTCTTTTCCTCTTGGTGACTTTTCTTGCTGTCTTGGATCTGCTCTCTGTTGAATTTTTCTGCTTCTAGAGTACACGCTCGGGAATTGTTTTCTCCGATGTGAGCTTGAATTCGCCTCAGAGACGGTAACCAATAACCACACTAACTTGGTTTCTACGCTTGACCGAAGCAACATTGAGCTTTGTTTTTTTAATTCTTGGGCCAAGTTCCTTTCTCTTCGTCTTGTCTCAGGTCCCCACTCCCTTGAGTTTTTTTGCTCTGTCTTTGCTCTTTTCCTGGCGCTAGCAACAGTGTGCTCCTCTCTCTTCTGTCCTTGCGTGTGCTACTTCCGACCGGAGACTTGACAAAGCGACACGTGCAGAGGCCTCGGGACAAGCACCTTGGGACGATGCTGGCACTGTGCAAACCGAGAAAATAGAAGAACGTGACGTGCGCGCCTTTTTCCCAGAAGAGCTGCACGGAGACGAGCGACGTGCGCCTCAGGAGCGTAGCGTGAGACGAGCGCAAAACGTAATCACTGAGACGATTTTTTTCAGCGACTTAGTTCTCGCCTACGCTCTGATACCACTTGTTAAATTTTATTCCAGGAGAAAACACACACATCGCAAATAAACTGAGAGAACATAGAAGAATTTCTAAATTTTTTTATTTTCTTATTTGTTCCCCCTTTTTTCTTACAAAACTGGTTACAAGCTTTCTCAATATATAGGCTAGTACTCTCCTACTTGTATACGTATTCAGATTTCAAATTGGACACAACTTCAACTTGTGTTACACACAGAGACTGACTCTACTACATCTTGGACTTGAAGTCAAGATTATTTTCAACATCTGTGGTGGCCAACGACGTTGATGATCACAAAGATCAGATTGCTCTTGTGGCCATCTTCCAAGGAGTCCCGGAGGAGACGGACTCTCCTTCTACTGGCCGAAAAGGAGACAATGAAAGCTGTGTGGGACACATGCAAGATGATGTACATCGGCACTGATCGCGTCAAGGAGGTGTGCATGCAAACCCTTAAGAGTGAGTTCGAGGGTTTGCGTATGAAGGAAATGGAGTCAATGGACGACTTCGGTGTGATATTGACGACTCTTGTCAACCAGATTCGCAGTATTGGTAGTAACATGAAGGAGTGCTACATCGTGAAGAAGCTTCCCTGCGTTGTCCCGAACAAGTATCTGCAGATTGTCTCAACTATTGAGCAATTTGGGTACTTGAGGACAATGATGGTGGAAGAAGCGATCGGCCGTGTCAAGGCATATGAGGAGCGTCTACGCACTTCGGGCGGCGACAACAATGACGAACATCTTCTCTTCATGCGGACCTAGTGGGAGGCCCAATCGTCAGAGTGTGAAGACGGCGGTTCCGACAGCAATGGTGGCCGAAGCCGCAAGAATCGTAAATTTGATAAGGCTAAAGTAAAATACTACAACTGTAATGATTATAGACATTTTTCTTCCAAATGTCGTAAGAAGAAGGTGAAGTAGGCGCTTCTCATCAAGGCAGATGGCGACGACGAACTGTCACTGATATGAAGCTATCTTGATTAGGTAGAGATAGTTAGGAATAATCAAAATTGTTTGTATGATGGAGTAGTAGAGTTAATGTGTGAGTAATTTTTGTTTGTACGTGTACATGCGCGTGCGTGTAATAAGGTTAGTTGGTGCGTGTGTGTAATCATCTAACAGCAAGATGTGCGCGTGAGTTGCGGCAGCCACGTCGAGTCGTGTTTTGATTTCTCGCATGCACGTCCATTAGTTTATGTGTGAGTCTCACATGCATTAGCAGCTAGTTAGTTCATAGCATGAATATAGGGACAAGGCCACCAGCCAAAACGTCTCGGACATGCTACACGATACATGCTTATTTAATGCAGTGTAATCGGCATACATCAAGTGAGGTGCTGAATAATAGAACTTAGGAAAGACGCTTAACAGTGGCAGCGTCGTCATTTCTCTGTGTTTATCGTCTCCCCGTGAAAGCGTGCATCCACAGGTTATGATTCGGGTGTTGTGTTCCAACACTCCCTTCACCCAGCGATCACCACCACAGGAAAAACCTAGCCGTAAGCCTCCTTAGATCACTACTACAAAACAGTAATCACAGACGGTTTGGAACTGTCTGAATTTATATGTCAATGATAATTGGAGGTTATCACAGATAATTTGTGAGCCGTGTATAATAAATACAGCACAGAGGGTTTATAACTAGACCGTCTGTGAAGAACACTATCATAGACGGCTCGAACCAAAAACTGTCTATGATACTCACACATCACAGATAGTTTTAGGCGAGTATCACAGACAGTTGGTATATAGATCCGTATGTGATACTTCCCCATCACAAATGGTTGGTAGATAAAACCGTCTGTGATGTGTGAGTATCACATACGGTTTTTAGTTTGAGTCGTCTGTGACAGTCTTTCATAGACGATATATACCACAAAACCATCTGTGATAGTTCATTCTATACCTATTTTTTTTGTTTTTGTGGCTAGCCTCAAGAAATGTTAACTATGCCATTTGAAAACAAGCAAATACAGCAACAAATACAACAACACATTCCATTTTTATTAAGATTAAAATTCACCATTACAGCATAACACAAGAGCACACTTACAATTTTACAGATATAAACTTCACAGTTACAATTTCAGAAAGATGCTTAACACTACAAGAAACTTCAGACTAATGTAAGCTGGACTTACATATCCTTTATTAAACTACAATCTAAAACAAGTGGAGCGCGAAAAATTTCAAGTAGCGAAAACAAAAAGGCAACAAACACCATTTTCAGCTTCTATGCCAAAATCAACAGAATGCCACACTTTTCAGATATAACAAACAGAAGCCCCCTACCGATGCCGGTGACTTGGAATAGTGCAGATTTGCCATTGTCTTCTTCCATTCCATCTTGCTTCAAGTGAATATTCAGCCACCATGGCCGAACCCCTTCCCACCCTTGCCATGCACAAACGAGTTAGAGTAGTATTGGTGGTGTTGGTTCTTGGAGTAGGGAGAGGGTAATTAATAAGGGGTGAGAGGTGTGAAGGAGACCAGTGCCTACCGTTCGATGTGGAGAGAATGGATGGGTGAGATCGGGATCCTGAGGGAGATGCCGCAGATCGGTGACCTGGCAGGGAATTATAACAGACAGTTTGGATTACAAACCATCTGTGATAGAGATATCACAGATGGTTCTTAACAAAAACCGTCTACGATAACGAGAGATATCACAAATGATTATTATTAAAAACCATCGATGATAATGGCCAGACATTTGATCACAATTCAAAGACAATATATCGGTGCAATGTAAACAGATAGTCTCAAAAGAAAAAATAGCAATGTTTTGTATGGTGTACATATACTCGTTTGAAAGGTTTCGATGAAATCTACAACTTTGCAGCTGAAGTGAAACCCAAATTCTGAAGGAAAGACCAAGAAAAAGGGTAAAAACATAAACTATAAACTTATGACGCAAATTTGGAGCCAAAGATGGCCAATTTTGGAGGGTTTTAGAGGGTGACTAGTTGGAGCAAGTCATTTTTTTGGATCGGGCTTAATGTTAGCTTTCCAACGAGTACAAAAATGTGATACCGCATGCAAAAGTTATGCCCATTTTACTAAAGATGTCTCAGAACGGAATTCTACTCGAACTCAGACAGGAGATTACGAAATTTTGAAGGATTGCGAGGCGGGAAAATATCACAGACGGTTTTTAATATAAACTGTCTATGATAACTTCATTATCACAGACGGTTTTTTGTACAAACCGTCTGTGATACTTCACAGACAATTTTCATCATAAACTGGTTGTGATATTTCTCTTGACAGACGGTTTGTATTAAAACCATATGTGAATGTACTTAATACTGATAGTTTTAGTTAACCATCTGTAATAAGTCATCTAGTATAACTTATCTCTACTACTTAAAAATTGGAGTTGGTGGCAGTTCATTCGTTCTCTACAGGGCTTTCTCCCGCAACTGCCCACTCCACCTCACTCCGCAGACCCACTTCACCCTCGATTTTTCCGCACCCCTCGATTACTCCACAGTCCTCGCTCCACCCCCGTGCTGCCGCCGCCTTCCGCTTCTCCGCTCCGCCAACGCCTCCTCCTCCCCACCCCGCACTGCCGCCGCCTCCCGCTCCTCCACTCCGCCAACGCCTCCTCTTCCCCACCCCGCGCTGCCGCCGCCTCCCACTTCGCCGATGCCTCCCCCTCCCCACCCCGAGCTCGCCTCCTCCGCTGAAACCGCTCTGTCCTCGCCTCGGCTGCATCTCCGCTCCGCTCTGGCCTCCTCCTCCCCCGCTCCTCCGCTCCACCACCACCACCTCCTCCCCACCCTGCGCTGACGCTGCCTCCACTCCGCCCTCTCCTCCTCCCCCCACTCCTCCGATCCGCCCTCGCCTCCTCCTCCCCACCCCGCGCTGCGGCCTCCCCCTCCTCCCTCGCCTCCTCCTCCCCCGCTCCTCTGCTCCGCCCTCGCCTCCTCCTACCCACTCCGCGCTGCCGCCGCCTCCTCTGCTCCGCCCTCATCCGTCTTGTGCCCTCCCTCCCCTCTCTCGATCTAACTGCCCCTCCCCTCTAGCTTCAGTTACGGACACCGAATGCAGATGGGGAAGTACAGGATTGGGCGGATGCTAGGGGAGGGCCACTTCGGTAAGGTGAGGCTAGCGCAACACACCGGCATCGGCTGCGTCTTCACCATCAAGATCCTCGACCGCCAGCGCATCCCCGCCATGAAGATCGACGAGCAGGTATGTCCTGCATTAAGCCAGTTGATTTCTTGGCTTCCCCCTGCTCACTCCTCTCCTGCTCTTGTCCTCCCTCTCCCATGCGCCCCATGACACATCAAGCAGGTCACATCGAGCAAGTATTGTGTTGGCTATACTTGAAGAACATTGACTATATTGTGTTGGTGATACCTAGAAGAATATTGACTTATTTGAATTTATTTTCCTGTCAAATGTAACCAAATTAGGTGCAGCTTTGTTTGAGATCCATGAGATATTGGAGTACTAACCAAGTCCATTGCTATTGTCATAATAAAACCAAATGTTTCTTTCCTTTTGATGTTGTATATATTCTGATCAGTTCACGAATACCAAAAAGTTAAATAGTAATATTTTTCTATGTCTGATTGGCATGTAATTCTCTATCTATTGTGCATGCTTATGTTGAATGCCATGCGCATTCTGCAATCCATACTTGAAAATTTTCAACTGTAGTAAGTTTCTGTTCTGATGTACCATCTTTGTTGACAGTCAAGGCAGAAGGCACAAGCAGATCTACAAAAGGCAGAAAAGGAACAAGTAAGCATTTACATCATGTTATGGGCATTGCATTTAGTGCGCCAGATATAAGTTTTTTCTGTTTGCCATTCTTTCCCTTTTTTTGGACTTGGATGGTGGTAATTCTTTATTTCTCTTCTATGTGGTACAACATGCAAAATCAACTGATGTTTTTGGAATACCGGAGACCTAACTAAAGTTCATAATTGAAGCTTGGTGTCAGGTTTGATACCATAGCTTTATGTCATGGTCTAAATGGGCTTCGTACTTTACAAATCGTCCTACATCTTATGCATGCACTGCTTCACTGTATGACAGATTATAGAATGGAGGCGAGTGCTGAAATGGACATATGCTTATGGCTATTATCTAGATGATAAGGTCAAGAGTGAATTTTTTTAGTACCTGCAAGGTTGTTATTTCATTGCATTCCAAAAGTATATCCTAAAGTTTATTTCATTGCATTCCAAAAGTATATCCTAGAGATTATCATGTGCTTGCCAAAAATCATGGATCATTTATAAATCATAAATCTTTTATAGGTGAAACTGAGTCTGGTTTGGAGTGTTTTCAACAATGTGGTAATAAAGACCTGGTAGCATTTTTGCCTTCGAAACCTGGTAGTACTGAATTTTCGTCTTCATTGGCTGAATTTGGTGATTTCCATGTGAAGCTTGCTGGGCTGACAAGGTATTATATTTATCTTATCTAATGATTGACGTATTGCAGGATGCAGCATTCTTTGGGGTCTGCTGTGTAAAAAAACATCAAGAAGGGATTTCAAAGTACTAGGTACTGTGGTGCTCAATTCTTGAGTTCAAATGCAATATGCTATTGTTTGCTTCAATATCGTGTTATTGGTGTCAAATTTGAGTGTGGTCTCCTGTAGCTACTGTTTGCTTTGAGGACTCTTAAACTTTATCTGACCCCAAATTCCGAGCTTGTGCAGTAACCATTCTACCTGTTGTTTTCTCATACCCACTGTTATCCCTTATAAACATGGAAACTCTTCTTTTATGCTTATGTCTATCGTCATTCTCTGAAACATTCGGCACAAGTAGTTATAAAGATATGTGTAGTATTTTGTAATGACTACAGAAATGCTATGATTATATCATCTGGATAAGCGGTTCTTTTGCAAATGTTCCTTACAAACCTATTCTTCATCATGAGGGGGGGGGGGGTGTGGAGACAGATTTGTGCAAATGGTCCTTGCAAACATATTCATCATCTTGAGGGGTGGGTGTGGAGACAAATATAGAGCCCTAGATGGATGTGAGAATGTTTGTGAATCCTGATACATATAGGAATGTCTAGATTTAAATATGGTATTCTGTTACGTAAGACGATATATTTTGCACCAACTTCATTAGTTGTGTTCTAAAGTTTTTGTGAAGCCGCAATCGGCAAAACTTTAGAATATTGCCAATATTGCCTAATCTACTGTGCATACGATCTAAAGTTCATCTCTTGCCAAATTACCTCAAGTTCATTTGAAGTGGCATTACATGGTTTGACGTTTATACAATGGCGTCTTACAAATACGTTGTTGATATTTTAAAATTGCCATGTGTGATCTGCCTTGCCGACATGTTTCCAATAAATTTATTATTCACTATTTGCTTTCAGGCTTTCAGAGAAGAAAATACTACATGGAAGATGGAAATGCAGAACATGCCCCTTATTTCAAGGAATGTACATGACTCCAATGTGCAGAGAGGGGCTGGATAGCCTAGATACCAAGCACTACTACAGAAAAGGTCATCATAGACGGTTCCAAAACGTCATCATAGACGGTTTTGTGAACCGTTTGAATTTATGAGTCAGTGATAATACGAGGTCATCACAGATGGTTTTCAAACCGTCTGTGGTGCAAATATCACAGACGGTTTTTAGTTAAAAACCGTCTGTGACAGCTGATAATCACAGACGGTTTTTAGTTAAAAACCGTCTGTAATATCTAGTTATCACAGACGGTTTTTAAATATAAAACCGTCTGTGATATATCACCTATCACAGACGGTTTTCAGTTAAAAACCGTCTGTGATATTCCTTTCTACCCCTAAATCTAGTCCTGTTTATTGGCTAGCCTTAGGAAATGCTAGCCATGCCCTCTGAAACAAGCAGATATATATACAATTTCTGACAAACATACAACATCCAATTCACATACAAACACACAACATCCAATTCACATCGCACTTCATTTGACGAACATAAAACATCCATTTGACAAACATAAAACATCAATTTCGCAAATCAATTAATTGAAATGAAATAACATATCCATTAACAAATATACAATTACAAAAGATGTACGTTGCATTTCCACTTAGATGGTAACATTGCATTTTTTATTGCTCTATCACTCCGGAATCGAGGTCTCGCGAAAGGAACGGAGTCATACTCAACGAACTTTGTCAGGCTGCACAAGCAATACTTGGATGGTGCATGATTGCCATTCAAGTATTGCTTGTGCAGCCTGACAAAGTTCGTTGAGTATGCACTGTTCCTTTCGCGAGACCTCGATTCCGGAGTGATAAGAGCAATAAAAAATCATGGTGCGCAGTGGAACTTTCCAGCTGGGTTTATGACGTTAGCCACCAGAAAGTACGCCATCTCTCCTCGAATGTGTGAAAGGTCGGGCTGTTTCAATGCAGTTGACAGGATGAACGTAGCCTGTCGATAGGAATATCAATGTGCATATATATATATATATAACGTGATAAGTATGAAGTAATTATGGGAAGATTGACAAACCTTGGAATTGGTGATCCTCGAGGAGTCGAGGAGTAGTTTCATATGGTGGCAAACGTAGAATCCACATGTGTTGCCCGGCGACTGCTGGTGGCACTACAAAAAATGCAATGTGTTAATTCAACAGGCATTACTACCAACTGTTGCATAGGATTGATTAATGTGTAATAGCGAATACCTTAAAATCTCGAGCATGTGTCAGGCCTTTGGCCCCTTGCTTCGAGACACCTCCCATTGCAATGTACATCGTGAACGCCCTACGTGATTCGAAAAAGTTAACCTTAGTCATTCAGAAGGAAAGAAAAAGTACAATATAGGTATGCATGGTGTCGGGCCCCCGGATTACAGAACCCGGACCCTCTGTGTATTACAGCACTAGTCCCAGATCAAAGCTAGTGCACACAGTCAAACAGAATGGGAAACATCACCATCAACGATTTATTAAAATAGATAAGAGTACTGACCACAGGGTCACATTATTACATTGGAGGTTTCAAGACCTCGCACAATCAAAACACAGCGGAAGCAAAGTGAAATCAACGTAGACCCATCAAGATGCCACAGGCAGTTGACTGGGGAAGCGCGACCTAGTCCTCCGGGAAGAATCCATCGCAGCCACAAGCGAAGCAGTCGTAGTCTCCTTCTTGAGCTTCGTATTCTTCTGAGATTTATTTTTGAGAGCAACGCGTGAGTACATAAAGTACTCCGCAAGTCTTGGGAAAAATGCATAGATGCAAGGCATAACAAAGGAAGGCCATATGGTTCTTTTGCACAAAGCAATATTTGAAATCTAAATTACTACTAATTATTTTCGAAGGCATCAATTTAATAAAGTAAATGTTTTAACAGAATTAACTTTCTAGTGAAGGTTCCAACTACCAACACTAGCTAACCAATTACCATTGGTCAAGCTTTTAAACTGCGGGTTCCATCCACCCTCTCTGGCTCCATCCGCCAGGATTCCCTTCCGAGAGTTCCCTCCACCCTCGGAATACAAAACTTTGATTTTAAAACCAAAAACCAGAAATCTACCAGGTGAATGCATTCCTTGCCCGCCCTTGACCGTGGGCACGGCTATTCGAATAGTTTTACACTCTGCAGAGGTTGTACAACTTTACCCACAAGAGATAAATTATCCTAAAAGTCAACACGCTTCCTTTGGCATGAGACCCAGATAAAATATCACAAAGCCTTTACCTTACTCTAATCTAGCTAGATACCACCCGCTGAGGTTTCACCGCAGGTAGGCTAACCGCCCGAACCGAAGCCCCCTCTTGCGCCATATGAGTACAGTAAATCCCTGTCCCTCACTGTGAATAACCAGTCCATCCCTGGCATCCACTTTCCACTGGTGGCACCTAAACTAGACTATCGTAAGTTAGTCAGCTAGGTCGTACCCATATAGACTTGTGGTTGTACGGTTAATGCTCAGTTTGGACAAACACAAGCGTCGGTCCTTAGTTGACTAGGGTGGAACGTACATTTAACAAGTTCTCGTGCTTACTGCACCAACCCAAACAACCATCCACCCTAATCTAAACCAACTTTCACATTTTTATTTTATTTTACAAGAACGGTGGCAACTCCAATTACCACTACACTTATAAACACAAGGGTTTAATAATAAATCATAATTTCCCATTTTCAAGATTTTCCAAAGTTATTAGATAGCATGACTAAGCATTAACCTACCACTCTAATATTCACAAGATTAATAGTAATCTCATTATTGAGACAAAGGGAGTTCTAGGGTGACAATGTACATGGCAATCAATGTCAAATGAGGGCATAACAAAGTTGGAATAACTAATTCCTAAAGAATTGAACTAATATTTTATGTAAACAGCAATGCATACAATTTAAAATAATTAAAACATTTTCAAAATCATAGGTTCAAGATGATCAAAGGAGACTTGCCTTCTTGCAGGGTTTCTGGGTCTTCTTGCTGCTGTGAAGGGGGATCGTCGACAACGTTGGAATCTATGCGAGAAAAGACGAAGCAAACAAAGCAAATAAATACAAACAAAAATTCAAATAAAATCCAAAAATTCAACAGAGGCCATAGTTGGATAGATTATGATTTTAGATGAATTTAGAAATTTGAATGGCTGGATTTGGAGTTAAAATGAGAAAGTTATGTTCATTTGAAAATCTCAGATTTGAATAAATCTAGAAATTCGGAAATTTCTGACAGGTGGGACCCACTGGAGAATTAAATTTTATTCTTTTATTTTTATCTCGGGAGACTGACAGGTGGGACCCACGGAACAGTATTCTCTGTTGGTCACTGACATGTGGGACCCCTCTGTCAGTGACCTCATTTTCTTCGGTCACTGACAGGTGGGACCCACTGGCATCTGGACCCACTTGTCAGAGGCTGACGCAGACTGGTGGGGCCCAGGCGGCAGTGCCAGCGCAGACCGGCGGCCGCTGACGGGTGGGACCCACTTGTCAGCCCGGAAAATAAACGAAAAACTCAACCTCCGCGTGCGGAGCCAGAGGCTCTAACGCGCGCCGAGGGAGTTACGAGCGAGCGCTGCTAGCCAAGTGAGCGGGGAGGCGTTGCCTACCCAATAAGGGTAGGTAACCCTCTTGAGGGATACCTTCGGGTGGCCCGGCAGAGGTGATCGGAGGCGACGGCGCCGGCGGCGAGGGGAGGCCGGAGGTGCTCGGGTGACGCGTAGAATACAATCCTGGCGTGGAGGGGGTTTGGTTGGAAAGGTCGGCGAAGCTTGGGGACGAACGGAGACGGCCGGCGACGAGGTGGCAGCGACGACGGCTCGGGAGCTCCGATGCGACGGCGCTCCGGTGACGGGGAGGGGCGGCCGAGGGGTCGGGGAGGATCGCCCGTGCGTGAGGATGCTCGGGGTGGTGACGGCGGGCTCCGGGGATGACCGAGGCGGCGGCGAAGGCTCACCGGAGTTGGGCGGAGCTCGGAGGGGAAGGTGGCACGGTGGCAGGGCTCTACGGGGCTCGGGAGAGGAGGCGGAGAGCTCTGGAAGGTGGTGCGGGAGGAGGCGAAGCCGAGGGGGTATTTATAGGGGCTGAGGGGGAGCAGGGGCGCGGCAATTGCTCGCCGTTGCTGGCGGCCGGAGAAGGAAGGTTTGGGGGAAGAAAGGAAGGAGGGGGCGCGGAAGGAAGGGAGGCGCGGGGATTTGGGGATTCGGTCGCGGCGGCGTCTGAGGCTTCCAAAACCGCAGAGAGACGAGGAAGGAAAGGCCGGGTCCGCCGAGGATTCGGTCGGCCGGCGAGAAAGGAAAGAGGGGGGAAAAAGAAAGGAAAGTGCCGGCTCCGCGAGGGAGACGGATCCGACAGGCGGGGCTGGGCGGCAGCGAGAGCGGGGCGCGGGGTGGCTGACGGGAGGGGCCCGCGGGCAGAGAGATGGAGGCGGAGGGGAGGCGCGCCGACAGGTGGGCCGGGGCGCGTGGAGAGAGAGAGAGAGAGTAGGGAGCGGGGGTGTGCGTGCGTCGGATGGAGATCGGGCGGTGGAGGATGAGGGCAGGGCGGACGGGGGAATGGGAGTGAGGGGCGACGTGGCGGCCATCGGGGAGGGGTAGGCGGGATGGAGCGGATGGCCGAGGGGGGCGACGTGGCGAGATCCAGGCCGTCCACGTGGCGGCCGGGGGCGGGAAGAGAGGATTTTTATTTTCAGAATTTGATTTGATTTTTCAGAAAAGGCTAGAAAATTATTTAGGCCTCAGAAAAATATGAAAATACCTCCAAAAATTCCAGAAAAAATTCACAGAAGCTCCTGGACATATTTTGGACTAAATAAAATTATTTCCAACTACTGTTGATATTTAATTTTCATATTTTGAATTACTTTTTTAAATTCTAAAAATAGTTTTTAAATTCCAGAAAAATCCAGAAAGGCAAATAAAAGCCAAGTAAAATCCGATTACCTTAAAATAATTAATTTGAATTTAAATTTTTTCAAAAAGCCAAAATTTGGGATGTGACACATGGAGAAAATGTACTTACCTATCGAGTACTTGGCTGACAACTGTGAAGTCCATTTTATTCTTACTTAGGGAATCAAGGTAATATACCTTGTTCCATTTTGGTACAATTACTATTAAAATCCAATGATAGTTCTAATGGAAGGGCATAAGTACACATTCCTTATTGCAGTATTGCAGCAGTGCTACTGCAATGTACCTCTCGACGACAGATGACTCCTGGTCGATGGTACTCCTGGCAACCAAGTGTGGGTCCAAGAAATCAGCCGACCATGATTTAGTTTCTCTAGCTCTAGTCAGCATGTGTCTATACATATACACACGAAAGCAACAAATTATATATGACATTTATCGGTATGACATGAACGGAGACTGTGATTGTACACACTTACAGCGTCCAGCATCGAATGAGTGAGACGTCAAGAGCGTTGAGCGTGAAAAGATCGAATAAATCCTCAAAGGCGACCACGAAGACACACTCTTAAAGATTGTGATGTAAATTATGCGGCGTGAATTTGACAGTGACACTTGAGATCCGTTCTCCCTCTGGCTTATTGGACTGCTCCATATACCACTTGTGCAATTGCAGGCAACTATATGCTAGGGGTTGGAGGACCTTGGGCTCGAGCAACGGCTGACCAAGCACGAATTTGCGGGCCAATGGCAGATACGGGATATCATCATTGGTCTTCTTTGCTTTGCCCTTGCTGGCCTTGCTGCCTCGGCTGTAGGTCGACTTAATGGCAGTCGACTGTAAAGGTAGTAGCGATGCAAGTTGCTCTGGCGAGAATAGCATCTTTGGAGATAGCACCGGTGCAGCTAGCGGTGGTGGAGACAAGTCTTGTAGTGGAGATGGCACCAGTGCATGTTGCTCTGGTTCGCACTGCCCTTCTGGTCCTACCACCGGTGAAGAAGCCTCCAGGGAGATGTCGCTTTTGGGCCACTAGACGAATGTTCCAATGGCCTGCCCTAGAGTCACGATCTCGTCGTTGGGGGGCTTCGGTAGCGGGACGACCTCAAAATTGACATGCACACCATGCACATTAACTTTTGCGAAGCCTGGCGCTAAAGCTTGACCGTGCAGCATGGCCCCGATACCAGACGGATATGCCTGGCCCCAAGCAGCGTGCAAGGGAACGGAGGCATATCTCACTTGGAGCCTGCACTTCGTAGGCTCCTACATAACGATACAGAATTAGCTAGTCGAATAGGCCTATCAATGGAGCAAGCATTCGAGAGATAATAATTATTACCAGGATGTCGTTCACAGGAAATCTGGCATCGGTTTGCGTCGGATTGGACGCGCAACTACTCGGAAGGTTGTGCGGGCTAGCTAGCACAGGAGCGGTGGCGGCGGCCTGCTGACTTTCTGTATGTTTCCGCACCTCATCTCTGACTACATCAGCCAGCTCACCCATTAGCTCCTCTCTAAGAGATTACTTGATCTCTTCTCGTAGCCGTGCGTCACGCTCGGCTTTGTTTCTCTTCCCGCACCGATACATTTTGGAGTCATCTTGGAAACCATGTTTCCAAGGAACGTAATGCCCAAAGCCTCTCGTACGGCCCGGGTGCTCCTTGTTTCCCAGGGCCGCGGAGAGCATATCATTCTCCCTTGATCTCTGGAATGATCCCAGGGTAGATTCAAAACTCAGCTCTTCCTGCAAGAGCACGACATGTCATTTCACTTCGTACGAAGTTGTGGAGTAATTACAAGCTACGTAGTTCGATCCATATCTTACCAGGCGCTGGGACACTTGCTGGTCTGCAGGGTTTCGAAAGGAGACGTCCCCCGATGTCGTTGTGGATGACCTTGCTCTAATCCAATTTCGAGCGCGCTTATCCGGGATATTGGCAAATGGCGGGGCGGTGTCCTGCAGGGCTGCTTGGTCGTCCTCGCTCCTCCACTACGGGATTTTACCCGCATACCCAGCTGTGCCAAGTCTGTGGGGTGTGTGTTTTTTGCCTGGAGGGCCTTGTGCGCCGCACTTGTACTTTTGAAATCTTCGGTCGTCTTCATCGCCTTGAACTCTTCCCATTGTGGTTTCAGGAATGGGTATTTTTGAAAAGGCGTTTTGTCGGTCTCCACGTAGTCCTTGACAAGCGTGCTCTTGAAGTTCTTCCATGCTTTTCACGCCCCTAGCAAGGCTTGTCGTTGCACGGCGTCTTGGTGTTCTTCTGGGATCTCGAACGATGCCATAATTTCTGTCAACAGCTCAGTTTTCCGAGCCGCAGGCACGTCCTTCCACGAATTGAATGTGATCTCAATTCGTTCTCGTGCAACTATTCCGATCATGCTTCTCCATGCATTTACTGCTTTGCGAGGAAGGAGAGGGACCCCAGATACATCGACCTGTGTGATGGTAAATCGGCCCTCAGGCTTCTTCGATAGCCCTCTTCCTTGGCGTCTTGATTTTGGATCGGACGCCTCCGGCGATGGTGTTGAAGAATGCGCGGATGACATGTTGCTCAATTTGTGGGTCTATTAGAATAAGATAAGAAAGTGCCATACCATAAGATAAGAAAGTGATCCTATTGATTGGTTCCATACAATTTGTGGGTCTTATGAGGAAGATGAGGAAGAGAGGAAGATGAGGAAGAGAGGCTCAATGTTAGGAAGGAGGAGAGGAGTAGAGGCTCAATATATGATGTAGATCTTATATTTTCTCTTGATTAAACCTCCAAAGCGAATGAGCTACATTATACATTAACATATACATGAATACAAGCTGCAAGTAGCTAGTAACGGACAAAATGAGTTGTACAAGCTGCAAGTTAGTATACATTAACATGCTGACTAAAGCTACATTATACATTAACATATTTAAGATGCATATTTGAGATGCATACTTGGACAAGACTTTGCATATTTGAGATGCAACTTTAAACTTCAAATCCCATATGCTGACTAGAAGATACTCTATAGTAATGTACAAGATAACAGCACATGAAGCAACAAGTTAATAGTGTATCTACACTGAATATTTCTGAGTTAACAGGAGGCTCAGTCATGTGTTACAACACCGTGAAATGGGCTTGAGTATACGTGTCCATATCTGGAGTGATTGCTTTCCTTCCGATAGTTCTGAGACCTTTCAGCCTCCCCTCATGACGAGATTGAGGCACACCTATCGGTTGAATCTGAGCCACATAATCGACACAAAACTCAATGACCTCTTCGCTTGCATAACCTTCGACGATGCTGCCCTCCAGCCGAGAACGATTCCGTACGTAGGACTTGAGAATTCCCATGAACCTCTCAAATGGGTACATGCTACGTAGGAATACGGGCCCACACATTTTTATCTCCCACACAACGTGAACAATGAGATGGACCATGATATCGAAAAATGAAGGAGGGAAATACATTTCAAGGTGACATAGAGTCATCACCACCTCGTCCTGCAGAGCATCTAGTCCTTCGGGATCGATGACCTTCTGAGCAATTGTGTTAAACAAATAACATAGCCTCATGATTGTCTCTCGGACTTTGATCGGCAAAATATTTCTAATTGCAATAGGGAACATCTGTGTCATCTGCACATGACAATCATGAGACTTCATGCCATTTAACTTCAAATCTTGCATCGAAACAAGTTTCTTCACGTTGCCGGAGTAACCAGACGGAAGTTTGACACCATGCAAGCATTGGCACAATTATGTTTTCTCAGCCTTGGACAGAGTGTAACACGCAGGGGGAAGGTACATTTGTCCATTATCAGTGCATGTCGGTGCTAACTCAGGCCTGATGTCCATATCAGCCAAGTCAAGCTGTGCATTGACGCCGTCCTTTGTTTTATCACGAATATTCAGTAAGAGACCAATCAAGCTGTTGCATACATTCTTTTCTACGTGCATGACGTCGATGCAGTGTCGAACATCTAGGTACTCCCAATAAGGTAAGTCCCAAAATATTGATTTCTTCTTCCAGGTGTTCTTCTCATGAGCCCTCAATTTACGTCCCTTTCTGAGGACAACATCTAAATCCTTAACCATATCATAAACCTCGTGTCCCCTTAAATGCCTTAGAGCTGAACCGTCTTCCTTCTCTCCGTCAAATTGTTTCTTCATCTTGCGGTATGGGTGAGCCCTCCGAAGGAACTGGCGGTGACGCATGTAGACGGTTTGCGTGAGTGTCTCAGCCACACACTCTCGGTACCATCTAAACAGTGAGTACAAGCTTTGGCACCTTTTGTACTATGGCCCGATAGGTTACCAAGGGCAGGATAATCATTTATGGTGCAGAACAATAAGGAGCGCAGAGTGAAGTTCTCTCGTTTGTATGCATCCCAAACCTGTACCCCTTCGTTCCACAGTACTTTTAGATCTTCCACCAACGGTGCTAGGAACACATCAATATCGTTCCCAGGTTGTTTTGGCCCTTGGATAAGTATGGACATCAAAATATATTTTCGCTTCATACACAACCAAGGAGGAAGGTTATAGATGTAGAGAGTCACGTGCCATGTGCTATGTCGGCTGCTCATGCTACTGAAAGGATTCATTCCATCTGTACTCAGTCCAAACCTTATATTCCTTGGTTCTGCACCGAAGTCTGCAAAACTCCTATCGATGTTTCTCCACTGCGCGGAATCAGCAAGGTGTCTTAGCATTCCATCCTTCTTGCGCTCCTCCGAGTGCCAACGCAGCAGTTTTGCCTCCTTTGGATTTGCAAAAAACCTTTTCAAATGAGGAATTATAGGAAAATACCATGCCACCTTAGCAGGAGGTCCTTTCTTCGCCTCTGTTCCCTCGCCATCATCTGATTGATTGTTACGTTTGTATCAGGATGCGTTGCACACCGGACATACATGCATGTTTGCATACTCTTTACGGTAGAGGATACAGTCATTCGAACATGCATATATTCTTTCTACTTCCATTCCCAACGGACAAAGAATCTTCTTGGCTTTATACGTGGTTTTAGTCAACTCATTTCCCTCTGGAAGCATGTCCGCTAAAAGACCTAGCAGCGCCGTGAAACTCTTGTCGGACCAACCGTTGCTTGCCTTCAATTTCAACAGTTCAAGCACGGCCGACAACCTCGTGTACTTGCAGCACGTGAACAAAGGTTTCTCCGAATCCTCCATCAAGCCCCGGAATTTAACATACTCTCTCTCATCATAGTTCTCTTCTACATCGCGAAGCATCTGATCCAGATTATCATCGTGCAACCTATCCGAATCCGAACCACAATCGACATCAGCCGGCGGCACGTCATTCACTTCACCGGCGATGTCATCCGGCGGCATTTGATCATTCACTTAGCCATGACTGGTCCAACACGTATAACCCTTTTTGAAACCCCTCCGAATCAAGTGCGCTTCAATTTTCCCTCGGTTCTTAAACATCTTTAAATTCTCGTAGTCAGTGCATGGACAGTACATATATTCCACCCCCTTATTCAACATATCCTCCTCGACAGCTCTTGTAAAAGCAGACATGCCATTAATGTACTCTTCACTCACACGGCTCGCGGCATACATCCAGCTTCGGTCCTACGTTACGTACATATATAACAACTTAGTATTAAAAATTAAATTAACTAATTATTACTACATATATACCGGCCACATGTATTATATTGAGGCTTAATTTGCTAGCTCAATTCATATTACAAACACAACAGCTATTATATAACCAACAATTTTGCAAACCATCTTCAATTAATAACACTAACCATTTACTTACATCTAAATTGTAATGCATGCAAAGAAAAAATAAAATTCATTACTAATCATATCTAGAGCAACCAGGAAAGTATGGATCTTCAAAGCTCAATATCTGCCTCCTCCCACCAAATTAACTGGCCTGAAATCGCCTAGCTTTGCCTCCTGAGCGAAAGAGTAAAGCACCAGCTAGATCTGGATCGAAATGAAGACAGATGCGGTCTAAGCAACGCAATAAATGCCTAGTGAGCATTATTACAGACGGTTTTTAATGAAAAACCGTCTGTGAATTATCACAGACGATTTTTTGTTCAAAACCGTCTGTGATAACCAGCTTATCACAGACGGCTTTGTATTAAAAATCGTCTGTGATAATCTGGGATTATCACAGACGGTTTTTAATACAGACCGTCTGTGATACTTCAGTATCACAGACGGTTCATCAGTAAGAACCATCTGTGATACTCCTTTTCTCCGACGCCGCCAACACAGACGGTGTCCAAATTAAAACCGTCTGTGTTGGTGATTGGTCACAGACGGTTTTGTCAAACCGTATGTGATTGGCCGTCTAGTATTAGGCTTTCTGTAGTAGTGCAAGTCTAGCTGCAGGTGTTTTATGCCATTTTTATTTAGATGGGGTATTCCCGGTTTATTTTTTGTAGGATAGTAATTATTTTGGCAGCCTTTCTACTCTCATTTTTGTATAGATAGGTTAATGACATTGCACTGTGATAAATTTTCACTTGTGATGACGTAAGTTGCAGGTAGGGATTTGCGATGAAGGCACAAGATAGGGCACTGGATGGACAGTACTTGTGATATGGATTTCTTGTTCTGTTCTCGTGAATGGTGATATCTGGTGGCATGTGAGATGCAAAAATATAGTGAAAACGGGTATGGAAAGAAAACTGTTGTGAGTTGTTTGGCTTTAGGTGGCTATCTTTGTGATGCTGTCATTAGACCGTAGATTTTTTTTGAACTCTCTGTATGATGTATTAGGCCATTCAAATGGTATGATGTATTAGGCCATTCAAAGGTACATGTATTAGTCCATTCAAATGGGCCGCGAAGTTCCTCGGTCGGAAAAAACTCGGGTGCCATTCAAATGCTTCATTAATATGATGCTTGATTTATTTACGAATATAAACATGTATACTTTGCTTGATATATGATGACGTAAGATAAAATTGATATTTATTATTCAGCTTGAGATCATGTTTGATAGTATGTATCACTTTTATTTGGTACTCCGTTGTAATGCACGGGCACCTTACTAGTTTTTTAGTAGTACATGGCCCTACCCCGCCGCCAAGAAATCCACAGAAAGAAAATTCCATCGCAATTCAGAGATAATACCAGCCGCCGAAGTCAATGGTATCGCAGTTGCTCGTGATTGAGGATGCGACGAGGATCCCGGCCGGGGATCTTCATCGGCTCCTTGAGCTTGGCGACAGTCATGGGACCGGCCAACACGCTTCATGAACTCCACTCTCGATTGGAAAATCTCCCGCAGCTCCCGCTCCGTCGCCTCGATCCCCGCCTGCTCAAGCACCTCTGCATCCTCCTTCTGCCTGTCGGCGAGAGGAAGCGGTCCAGTGGAACAGGTGGAGGAGTGCGGCATACTCCCCACGTCCACCGCCCCGAGGGCAAAGGGGGGTGTTGCCAACGCCGTCGCCACTGCCCAGCACCATGTCTACCGTGATTTCTTCAGTCTTCTGATGAAACACCAGTGGACCGTTGCTAGGACGATCGCGCAACAAGGTGAGGATTAATTTGGGATCAGTTTGAGCTTCTTCTTTTTATATGGAGTTTGAGCATTTTTTGGAGAGGGCAATTGGGGAAGAAGGACTGGGAAGGAACTTCTCTAGGGAAGCTCCTCGCTTGGCATCTATGGGATGCTTCTAAAATACTCACATTTGGCATCACGAATCTCAACACACTCCCTCTTCTCTCTCCAGCCAATTACAGCTAGGTTTTTGTTCCCTAATGTATTGGCATCAGGATTTGTCACTAGTTCCATGTTTTGCCAGTTTTAAGACAAAAATAGCTAAGATTTACAACTACTTCTGTATATTGCCATTCTCGTTTTTTTTTTGCTAAAAAGAATAAGAAAAGACAATCTTACACAAGCCCCGGGTTGGTTGAGCCAGACCTCAAAGCTTTCAGCCATATGGGTTGAACTTGCCCAAAATTCACCTATCCCCACCCTTCTTCCTCCTCCTTCCCATTTTCCCATGTGTTGCTCCTGGCAACGCACCACGTGTGATGAGCCCGAGCTGTGGCGTTGCATCGATATGCGCAGATGTTAACTTTATTCCAAGAGAAAATACATACATCATAAATAAACTGAGAGAACATAGGAGAATTTCTGAATTTCTCTATTCTCTTAGTTGCTCCCTTTTTAAACTGGTTACAAGTCTTCTTAGTATATAGGCTAATAACCTTCTACTAGTATACGTATTCAGACTTCAAGTTGGACACAACTTTAACTTGAGTTACACACGGAGACGGATTTTACTACGTCTTGAACTCGAAGTCAAGATTATTTCTAACAATCTCCCCCTAATCTTGACTTGACATACTCTAGTTTTAGTCTCAATGCATTACGAACTACTAGTAATGCCTTTACATAAAGCATTCTACATGCAAGCTACATATAGGAACTCAACTCAACTTGTATAGGTCCATCCAGATACAAAGATTCTAAAATATTGAGGCAGTCGATCTCAACTACGACTTATTAAACTCATACTTGACACAGAACGTCGACACATCTGCTCAACGTTTCGATGTCTTTACCTTACTTGAGTTTGGATAGCGACACATCTTCTCAATGTCCCTGACTCAATTAATCATTAGAGCATTGTTGATTCATCATCGCTGAGCGCTTCAGCAAGAAACGCTTTCTTCATCCTCAGCTTGGGGCATTCTGAAGTAAAGTGTCCATAATCATTACAATTATAACACCTTACTTTTGCCTTATCAAACTTTCGATTCTGACTGCCTTGGCCACCACCGCTGGAAGTGTTCTTGCCTTCACGCTTCGATGATTGGATCTCCCACTCAGCACGGGTCAATAAGACCTCGCTGTTGTTACTATTGTCATGGATGTGTTCCTAATACGCCTTAAGATGACCGATAACCTCCTCCATGGTCATTGTCTTTAGGTCTGTAAATTACTCTATGACCGAACCAATTAGGAGAAACTATGAGGGAACAGCACGAAGGAATTTCTTCACTACATACAACTCTTCTACCTTCTCGCCAAGGGCCCGAATATTGTTGGCGATGATCGTCAACTGGACGGCGAAGTCATTGATCGACTCCATTTCCTTCATACGTAGCACCTCAAACTCGGTCTTGGGAGTTTATACCTTTGCTTCCTGCACACGATCGGCACCAAGATGCATTGTCTTCAATGCCTCCCAAGTGGCTTTTCATCTCCTTTTCGGCCAATAGGAAGCGTGACTCCTCTGAGATGCCCTGATAGATGGCCACCAATGCCATCTGATCTTTGCGTACATCGACGTTGCCATTCTCAATTGCGTCCCACACTCCTTGAGCCCTCAAGTACACCTTCATCTTGATTGCGTAGGCTGCATAATTGCTTATCGTGAGCATCAGATAATGAAGCAAGATAGCGGAACTCTCCTTCGCCATCATACTGGATGATGATTTATCACCGATAATACCACTTCTTGGAGAACACGACATGATCTTGAGCACGGATCAAGATCTTGGGCTACTTCGAAGTGGCTCTTGGACCGATGAAACCTAAGAAAAAAATATGATTCGCAACTCCTTGCTGCTGCGCTTCACCTTGCGTAGAACAAAAAACCGAAGAGCTGCTCGGTGTTGATGCTTTGACGGAAGGATGCACCGTTGGGTCGGTTTTCCACTGCGTGTCTTTTTCCTCGCACAGACCGAGGAACCAAAGACTGAAGAAACCAAGAAATAGAAAGTTATCTTTTCCTTCTCTCCCCTGACTAGCGTTGCTGCTTGTTGGTGATTTGAAAACAAAGACGAAGCTTCTGTCGCTTGGACCAACGACGCAAGACAGCAGTCACGTCTGCTTTTATTCGCAGTGCTGGGAGCTTGAGTTCGCCTCGGATATGGTCACCGTAACTGACTGGCTCTCCGCGTGGCGACTTTGTTCTTGCTCAGAGGTGGCACCCCTGCGAGTCGGTCTCCATGCATGCCTGTTGAGATCTGCGCTTCAGGAACGTGTCAGGACTGAGAAAAACACGGCGTCTTGCACGAGCTCTAGCACCGCTCGGGGAGTTGATGGGCTCGGTTTGTCTTCCGACGGAGACGTGTTGAATTTCAGATAATTTTTACGGAGGAGCACGACTGCACTAACGCGACTTCAGAATCGACAAGATGATTTAGTCAATTTTAGTTGTTGAGCGATTCTACCTTGAGATTATTTTTTTCAGCTTTGATACCACTTGTTAACTTTATTCCAGAAGAAAATGCACACATCACACATAAACTGAGAGAACACAAGAGAATTTCTAAATTTCTTTATTCTCTTAGTTGCTCCCCTCAATTAAACTGGTTACAAGTCTTCTCCATATATAGGCTAATAATCTTCTACTAGCATACGTATTCGGACTTCAAGTTGGATACAACTTGAAGTTGAGTTACATACGGAGACAAACTCTACTACATCTTGGACTCAAAGTCAAGATTATTTCTAACAGCAGGCATGTCCTGCTCCCTTCAAGATGGTGTGGGCCACCATGCATCGTAGCACGGTGCAATGCGACGTGTTCAAGGGCGAGCCCGTCAACCTTAATGAAAGCATTGGGCACCAATGCCTTAATGAAAGGGTAGACCACCGAATATATCCAATCATTGGAAGACTGCTCGAGCTTGCCTCAAGTTTTGTTTAGCCAGATTCTCCGCTTACTGGTCTTCATATAGTAATTAAACTACACCTTGGAGCAAGGTGGCGAGCAATGTAACAACGAGGCAGTGATGACACATTTGGATGGACAGCACAAAGGAGGGGCGACAAAGCTATACAAGTTGCCTAAATTGAAAATTTCATATTTGTGTTTGAATTTAAAACTTCAATTCAAATTCTACTCAAAAATTTCAAAAGCCTGAATCTTCCTTGGGCTTGATCTGGCCTAACCCTGCCTTTTTTTCTCTCTGGGCCTAGCCCAAAAACCCATCGGTCCAGCCTGGAACGGCCCGTGACACTCGACACGTGATGGACGCGCAACATCCTCATTGTGCATGCCCACACCATCACATATCATGCCACATTGCCCAGCTGCTGTGCCACTTACCGTCCCTAGAATCCCGGCCTTGTGCCCATACCGCGCAAAGCCAAGCCATCTCCTACTCGTTGGCCACCTCCCTTGCGCCAATGCCCACCACACCTTTTTCAGTTCCTCTCCGCTGCACCTAGTCATCACGTTCCATCGCTTCCCCACTTCACTTGTCAGTCCATTGAGTCATGTGCCATGATGCTCGCCCCAAAGTAACACTGCAGACTGCACCACTCCCCTTCGCCTCTGCCCAATCCTCCGTCGGCACCATTATTGCCTCAGTCGCAGCAAGCTATTATGGCGCATCAATGGCACCAAGCGTCTCCCCCTCTATAAAAGTGGTGCGTCATGCTTCTTTCACCCCCACACACCTCCCATCGCCTTCAATTATTTCGAGAGCCACTCGAGCCATCTTTGTTCTCCTCACTAGTCAAAGCACCACCGCCAAGCTATCTTGAGCTTCACTGTGTCTCAATTCAATTGACCACACGTAGAGCTTCATGTAGACCTCCCGAGGAGGCGAGGATGCCACAAGCCACCCCGGCCCCTCCCTTCTTCTCCAACGAACTCACCACGACAACCACCTCACCACAGCCTTGGCTCTCCGTTGACAGACTTCTCTAAGCATCCTCGAGCTTTGGCATTACTTCTGGTATGCTTCCCTCTGTCCCGTGATGCTCCCCTAGTAAAGGATCAAACTCTAATGCTCTATGCTGACGCTATGCCATGCTCTAGTCATTGCCATCACTCGAGCTCACCGCCGATAGCCCTAAGCTTCAAATTGACCCACACCAACTAGCCTGAGGGATTGCCTTGCGCCAAGAGTTCCATTTTAGGCCACGCTATCAGCCGCTAAGGTGTCCACCACCGTGAGGGGCTTCACCTCTTCTCAGCGGAGAAGACACATTATAGCGATGCCATTAGCGGTTAACCACACTTAATTAAGCCCCTTAATTATGGTAGTTAATAACTGCTAAGCTGTCACTGACCGGTGGACCCATCCCTATTTAATTAAGTCACATCGTATGACATGTGCGCCCCCTGTAGACTTAAATCCTATTAAACCAGTTATAAGAATTAATGCCACTGACAAGTGGGCCCTAGTTTACTGTACCCACAGTAAAGAGGTCCCACCTGTCAGTTGTAGAGCCTTTTCCCTTAGAATTTTAAATCAAAAAGAAATTAAAAAGCCATGGACCCCACATGTCGATCACAATAACCTTTCCAATTAATGAAAAATAGAAATTAAATTCGTGGGCCCTGATGTCGTGAGAGTATCCTCTCTCCTCTTTCTTTTTCTTGATTTAAATTCTGTTTTAAACTACAAATGACTCGTTCTCAGTCATTTTAGCTCTAAATTTAATAAAATTTGTCTCTAATTTTTATAAATTCAAGATCTATCTATTGACACTATTTTTGTTCAATTTGGAGTTCATTTGTATTTATTTGTTTTGATCTGCTGTGTGCATGTTTTTTTGATATGACCATCCGAGTAGAGTGTGATGACGCGGAAGAGCCCTAGTTCGAGCAAACTCAAGATTTACAAGACCAACCCGCTTGTGAGCCAGGCGAGTCAATAGTTTGATCATATCGAACCTATATTTTATGCAAATTTATGTTCATTTAGATTATTAAATTTCATGCTATTATTTGTTATACAAATGTATGTTAAGCTTAAGGCTAGATATACACCTAGTTAACATTGTGACATTATTTTGGATACTTGAATCACATGATCCTTGTCACCCTAGATATTTAATGTTAACTTTACTAGCTATAGGTTGTACTTAAAGCATCATGCTAGTCTTGTTTAAGTATCAATCCACTAGTTTGCTCTGATCGTCATCATTAATCATAAAATTTATTTTGGACAGTCATTGGAAGGAAATGACTGGTATATCTCAGATAACTTAGTTTATACTTGTCGTAGGGGTGGCCCCCACCTAAGCCCAGCAGGCCTGTTGGGAGGTTATAAGAACCAGAATAACATGTGTAAGGACATAAGTGCCCCTAATGGGGATGTACGGATGTAAGGGCATAACTGTAAAAGTATACCCCATGTGAATATATATATCAAGATGAGGGGGAGGGTGAGACAGAACACTCCCACCTCTCCAATACCATCTCTCTCTGTTTGGTCTGTAGCCACAACAGTTGGCGCCGTCAGTGGGGAGGATAGGAGTAAGCCTGAAGACCGAAGAAGAAGGATGGCACCGAAAAAAGCTTCGTCAGCGGCGGCGAAGGGAAAGAAGACGGCTGGGTCGGAGCGGCGCGTGAATACCAGGGCTTCGGCATCGGCCGCCGAAGGAGCTGGCGTCGGCGTAGGCGCAGTGGTCGCGGGCGTCGACGCTCGCGCTACAACGACCGACCCCGCAAGCGCCGCTACAACGACATCCAACCCCGGCGCGGGCACTGCAACGACAGCCCCCGCCACCCTCACCGGCAGCGCGGATCAGACGGCCGGGGGTAGCCGCAACGAAGCATCCGGCGGATCCGAAGATCGTGAGGCGGTGGTCCTTGCACCGACCCGTCCGCTAGGTGTTCCGTCGGCCCCGACAGCACCTGCGGTGGAAAGCGCCCTACTAGCAGCCCTCAACGTGTTCCAGCGGGAACTAGGGGACCTTCGCGGAGTTGTCCGAGATATGCAAGAGGCTCGGAGCCAGCAGGCCGCGCCAGTAACCGCGCCCAAGCCTCGCGAAGCCCCCACGTCTAGCCGCGTGTCGCGGCGGCGCGCAGATCCGGAGTCCCCGCTTTCGGCGGGGCTGCAGCAGGCGGCATGGCCCGAAGGCTTCAAGTTTCCTAGCGTCATCGACCCGTACAAAGGCGACACGGACCCCCACGAGTTCGTGCGCGTCTACGAAACCGCGGTCGAGGCCGCGGGCGGAGACGACACCACGAAGGCGAAGGGACTCCCCCTCGCGCTGCAAGGAGTGGCGCTCTCTTGGTTCTTTACCATAGAGCCGGGCTCCATCTACGCGTGGGAGCAGCTCCGCGACCGCCTTCACAACAACTTCCAAGGAAACTATGTCGAGCGAGTCGATGCGGACCAACTCTTCGCTGTGAAGCAAAGACCCTCGGAGAAGCTCCGGGACTACCTCAAGCGCTTCGCCAAGATTCGATGCCAAGTGAAAGACGTTAATGAAACCACCGTCGTTAATGCAGCCATACAGGGCCTTCGTCCGGGCCCGATGGCCGAGTACAACGCGCGAAGGCCAATCAAGACAGTCATCAAGCTCTCCGACAAAATGGACGAGTATGCGCGGGCGGAGGAGGATGCGCGAAGACGCAACATTGCCGCCCTCGACCTCGCCCATGAGGAGCGCCCCCCGCGCGAAGTGGGGGCGGGTGGTCCCCCCTCGAAGCAGGGCCGCAGCCGAGAGCCCCGGGGAGGCCCTTCCCGAGGCAGCGATACCGGGGCACAGGAAGGCTCTTCGAGGGGCAGGCATAAACCTCGGCGCCGCCAGCGCAGGTCACAGGCGGCCCATCATGTCCTCGACATCGAGAGCGCCCGCCAAGGACCCGACCCCGCCTCATGGAGGGGAGACCGGGGATCGGAAGGCGGACTTGGTTGCGGCGGCGAACCCCACGTGGAACAAGAGCTCCTACACTATGGCAAGTGGTGCGAGGTACACGGCTACGGGGATCATTACACAAGGGCATGCACCGCAGTTATGGAGCTGCGGAGGGTGACGGCCGGGTCTCGAGGTCTGCCTCCTCGGCCCCTCGCCGGAGCCCGCGTGGAGCACCCAAGGGGTAGCCCCATACGAGCCGCCGCAGCGGAGGGCGCGTAGCATCGCACCGTTAGCATCATCACCGAAGGCTCTTCCTCAAGGGCCCCCGGGGAGCAGCCACAATTGTGGATGCCACCCCGCAGCATCACCTTCGACTTGAACGACGCCAGGGGTGTGGAGTACCCTCACCAAGACCCTCTAGTCATCCAGGCCCACACAGCACGCTGTGACGTCAGGCGCGTCCTTGTCGACGGGGGAAGCTCCGCGAATATCTTGTTCGCAGAGGCCCTCGACCGTATGGGGATCCCCCGAAGCCGGCTAGAGCAGCCGGGAGCTTCACTTCAAGGCTTCGGGGGTCAACCGCTGCAGGCTTAGGGGCACGTGTCCCTCCCGGTCACTTTTCGTCAGGAGGGCAACAAGGGTAACATCCGGACCGAGCATGTCATCTTCGACGTCGTAGATATCCCACATCCCCACAACGCCATACTGGGTCGACCCGCTATGAACTCTTTCGAGGCGATCCCACACTACGCGTTTTTGTGTGTGAAGCTCCTGGGCCCAGAGGGTGTTATCACCGTCTTCGGCGACCAGGACCTGGCCAGACGTGCCGAGGTCGGCAGCCGCGTTCCGCATCGTCCGGTGCATGCCCTCTCCGGCACGCTCGGCGATGGGCCCTCCGCCCCTGGGTGGACGCCCAAATCTCGGCCCGAGGGCGGGGTCAAGAAGCTGCCGCTCCAGGCGGAGGGGCAGTTTGTGTCCATCGGCGAGGGGCTCCCACCGGGGGTCGAACGGGATCTGCTCCGAGTGCTTCAGAACAACGCCGACATTTTCGCATGGTCCCCGGAGGACATCAAGGGCGTAGACCGAGCAGTAATTGAGCATCGCTTGGCGGTCCGCCCCGACGCCAAGCCGGTCAGGCAAAGGCTTCGGCGTATGTCGATGGATCGGCAGCAGGCGGCCAAAACAGAGGTGGCGAAGCTTCTTCGCGCCGGGGTCATCCACGAGGTCCACCATCCAGAGTGGCTCGCTAACCCGGTGCTAGTCAAAAAGGCCAGCGGGGCCTGGCGTATGTGCATCGACTTCACGACACTCAACAAGGCGTGCCCGAAGGACAATTACCCCTTGCCGCACATCGATCAGCTGGTCGATGCCACCGTTGGGTGCGAACTCATGAGTTTCTTGGACGCCTATTCCGGCTACCACCAGGTATACATGGCCGAAGACGACGAGGAGAAGACCAGTTTCATCACACCACTTGGGACGTTCTGCTTCGTCAGAATTCCCTTTGGCTTGAAGAACGCAGGCGCTACCTTCACCCGCCTCGTCGCCATCGCCCTGGCCGCCCAGCTCGGGAGGAACGTCGAAGCTTACGTCGATGACGTGGTGGTCAAAACTCGGCAGCTTGCTCTGCATGGCCGGGACCTCCAGGGGACCTTCGACAACCTCTGGAAGGCGGGCATCAAGCTCAACCCCGACAAATGTGTCTTCGGGGTGCAGGCGGGCAAACTCCTAGGTTTTCTCGTATCCGGGCGGGGCATCCAGGTGAACCCCGACAAAGTAGACGCCATCCTGGGTATGGAGCCGCCCAAGACAACGAGGGAGGTCCAGAGGCTGGCGGGCCGCATGGCAGCACTAAGCCGCTTCCTATCCAGGGCGGCGGAGCGGGGCTTGCCATTTTTCAAGACGCTCCGTGGGTGCGATGGATTTCATTGGGACGGAGATTGCGCGAAGGCCTTCAACGAGCTCAAGGAGCACCTGGCCAGCCTCCCCACGCTGGTCGCCCCAGCACCAGAGGCTCCCCTCCTGCTCTATCTGGCCACGTCAGCCACCGCGGTCAGCGCCGTCCTCGTCTTAGAGGAAGGCGCCATGCAGCGGCCTGTCTACTTTGTCTCCGAAGCCCTCTAAGGCGCCAAGACAAGATACACGGAGCTTGAGAAGCTCGCCTACGCGCTGGTCATGGCCTCCAGGAAGCTTCGGCATTATTTTCTGGCCCACCCGATCACAGTGCCTTCCTCATTCCCCCTGGTAGAGATGTTACACAACAAGGAGTCCACAGGGCGCATCGGCAAATGGGCTGCCGAGCTCGCTCCCTTCTCCTTGACGTATGCTTCGCGAACGGCAATCAAATCCCAAGTTCTTGCGGATTTTCTCGCTGAATGGACCCCGCCGGCCCAACCCGTCCAGACGCACGATGACCCCGTCTGGACGCTCACCATCGACGGAGCTTACGGCGTTGCTGGCGCGGGCGTAGGTGCGGTGATCGTCACGCCCGAAGGACAGCGTTTGCTATACTCGGCGCGCCTTGCCTTCCCCGCCACCAACAACACGGCTGAATACGAGGCACTGCTCTTTGTCCTGGCGAAGCTCAAGGCTGTCGGCGCGAGACGGGTGCTAGTCCGCACCGACTCGCGCTTGGTGGCTGGTCATGTGGACAAGTCATATCAAGCCAAGGACCCCGAGTTGGCCAAGTACCTCGCGGCGGTGAGGGCGAGGGAAAGGCACTTTTTGGGCGTCACCGTCAAGGCCATCCCCCGCGCGGAGAACGAGCAGGCCGATGCCCTCGCTAAGGCGGCCAGCCAGCAACTGCCCCCCTGATGGGGCGTTTTACGAGATATTAGTGCAGGCGGCCATCGCGCAGGACAACCGGGACGCGGCACTCGTCCACCACATTGACCGGCCAGGTGATTGGCGAGAGCCCATCTTCAAATTCCTGCAAGGCATCGCCGAGCCGGAGGACCCCGCCGAGCTTCGGCGCTTGCAGCACCGCGCAAGGTCCTTCCAGGTGTTTGAAGGCATACTCTACAAGAGGGGGGTTTGCGCACCGCTCCTGCGCTGCCTCTCGACTGAAGGGGGAAAGGAGCTCCTTGCGGAGATCCACGCGGGCGCGTGCGGATCCCACCTGGCACCGAGGTCGTTAGTCGGCAAGGCGTTCAGGCAAGGCTTCTACTGGCCAACCGCCATCACCGACGCCCAGGACCTCGTCCGTCGGTGCCAAGGGTGCCAGTGGATGGCGCGCGTCATCCGCAGGCCCCCGACGAGCCTCAACCCCATTCCCTCGGTATGGCCACTGGCACGCTGGGGCGTCGACATAGTAGGACCACTTGCCCGAGCTCCAGGGGACCTCTGGTTCGTGGTAGTCACGCTGGAGTATTTCTCCAGATGGCCGGAAGCGGTCGCCCTGGCTAAAGTAACTTCTGCGGCCATACAGCGCTTCCTCTGGCAAAACATCATATGTCGCTTCGGCGTGCCCCGGGAGCTCACGGTTGACAATGGCCTACAGTTCGACGCCACCCTCTTCAAATACTATTGTGACAGCATGGGCATCACCCTTCGATTCGCCTCGGTAGGGCATCCCCAGTCCAACGGGGCGGTCGAACGGGCGAATGGCGCCATCTCCGCTACCATCAAAAAGCGTCTGGTCGGGTTGCCGAAGGGCAAGTGGCCAAGCGAGCTTCACAGCGTTCTTTGGTCACTTCGCACAACGGTAACGCGCCCGACGGGATTCACGCCGTTCAAGCTCCTTTACGGTGACGAAGCGGTGACGCCCGAGGAAATCAAGGCCGGCTCGCGGAGGGTCCTCGTCCAAACACCCGAAGAAGAGCGCCGCGTGTCCTTGGACCTCCTCGACGGGATACGGGCAGATGCAGCCCACCATATCGAGAAGTATGCGCGGCAGACAATGCGTACTCGGGACCGCTCTATATGCCCGCGGGGGTTCAAGCCTGGGGATCTCGTTCTCAGAGTGGCGCTCCAGGCGGAGACCGCTGGCAAGCTAGAGTCCAAGTGGGAAGGCGCGTACATTGTGATGGAGGCATTGCCGAAGGGGGCGTACCGCCTCGCCACGCTCGAAGGACAAGCCCTCCGGCACACGTGGAATGCGGACAGGTTGCGGCGATACTACGCCTAGAAGTACGACAGCAAGCGTAGAGCCACCAGCCCTTTGTCGTATGATGTTCGCCCGCGCAAACGGGAGTTCAATAAAGACCGCTGTTCCCAGAGCATTGTCTGTCCGCGCTGAGCAGAACAAAGTCTACGGACTTTAAATAAGACATAGCGTCGAGGTCCGCCTCCGCACGCGCGAGTCTCCGGACTATAAAGGAAGTCGTAGCGTCGAGGTCCGCCTCCGCACGCACCAGTCTACGGACTTTAAATAAGACGTAGCGTCGAGGTCCGCCTCCGCACGCGCGAGTCTCCGGACTATAAAGGAAGTCGTAGCGTCGAGGTCCGCCTCCGCACGCACCAGTCTACGGACTTTAAATAAGACGTAGCGTCGAGGTCCGCCTCCGCACGCGCGAGTCTCCGGACTATAAAGGAAGTCGTAGCGTCGAGGTCCGCCTCCGCACGCACCAGTCTACGGACTTTAAATAAGACGTAGCGTCGAGGTCCGCCTCCGCACGCGCGAGCCTCCGGACTATAAAGGAAGTCGTAGCGTCGAGGTCCGCCTCCGCACGCACCAATCTACGGACTTTAAATAAGACGTAGCGTCAAGGTCCGCCTCCGCACGCGCGAGTCTCCGGACTATAAAGGAAGTCGTAGCGTCGAGGTCCGCCTCCGCACGCACCAGTCTACGGACTTTAAATAAGACGTAGCGTCGAGGTCCGCCCCCGCACGCGCGAGTCTCCGGAATATAAAGGAAGTCGTAGCGTCGAGGTCCGCCTCCGCACGCACCAGTCTACGGACTTTAAATAAGACGTAGCGTCGAGGTCCGCCTCCGCACACGCGAGTCTCCGGACTATAAAGGAAGTCGTCGCGTCGAGGTCCGCTTCCACACGCACCAGTCTACGGACTCTAAATAAGACGTAGCGTCGAGGTCCGCCTCCGCACGCACCAGTCTACGGACTTTAAATAAGACGTAGCGTCGAGGTCCGCCTCCGCACGCACCAGTCTACGGACTCTAAATAAGACGCAATGGGGGGACGCCCTCGCGCGCACCAGTCTACGGACTATAAATGAAGTCGTAGCGTCGAGGTCCGCCTCCGCACGCGCTAGTCCACGGACTCTAAATAAGATGTAGCGTCGAGGTCTGCCTCCGCACGCGCGAGTCTCCGGACTATAAAGAAAGTCGTAGCGTCGAGGTTCGCCTCCGCACGCGCCAGTCCACGGACTCTAAATAAGACGTAGCGTCGAGGTCCGCCTCCGCACGCGCGAGTCTCCGGACTATAAAGAAAGTCACAGCGTCGAGGTTCGCCTCCGCACACGCCAGTCCACGGACTCTAAATAAGACGTGGATGCCCTCCCTGCGCGCTCTACGGAGTATAAACAAGGTGCGGAGGTCTTCTTCCCTTCGCGCTCGGCGGCAGGTAACACCAAGAATAAGGTACTACTTGGTTTCATTGCAAAAGCAAAGGGGTTACATGGTTACAAGCGTAAGAACCAGTACATCATCCCCTTGCCCTACCCGACCAACCGCTCAGCCTTGCCGCGGTGCGGACGAACCCGTGCCGTCGTCGCCATGACGCTGAAGGACCCTTTCGAGCCACTGGAGGAGGTCCCCCTCCCCATGCAGCGTCTGCTGCACGGCGACCCTCGCTGCATCTTCCCTGAAGCGGCCCCAGATCCGTTGATGGAAGTTCTGCAGGCTAGGCCCGATGGAGCGAATGGCGTCCGACATGACCTCTGGTCGGCCGGGAGGATCCAGTTGAGGATTCGCCAGCTCATGGGTATGTCTACACCCACGAGTGTCAAGCAGGGCGAGGGCGAAGCACGCACCAAGATAGCCGCAGTGCTCGCCAAATGTTCTGGCGCCACGAAGAGCAACGCCGGCCCCCTCCTCGATCAACCCGAGCGTCTCCGACAGGGCCTCCGGCCCGTGCGTAGTGTCCGACACTCTGACGCACAGATCTCGGAGGGCCTGGTTCAGAGACTCCATGGCCCGCCACGCCGACATGGACGCATTTTCCAAGACGAGGCTATTCCCTGCAGCAGACTCCGCCAGCTGGGCGTTCTCCCCTTCTAGGACGGCGATCTGCTGCACGAAGGCGGCGCGCTCCTCAGCCGCGGCGCACTTGGCTTCCGTGGCCTCGAGTTGTGCGGCCGCCATGGTGCCCTCCAGCGCGCGAAGTTCTTCATCCTTCGCGGCGAGAGCATTGTTTGCTTCACGAAGGTTGGCTTCCAGAGCCCTCCGCTCCCGAATGCGGGCCTCGTCAAAGGACTGGCTGAGGGCAAGCGTCTGGCAAAAACAACAAATCAGCAGGCGTCCAGCAGTACCTTACAAGCTGAAGCGCACATATTTACCCTCATCTCGGAGGCCTGCAGCGCGAGCGCTAGGAGTTCCCCCTCGCATGACGACAACATCTCTCGGTCGAGGCCGTTGTCGGCACGCTCTGCGGTTGCGGTGAGGTCGCAAAATATCTCCGGGCGAGGGAGGAAGTCCGAGCGAGTGAGCCCCGGCCCCAACGCGCCAGGATTTACCGAGGCCACGGCCACGTCAACAGCAGCGGACACCTGCGGGGCACCCTGCACAAGGCTTCGGACTTCGCGCATACCTCCGCTGCTCGATCCTTCGCCATGTCCGGGAGACTTCGTCTCGCCTGATGTTGGCAGAATGAGCGAGCAGATCGGAGAGAGTCTCGCGAAGTCAGGTGAAGAAAGGGACTCAGGCCTACCTCCTGCGCCCCTCGTCGCGGTAGGAAGTGGCGCCGATTCGACTGCCAAGGGGGAGGCGGGCGCCTCGATGGTCGGTGAGGAGGTCTTCTCGGCCGCCCCAGACGCCGTAATCCCGCGGCAAGGCCCCGCAACGGCGTATCGACCCCTCGCTGGCGGCGGGGACTGAGTCCGAGGGCGTTTCGCCTGCGGCGGCACAGGCGATTCTTCCGCGGCAACACCAGCTACGGTTACAGTCGCCCCCATGGTTTCCTCTGTAGGGGGCGCGCCCTCGCCGGCCGCTGCGGTTGATAACGCACCTTCAACCGTAGTTTTCTCGCCAGGAACTCGCCACCCCCCGGGTTGGCGAGTTCCAGCTCAACGATGGCCGCGAGCACGGGCTCGTGGGCGTCGGCAGAAGGTGCCGGGGGATCCGAGGCGGCGCGCTCCTCCGAAGCAGTGTGGCCAGGCCCACCGCCGGTCGCACGCCCCGTCTCAGCTGTGCTAGCCGCCGAGGGGGCTGCCGGGTCCCATACGGCAGCCGGGGAACGGGCCCGGCATCGCGAAGATAACACCCCCGCAGGGCTATCACGGTCCTGAGCGCCCGGAGTCCCGGCAGGAAGCTCCCCCGGCACCGCGCGCTCAGGCACAGTAATGCCCAGAGCCTCGCAGGTGCGGTTTACCCGCCCTTGCTTAGCCGCCTTGACTGCGGCCTCGCGAGCCTGGTGCTCCTTAAGCGTGTATGGGCCGTGGAGCACCGCAACCGCACGCTCCGCATCTTCTAGCTGACCCACTGCGCAGGAGATCACGTCAGTCAGGCGGAGCCCAAATAGATACAATGGCGCGCGTAAAACGCGCTGGGCGACTTACAAGGAGCGGAAGGCGGAAGCAGACGAGATACGGATGGGCTGAACCCATCCCCGCGGGGGCTGTTCTGTCCAACATACTTCCCCCGGGAGAAGAGTGGCGCCGCCCCATACATTGTGAACTCCTCGGCTAGGTCGCGCAGGCTCATTCGACGGGCGACACCGACAAGACTCTGTAGCTTTTGCGTGTCGTCAATCTCCGCCTTCAGACTCGGCGTACTGTTAAACGAGATCGGCCCACCTCGGCATTGCATTCCGCTCTTGTCGGTCACGGTGTAGTAGAACCACTGCCGAGTCCAGCCGGACTCCCATTGCCTCGGCGAGGCTGGCACGGGGAACAACGTCGCGCACGACGCCCGGAGCACGAAGTCCACACCGCCGAAGTTGGACACCGCCCCGTCAACTTTTCTGGGTCGACAGCATGCGTCGTGCAGTGTGGCGAATAAGCTCGCGCTGGGACGCCACTCCTCTGTCCGCATCGCCCACGTGAAGACAGCTAGGCGGAGTATTGCGAGGGGCGTCAATTGGGCTAGCTCCAACCTGTAGGCCCGCAGGACTTCGCCCACGAACAACGTGGAGGGCATTCGAAGGCCGGCGTCGAAGAACGCGACAAAAACAATCGCCTCCATTGCCCGGGGCTTCGGCTCCGTCTCGTCCCGACGGGGTAGGCCAGCCCCATCGCGATCCACGATCTTCCTCTCATCCACGAGTCGCTGCAGCGTCCCTTCGGTCATGCGGCTCTTCCCCAACACACGGGAACAGCAGCCTCCCGAGTGCTCCATGGCGTCCCACCCCTTGTTGGCGCGCGAGCTCCCCCGCGGCACCAGCTTGTACTCCCTGGAAGGATGGGGCACCTCGCCCTGGCTAGGCAGGGAACCACTCCGGGGATGGTAGGTGGCGTCGTCATGGCTAGCCATCGCTCTTCGCGACCAGGGAGAAAGAAGCAGGGAAAGGAGCAACTGGCGTTACAATTAGCACGGGCAGAAGCAAAGCGGCAGATCAAAACCCAAAGCAAGAAAGGGTGCCTCCACCTCAACACTAGCACCTTATAAAGGCCGCTCGCCTCTCATATGGCTCGAAGCACACACAGATCAAATGCGCAGCGGTTCAGTTGCCCAAGATTTGGAAAGAAGAACCGCCGGGGCCTAGAGGGTCGTGCCCGGTAGGTGACCAAGCAGCACACAACGCCTCCACACCTTCAACACGCGTCCAACTTCCTTGGGGAAGAGGCGAACGGCCGCGGTCACGCAACCGCTCACATCCCACGACGCACCAGTCGTGAGTCGCCACGTGTCCCACCTGCAGAATGGCAGACTGCACGACGCGACAGCCTGACTTCTGCCAGGCCAGGCGTCGGCGTGATTCCAGCCGCCATTAAAAGCGCACTACCAGACTGCAAGGTCACAGCAGCTCCGAAGCGCAACAATATCGGCGCCAAGCTCCAATCTTAGCACAGGGACGAAGCGCACGCGCGTCTACTTCGACTAGGCGCCAGCCTCCGCTGCCACCCGTTCGAGGGGTAGGGGACGGAGCGCGCGCGCGTCTACTTCGACTAGGCGCCAGCCTCTGCTGCCACCCGTTCGAAGGGTAGGGGACGGAGCGCGTGCGCCTCGAGTTCGACCTAGGCGCCAGCCTCCGCTGCCACCCGTTCGAGGGGTAGGGGACGGAGCGCACGTGCGTCTACTTCGACCTAGGCGCTAGCCTCCACCGCCACCCGTTCGAGGGGAAGGGGACGGAGCGCGCGCGCGTCTACTTCGACTAGGTGCCAGCCTCCGCTGCCACCCGTTCGAAGGGTAGGGGACGGAGCGCGCGCGCCTCGGCTTCGACCTAGGCGCCAGCCTCCGCTGCCACCCGTTCGAAGGGTAGGGAACGGAGCGCGCGCGCGTCGGCTTCGACCTAGGCGCCAGCCTCCGCTGCCACCCGTTCGAGGGGTAGGGGACGGAGCGCACGCGCGTCTACTTCGACCTAGGCGCCAGCCTCCACCGCCACCCGTTCGAGGGGAAGGGGACGGAGCGCGCGCGCGTCTACTTCGACTAGGCGCCAGCCTCCGCTGCCACCCGTTCGAAGGGTAGGGGACGGAGCGCGCGCGCCTCGGCTTCGACCTAGGCGCCAGCCTCCGCTGCCACCCGTTCGAGGGGTAGGGGACGGAGCGCACGCGCATCTACTTCGACCTAGGCGCCAGCCTCCACCGCCACCCGTTCGAGGGGAAGGGGACGGAGCGCGCGCGCGTCTACTTCGACTAGGCGCCAGCCTCCGCTGCCACCCGTTCGAAGGGTAGGGGACGGAGCGCACGCGCCTCGGCTTCGACCTAGGCGCCAGCCTCCGCTGCCACCCGTTCGAGGTGTAGGGGAGGGAGCGCACGCGCGTCTACTTCGACCTAGGCACCAGCCTCCACCGCCACCCGTTCGAGGGGAAGGGGACGGAGCGCGCGCGCGTCTACTTCGACTAGGCGCCAGCCTCCGCTGCCACCCGTTCGAAGGGTAGGGGACGGAGCGCGCGCGCCTCAGCTTCGACCTAGGCGCCAGCCTCCGCTGTCACCCGTTCGAAGGGTAGAGGACGGAGCGCGCGCGCCTGGGCTTCGACCTAGGCGCCAGCCTCCGCTGCCACCCGTTCGAGGGGTAGGGGACGGAGCGCACGCGCGTCTACTTCGACCTAGGCGCCAGCCTCCGCCGCCACCCATTCGAGGGGTAGGGGACGGAGCGCGCGCGCGTCTACTTCGACTAGGCGCCAGCCTCCGCTGCCACCCGTTCGAGTGGTAGGGGACGGAGTGCGCGCGTCTCGGCTTCGATCTAGGCGCCAGCCTCCGCTGCCACCCGTTCGAAGGGTAGGGGACGGAGCGCGCGCGCCTCGGCTTCGACCTAGGCGCCAGCCTCCGCTGCCACCCGTTCGAGGGGTAGGGGACGGAGCGCGCGCGCGTCTACTTCGACCTAGGTGCCAGCCTCCGCTGCCACCCGTTCGAGGCGTAGGGGACGGAGCGCGCGCGCCTCGTCTTCAACAAGGCACCTTCCATCCCAGACCTCGGGCTCCCCGACCATAAGCTTGGAAAAATTCATAGGCCGCAGGGGACGGAGGGGGCCAAAGGACACGGCGACATGGCTTTGGCCCTGTGAAGCCCTTCACCATGAGAGGCTCCTGTCGTAGGGGTGGCCCCCACCTAAGCCCAGCAGGCCTGTTGGGAGGTTATAAGAACCAGAATAACATGTGTAAGGACATAAGTGCCCCTAATGGGGATGTACGGATGTAAGGGCATAACTGTAAAAGTATACCCCATGTGAATATATATATCAAGATGAGGGGGAGGGTGAGACAGAACACTCCCACCTCTCCACTACCATCTCTCTCTGTTTGGTCTGTAGCCACAACAATACTTCTTAAAACCCCAAAACTTGCTATTACTATATCTAGGCAGATGGTACGATGGTTGGTGCAGATGTAGAACGAGAAATTGTACAATGTGGCATGTACCGTCTAGATAACTTTTAGGACTTAATCCTGTGATGATCTTTCAATGTAAAATAGTATAACCACAAGTCTATAATGGGTACGACCTAGCTAAATAATTTGTATCTACTAGTGTGGGTTGCACCATTGGAGTTACCCACGAGTAGTGTCACTGGTTTAAGCTGTCGTGGACATAGGTCGTGTCACTAGTGTAAGCCTTTATGTGGTGCAAGAGGGGTCTAGGTGTGGTGGACGTAACCATCCTCAGGTGAAACCTTAGCGTGTGTAACTTACACTGGTGGATGCATTGTAGAGGCCTCGTGATGATCTCCTTGATTCAAATGTCCATGGAAATGTGCGAAACATAACAAGTTGATTATCTCTTATGGGTAAAGTGTACAGTCTCTACAGAGTATAAACTATTCGAACAACTATGCCCATAGTCAAGGGCGGGCATGGGAACTTACTTGAGTTAGTTTCTATTTCAAAAATCTTTGAGGGTGAGATGAAAACTAGTCGGTTATATGTAACCCTGAATTTGGCTTTCCCTGGTAGATGTATCACAGTATGATATTGAGTGGATGTAACCCTAGTAAACAAAAACTATCATATGGTAGATAGAACTATGTAATAGGTGAATGGAACTTGTACTGTATTAATACTACACACTTTCACTCCCTTTAATACAATATGGTTTGTTTAAAATGCTAAGTCATAGGACTTTCTAATTATCGATAATTTAGAAATATTGCCTTTAGCAAATAAAAAAACATGAGCCAATCCTTGTTAAGCCTTGAATGTATAAATATTTCATTATATGTGTTAGCTCATGGAGCACTGTTGCTTGTGCTCACCCTCACTCACAAAATCCCTTAAAGCCTGTGAACTAAGGGCACTACGAGTACTACAATGTTCTAGGAGCTGATGATGAAGAATATAGAGGAGAGTAGATTAGTCTCTAATAGTCTAGGCCTCACCCTAGTCAAGCTCGACCCAGTCATCATTCACATAATGAGCAACTATACTAAGATAATCCTTACTAGACCGATCACTCTATATGTCCGAGGTCAAGGTTACCAAAAATGTACAAGTCTCAAAGAGTTCTTTTATTTTAGAACACCATTATTGTAGTATTTAACTAAATCTCTAGTTATTGTCTGCCTAGAAACTAAAAAAAAATCTAGTATTATGAGCAGTTAGAATGTAGTTTTCGAACACTTGTGACTTACCAAAGTTGAAAGATAAATCCTGTGTGGCAATTAAACAAACTAGAGATTCTCAAGTTACCTCGGTATTATAATCCTAGTTACATACCGTACCATCAAGGTTGAACTGTAGCCATGTTTGTCTCATGTCTATGCCTTGTTTTTTCCTACATCTTTGGACATGTCTGTGCAAGTGCCCAGTTGTGGCTATAGACTTTGCTGATAATTCGTGATAACAAATTTTGTAAACAGTATATCCTACCTGAACTTTGGCCTCATCTTGCTTCATTATCTTGTTAAAATCTTGCCACACCTCCAACGTGCTAGGTTTGGACCTCTTTGCTCCAGTGCTTGCAGACATAGTAGCACTCGCAGAGCCAAACGATAGTACAACCAGGGTCTGCTCCCCTATTTGAGGTGGAAGCGAAGGCAGAGACATTTCATTCACGAAGGATAAAAGATCTTCTAGCTCAATTCCGTATTCACTCGTAGAAAAAGTGTCAAAATTTTCCATAGAGGAATGTGGAAAACTATAAAATGAAGTAGAAAATTACACTATTACTTATTTTACATCATAACAAAGGAAAGTAAGAACAACATAAATGTATGAAAATTAGTGTTGTTACCTCTTTTCTTCATTGTAGTCAAATTTCAAATTTTTGGATTTTTGGCAAAAATATTTTGAATTTTGCTAATTGTCACAAAGTGTATCGAAATTTTCACAAGAGAAATCAAAGAAGAGATTGTAGGTTTCAGTGTGGCTGAATGAGGGGGAGTATGTTGCCTATTATAGAAAAAATTTGAGATTTTTTGAATTTTCGTATTTTAAACTTCCAAATGGCTCTAAAATAGCTAGAAATTTGAAAATTCCTTCCGTTTATCAGGCCAAACTGGCCACATTCGTGCCCAACGGACCTTGCCCACCATGCCGTGCTGGGCTAAGCGTGCCTAATGGTCGGGTTTTTGTGCCTAACGGGCTAACCATGCTATCGGGCTTAACGTGCGTAAGGGGCTACCGTGCCAATTGGGCCATGCTGTGCCTACCGTGCTCATACCGAGCCGTGCTTGGCTCGACACTATTTGTGTCATGCCGTGCTGGCATGCTGGGTTGGGACGGTGGCCCAGGCACAGCCCAGTGTCTCGTGCCGTGCTGGTCCGACACGATTCCTTGTAGGTCATGCCATGCCTAGGCCATGCCTACAGTAATGGGCTGTGGACTGACATGGCCCATTTGGCCACCTTGTCGTCAGGAAGTAGATGGTGAGGAAAGAAGAGGGGCATTCTAGTCTTTTCACATGTGATTTTGGAGCAAAATAAAATTTAAAATAACAAACTACGGTGAGAAAGACATCCTATCTTTTTTTTTACATAGAAGTGGCAAATCATCAAACAAAATCTCATTACTGGCAAATTCTAAAACGAATACTTTAGGAGTGACAAATCATCAATTTTCTCAAATAAAAAAATTGGTCACCGAATTTCGGATGGGATTTTTAAACAAAATTTGAATGTAAAAGAAATTTGAATGAAATAAACACATCGGCGTGTTCTTGGCTTCTTGCTCACTGGTCATGCGGGCGGCGATGTGGGCAGGGGTGGCCGTGACACCCGAGTGAGGGCGATGCGGGCAGCAATGGGGCGCAGTATGAATGAGAGGAGCGCGTAGCCACGGGCACCAACGACAAGTAGGGTGCAGCAGGTGTGAGGTGGAAGCGAGAGGAAGCGCCGGCGGCGACGTGTCAGCGAGAGCCAACAGGTGGCGTTTGAGGGATAGGAAGTGATGAAGATGTTGTTAAATAACTACAAAATCGTGATTGCATGGTTTTTACGAAGTGCGGTTTGCTTTGGTATGGTCGCTAAAATTGAACTTTGATGTTATTTTCTTTTAGGATATATTGTTAACTAGCTATAAAATCATGATTGCATGAGAGTGCTTTCAAAATAGGTACGAATCTAATACTACCATATTTGAATTACCAAACCTATATATTATTGAACTAGTTATTAATCAAATATTAAAAAGTTTAAATCTCAAAGTACGTGGACGTCTTATAAAAATCATCGGACGGAATACTTTTATGCCCAAAGCATACTAGCGGTGCTAGCGGTTGCGTGCGTACTCCGATCCTTTGGAACTGTGTCATGGCATCTTTCGATCGGTTTTTCTAGTTGATGCGAGGAATACTTTGCTAAAATATTTTAAGCAACCTGGGATTCCGTTCACACGCTTACTAATTACTTAATTAATATACAGCGTTTTGGTTTGTTCTCTAACTGTATTGAGATAACATGGGAAATGGTCTTCTGTTCGCTACGCTAATGATTAGGGGAAAGGGGTCTAAAGCGCATCGGAAGCCTGCGACGGCTAGCTACAATACTGGGAGTTTACCATATTATTAGTTAGTGTAATGTGCTAGATGTCGATTCGGCGTTTTCAGAAGTATTTAACGAATTCGTGGAAATTTCTCTTTCTTCCGTTGAATCGCAAAGACGAGTGTAGGCTACGGATTTGTCTAAAAAGAAAAAAAAGAAGGTTGGTGGGCTGTCTAGAGAGGGAGGCCAGACTTCCCACCCCCACCTTAGGCCTAGGCCGGCCCAACCTAAGGCCTAGCCGACCCCTTTTTTCCTCAACCCTAGGGCATCTCCCCCTACAACCGCCTCCTCCCTACCTCCCACCTTCCTCATGTCCCCCCTTCCTCCTCTGCAATCCCTCCAATCTGCAGCACCTCCACCCCTTGGCAACTGAGCAAAAGAGAAGGAGGAGAGGAAGAAGAGGAAGAGGAGGAAGAGGAAGAAGGAGGAGGAGAAGAGTAGGGAGATTTATGTTGGTGGTTAGAGATTTTTTCTGTGATCTCTAAGGGTAACAATCAATTTCCTACCCTTTTTGTCCTTGGTGTTTTCTCGATCAGGTTAGTTTTTGGTTAATCATTTGATCTACACGGTCTGCTACATTCTACGAATTAGGGACCTTTGGTGCGAAATCTGGGATTTCACTTGCTAGAGATTTGTAGAAGATTTCATTATCTTTCTGTAGAGTTGTCATTCACGTTATTCTGATGAATGGTTTAGGAGTTATGAGCATTACCATGTTTTTGTTCAGTCTGGTCATTCAAGTTTGGGCAGTCGGTGGGAATTAAAAAATTAAAAATAGAAGACAATTTTTCCTGCAGAACATATGAATAGAGAAGTTTTAGAGGACTTAGAGACCTAGTTTCCATTTTTTTCATAATTTTTGGAGAGTGGATTGGGCCCATTAGAAGTTGGAATTTTGCTGTGTAGTAGAGTTGGTTTTATAATTCAATTTCTGTTCGTAGGCAGGTTCAGAGGTCCTAATGATTTTTTATGAATTTTCTCAAAATAATGGAAGTTGTAGAAAATGCTGTAATATAGCTGTTGGTGAAATTTTATAATTTTTAGAGCAGTGTACTGTCAGTGGTGGTCTGTAGAAGCTCACTGGTTAGAACTCAGAGGGTGTTTCTATCCTATGTTTTCCACTGTGAATTACTCCCTTTTAACGACAGAATAAAATTATGGTGTCTTTTGCAAAAGTTATTGCTTTCGTTCTGTAGATTTCAAAAATGCTATTTGATTCTATGGTCTGTTTAGTGGATGAAAAGATATGAAAAAGACAGGCAGCACTGCTGTAGTGAGTTGAGCGTCACAATGGCAGTTTGAGAGGGAGTTGTTGGGTTTTGGGTGTAGTGGCACTTTACCTTTCAGTTATGAATGTTATATTGAGGTTTTGTACTGAGGATGACTTGTGAACAGGTGGCTCCGCTCCTGACCCTGCTTGAGCTCTTCGCCCTTGCAGTAGAGGCAAGTAAACATAGCAGTTGTTGCTACGATTTAACTTATTAAATTTACTGCCTCCACCATAATTGTTGATGTTTGGTAATTAATCCATCTTTAAATAAAGATGCCCTGCTGCGCTATATGCCTTATTTTACATATTGTTGTCCATGTGGTTATATTACTAATAAATCAATCGTGGCCATATCATGCATGTCATAGTATGTCATTTCCATTGAAGCTATGTCACCGCATCAAGCCATGACCGTACCAGTACCACAACGTACTTTGACGTAGTACGATGCACACTCTTATGTTGCTAGGTAAGAGTTTAGTGGATCATTTGCATACATATGCATTCCATGATCGATGATTCTTATTTTGAGATCTTAATAGGAATTAGCTCATGAGAATCACTTGTGGTATGAGGTAATATCTTGTGGATGCTATTGGTGTGAATTCTGGTTTTAGATACGAACAAGACTACATTGTGGATGATGAAAATTAATTGTTAATGTTTTATCAATATACCGGGAATTGTTAATATGATGCTTAATCATCCGTAGTTTAATTAATTTGTTAAATTGTTTGCTTGCTGAGATTTCATCTCACCCTTGTATTCTCTCTCCCAGGTGATCCTTGAGCATGTTTGGAAAGGATAGAGCAGCACGACACCATTACACAAGTCTTCATGAGTTTTGCTGTAATATGTTAGAGGATCTATTATTTTAGATCATTTCTTTATCCCAGTCGTCGAGCACTGTAACTTAATGATGCTAGGTCATGGTTGACTTTAGTGTGGTTTGAGTACTCAAAACTAGGTTGATAAAGGATGTTATTGCGCAGTTTTATATTCTTATCCTATTTTGCTATTCCCTATTATATGTTTATATTGTCATGCTTTCGCATAGCCTTGTTTTTCTGAGGAGGTGCTGCCGGTTTTCCTTGTAATCTAGCTAGTCGTAAGTGTAGTTTAGTAGCATCCGAGAGTAATGTGGTTCCTGGGGTGTTACAGTTGGTGAGTTCCATCATGAGGGATTGCGTCTTCTCTTTGTCGATCGATATGGATATGTACTATGAAGATGGAAATCTGAACCGTAGACCTGGCAGTTAAGAGAGTATTCTGCGCTGATTCAAGTTTGTTGCCGTATTATGAATAGTGACCAAGATATTGCCAGTATTGTAGGGATCACATATGTTAGTTTCTGAAGTTGTTGTAATCTTTTCCATGTATTGTATTGAGTACATATATGAGAGATAGACCACCTAATTGGGCGGGCAGCACAAATCCCTTCTCTTCCACATATTTTAACTTGGAATCAGAGCCATGATTTAAAACAAGGGCTCATGGCTTCTTTGGTGGCTGCCAATGCAGGCACAACTAGCATCGCCTAGGTTCCTTCGTCCGATCAACGTCTCAATCCCAACCTTTGGTCATCTCGTTAGTATCAATGATGAGGATATCCTTTCCATAGATACAACTGTGACAACTCCACAACAAACTCAACAAACTGAAACTATGATACAAGGACTAATGACTCGAGCGCGAGCACGTCAACTTAACCATTAGGTGAATGCGTTCCTATGTTTGCATACAAATGTTTCAAAGCATGGCACACTACTTAACTCTTGTGATGATTTAATTGTGCTTAGGAACCATGGGGAAGAACCACGCGAGATCAAGTGTAGAAGTGGAACCGTCAAGCGCAATCCAAGTCCTGTCGCGAGTTCGACTCAGATTCGACCTTTGTAATAGCGTCTACTTCAAACAGCCATAACTTTTGATCCAAAAGGCTTCTTGGGGCCGTGATTACTCGTTGGAAAGTTCTTGGAGTCTACTTTCAGATGGATCTGGTCTCACCACCAAACTCCATCCGAGCAGATCAGAAACTGTGAAACAAGTCACGTCACTTTTCCAGTCCGAGTCAAAGTGGGCCGAGAGACTTGTAACTTAGGCTATTTGAGCCGGTACTATTCACATGAAAAGTACCACGACCGTGTGAACAGTAACTGAGAATAGTACTGCATCCCTTGTCATTAGATAAGTGCGGCTTCCCCCTCCCCTATTTAAGGAGGTCACACCCCTTTAGTTTTCCTCGGGTTTTTCTTAAGAGATTATTCTGCTTAGCAGTTTTGCCGCATGTTCGGTTGAGGAACCCCAACTTGTGAACTTAATCTTTATTCATAATACAATTTCAGATTGCATCTTGAACTCTCTTGCTTGTGTTCTCGATTCGCTTGCAGGAGATAGCCTTCTTGGCGAGGTCAACCGTGTTCGGCACAGTTGATAACCAACGGAGCAGTGGTGTAGTGATTGCGAGGGGTTCGATCTGTTTTGGTCGTAGCCTTTGGATCATCAACGTCGAGTTCTCCATAATCGACTTATCAGCACCTCTCGGAAGATCAGGCCATCGTCACATTAGTTGGTATCAGAGCAACGGTTGCCCATGAGGTAATTCGTCCCTTTTAGATTAGTTTATGTTTATCATATCATCCCAAAACTCTAGAAAATTAGCCACAAAAAAAATTGTCGTAGTGTTTTTCTGCTGTCCCAACACCCTTGTGCCATTGCAATTTTTCTTTTCAGTATTGCTCGTTGAATTTTTGCTGAAATTTGGAAAGAGAAAAAAAGAGGAAAGAGTCCATCTTTGCCGAAATTTGGAAAGTGCATCAAACCTTCGCCACAAATAGTGAAAATTGGTGGAGCTGTGTTTCATACATCCAAAAGCCTCCAGAAAAAAATTTGAGCAATTTCAGCCACGGGATCACAATTTATAGCAGTTTGAATTGAGGCCGAAACGAATTCGAGTCCGTTTCCAACACACCTTCAGTAAAAGGGGTATAACTTTTGCATACGGTGTCCGTTTTCGACATTCTTGTACTAGTTGGAAAGCTAACGATGAACCCGATCCAAAAAAAATAACCAACTATGGGCCGCGGTGGGAGACCGGCGGTTGGGCGCCGTGCAACTGCACGTGCGGGCGCGGGGGTCGAACGGCCGGCTGCCGGGCGTGGCGCGTGCGGGCGCTGGAGCCAAACAGCCGGCAACCGGGCGTGGCGCGTGCGGGTGCGAGAGCCGAACAGCCGGCGGCCAGGCGTGGCGCGTGCAGGCGCGACGGCTCCATCAAGCGAGGCGGCCGGGGTCGGCGTGGCCGCAGGCAGCGACCAAAGGCGGCGACCAAAAGCGGCGCGCGGCTCCACGGTCAGCTGCTTCGGGCCCTGGCTGAACTGAGCGGCGAGACCGGCGGCGTGCGGCGGCTTCATGTCGACGGCGGTTTCAGGCCGGTCTTCGGGACGGTGACCATGCGGCCGGTGGTGGTCCGGCGACCCAAGGTCGGCTTCTGGCCGGCGCCTGGGGTTTTTTTCTTTTCATGCAGAGACCGAACAAAAACATGCAAAAACAAAATTTTCGTTTCGTTTCTAATCTACGATGCAATCAACATCTACCCCTTTTTGCAATCTACCGATCGACATTGTGCCGACGACTTCAGGTCTGCTCGTGGTAGATTAGAACGGATTTGCACCGTAGAGATTCAATCTAGAACGTGAAAAATACGAATTCAAAAGCGATCTAGAAAATTCAATCTATTAGGTGCTTCGATGATTACCTTCAATTCACCAGAGCGAAGTCGTGCTGATAACATGTTGAGAACTGTCGCTGGCGACCAGTTCGATCGATTCCTCTGCTTAGAACAAATCGAATCAATCACTGAAGACAGAATAATAGATTGAACACACAGAGAGATAGAGAGAACTCCTGGTCTTTCTTTATTGCTTTCAATTGCATCAGTTGTACAAAATATACCGGTATGGCTCTCTATTTATAGTCTATAGTTAGGTGCCCATAATGGGCCAGGATTGCTGGCCTGGGCCCAGGTTTCTTAACACAGATAATCTCACGAGTGATCTTGACCGACTTGTTCTCTAATTGTGTGTTTGGTTCATGGGACTATGGGGGATGGGATGGGGCGGTCCTCGTTCCAGAACTGTTTGGTTCAGAGTCGAGTGGGATGGGGGATATCCCTCTAGGGAATATTCTGCGAATATACTCTCAAATTGGGGATGCTCCTGTCCCCCAGAAATGAGGGGATGGTGAGGGATGAGGTGGGACGAGTGGGCCCCACGAGCTGTTGAAATCCCAGAAAAGAGGCTGACAGGTAGACCCCGCATGTCAGATTTGTCATCCAACCCTTTTGTCCCTAAACCAAACAGAAAACACGACCGTCCTATCCCTTGCAACCAAACACGAAACAGGGTCGGTTCTATCCCTAAAAAATAGGTTGGATCCGTCCCGTCCCACTATGACTCTGAACCAAACACACCATAACTGTATAGAGATAACATGGGAAATGGTCTTCTGTTCGCTACGCTAATGATCAGGGGAAAGAGGTCTAAAGCGCGTCGGAAGCCTGCGACGGCTGGCTACAAGACTGGGAGTTTACCGCTATTATTAGTTAATGAGTTCCACCTGGAGGGTTTGCATCTTCTCTTTGTCGATCGATATGGATATATAGACATACATGCGACTGGTTCAACCATAACAACAAAAATAGTTGTGTATCTTAATCTGCTCTAGCCGTCCCAAATGCGCAGCAGGCTGCCAAGATTTACACACGCCATGCATAACACCATATTACAAGACAGCTTGCCATTTATACGCATTAATTAATTCCCATATTGGCAAGACCATGTGGTTTCTAATCTTCCCTATAAATACCAACCACCTTGATGCTTAGTGATCACACTACAACATAGCAAATTAATTCGATCTCTCACATGTTAGTAGTGAGCAGCGCACACAAGCTTAATTAGTTCTTCGGCATTCCGTTACATATTTCTGCACTACTACTCGCTAATTGAGTTTGCTTGAGGAGAAACAAAGACAAATGGCGGCCATTCGTGTCTTCCTCCTTGCAGCAGCTCTCTTGGCGTTGTCATGCTCTCGTGGCGCCATCGCCTCCGATCCGAGCCTTCTCCAGGACGTCTGCGTTGCAGACAAGATGTCTCAAGGTAAAAATGCATACAAAAAAATTGTACTGGTTGGCATTTACTCGTAGCTAATTAAGCAATTAGTCATCTCGGTTATCTTGTATGAACACATCCATGCAGTGCGTGTCAACGGATTTGCCTGCAAAGATGCAAAGGACGTCGTCGCCGAAGACTTCTTCTTCTCCGGCCTTCACATGGCCGGCAACACGACCAACAAGCAGGGCTCTGCCGTGACCGCCGTCAATGTCGCGCAGATTGGCGGGCTGAACACCATGGGCATCTCCCTCGCTCGCATCGACTATGCGCCATACGGCCTCAATCCTCTTCATACTCACCCGCGTGCCACCGAGATCTTGACTGTGCTGGAGGGCTCGCTCTACGTCGGCTTCGTGACCTCAAACCCTGACAACAAGCTGTTCACCAAGGTTCTCAACAAGGGAGACGTGTTCATGTTCCCTATGGGCCTTGTCCACTTCCAGTTCAATTATGGGACATGCAATGTTGTAGCACTTGCAGCGTTGAGCAGCCAGAACCCTGGGGTGATCACTGTAGCCAACGCGGTGTTTGGATCGAAGCCATCCATCTCTGATGATATTCTTGCCAAGGCATTTCAGGTGGAGAAGAAAACAATAGATCGGATCCAAGCTCAGTTCTAAGTGTCTGATCCCATGCACATTTGTTTGTCCATCGATTCAATTATTTTCTCTTGTCTTAGTTAACATTTCATTCTTTAAATTGTTGCAAGTTGACAACCATGTGTGTTTCGTGTATGTTTCTTTTTATCAACGGAGCCTTGTGTTGAATGTGTTGTGAAATGTTCCAATCGCTTATTGCAAAAGTAGTTTAAATTTCTTCTTGGTTAATGTTCCTTTAATTTGGAATAGTAAATATCCCCCCCGGGGTACTTCCTGCACCTTCGGTCGCCATCGTCCTAGGTATGAGTTATGACCGTATGACACCAAATCAATTCTCCATGTCCGAATGAAATTCCCCTCGACTGACAAGATGTATCTGTGGAAAGCTATGCTTTATCGAAATAGAGCAGAGTTAAAGAGATGATAATACAAATAAGAATTTCCAATATATATTTCAAACCACATATGTATAGTTGTAAAGTGCGTGTGAAAATTCTTCACAAGCTCTACTAATTAATGGTGTAAGTGAATCTACCGGCCGGTGACCGGTGTGGGTCCGGTAGAAAACGAAAATGGACAAACAAGAGAAATTGGTTTTCTTAATTTTAATGTAATATTAAAAGAATTCACAACCAGAGCTCAAAGATTAATCGATGAAAATTGTCGCTATTTATCTAAAAATGTGAGAACATGTGGATGCCCTCCCATGTGTTGTTGTTGAGTAAAAGACACTTCATATCCTCGGTCGAGGGATATACCTCATTGGGATCACTGGAGAGAGTGTTGCCATCGATGGTGTCGTTGGTGATGTCCTGGTTCTTCTTCTTGCCTCTAGAGCTGTCCTCTATCCCAAAGTCTACATCGCTCATGTTGACGATCTCGAGAGCGAAAAGGATATGGTTAATGAACTTGCGGTAGTTGGTCTTCTTAGACTTTGCATCATGAGCTTAAGGACACCTTCGGGAATACTTCTACTCCTTGCCCATGAGGTTTGGGGGGGGGGCACATGGCCCGAATGTGGTTTGGCCCACCACACTCAAAACAGATGAAGGGGCACTCCTCTTATGGTTCCTTATATTGTGATAGGCTTTTGTGAATTTGGTAGATAGAAGTGCTAGGTCCTCCTCTAGGAGTCTCTGCAACCGCTTATCACTTAGGGAATGCATGACAGACAAGGAAAACCTAGAAGAACCAAAGTTAGAAGGACTAGAAGAACTACTATGAGTAGTGTCCAGGGTTCACAATTTCGGCGAAATCTCACCGAAAATTTACAAATTTCAGGTCCTGGGATCGAACCCCCAACATCCTACTCCCATTTTTTGTATTTTTATGGAGGGTGCACTGACATGTGGAAGCCAACCCCGGAATCGAACCCGCAAACTCTCACGCACTAAGCCTCCCACCACTGGACCAAAGCGCAGTTTGCGTTAAATGCTCACTTTACTCGCCATTTATCCTTAGTTTTAAGGTTCAAAATTCAAAGAGTGTTTTGAATTTTTTGTCCGAATTTTGAACAAAATTAACAAAATTTCGTTCTTTCGTTCATCTCACTGTCCTCCGAGATTATTTTCAAAACAAAACTTTAAACCCTGGTAGGGTCAACTACAAGAGCCATCGACCTTGTCTTTGGAAGATGCAAGATAAAGTCAATCTCATGCATCTTCAACATCAAGTAGAATTTATCCATGGTAAGCTCACTCATGACACTGTTGCCATTAATGAATGTAATCTTCTCAAGGACAATGTAAGAAAGTTAAGGGTTTTGTTGTGATGAATATTTACCATTTTGGAGGAGTGAAATATTGGAATTTGTAGTTTTGTAGATTTTTCCGAATAGCTTGCAAAGGTGACGGTCTAGCTAGTTAGCTTGTGTTGTTACATCCAAAATGGATAATTTTGGGAAATTTGAGTTACAGGATGATTTGGTTTGACCTAGGTCTATGCATATGTGAGGTATGATGCATGTTTCAACAAATGTGGGTCAAGTTGTCAAGAACTTGTGTCAAAATACAATTTCTTGATCTTTGGATGTGCAAGGGTGCTTGGAGTCAACAATTGTTAACTCCAAGGATTGAGGAAGCTAGTGGTGCATCTACACGTGGCAAGCATTGCGATTGCTTGCAATGGAATATGAAGACCGGGTCAAGAAATGGTACTTTGGTAAGTTGATCAAAATACTATAAACTACCTTAGACCAAAACCAAGGTACATGGAAAGCTAGTTTAGGTCAAGAAGGAGCTAAGATGATCAACTAGATCAAAGACTAAGGACTTAACGGATTCAAGCTTATGTGCTTTCAAAAGCATGTATAAGTGTAATGTGTGAGTAAAACACATGTTATGTGGGATTAACAGGTTCCCCCATTTGTTCTAAGTGGATGGTATCCATTAGGGTTAGATAGGTTTGGTTGCCTTATTTATTCAATGCGTTGGGATGGAAACTTGTAAGTTAACCATCCTAACTTTACTTATTAAAGCCAATTGTTCTAGGATTAGGGTTTGAGAAGCGTGAGTTCTGTGGTGTGCACTCTTGTCATCCAGGTGGAGTGGCTATCAAATCTTCATCCTCAAGTAGCAATATATCAATTTTGTTCATCCCTCATGGACCCCTCATATTTTTGTTGATTTGCTCTTGTTTTGATAGGTTTTGATCTTGCCTCTTGCCTATTTTGATCTTGTTGGATGCGAAGGATGAGTAAATGATGGGGATATACCTTGAAAATCAATCCCTATTCATCTTAGCATCAGGTTTAGCAAGTTCTTGAAATTGTCTGGTTTCTCCTTGATTTGGCCTCTCCGAGTGATTTCTTGATCTAGTTGTTTTTTTCATGATTCCTTGGATATTCTAGCTAGCCATGATATACGGGATTATATCTAAAGCCATCTTGGCCATCATTCACCCACTAGAAAGTTATATTTGTCATTTGAATTTTTGCTCGGTTTTGGTGCAACCATCCTTCAGATAGAAAAGTTCAGAATTTTGGCAACAATATTCTTAATCATTGATTGGAATAGATTTAGGACATCCTAGACAAGGTGCGTACGAAAATTTAAGTGATTTAGAGCCTTGGTTTGAGAGTTAGCCTAATTTGTAGTTTTGCCCTTTTTTTGCAGTAGAGCTTCATGAACCAAAACATCCTAATTCATTTAAGTTATTTGAAGATTTTTTGTTGGGATAGGTTCTTAAGGTTATGATCTTTCTTTGGTTCAAGTTTCAAGTCTTTTTTGATCTACGGTTCAAAAGTTACATGGATTTTTAGATTTGAAATAGTGTTGTTTTTACTCTCTATCAATTACATGTCTTTGGCACCAAGCAAGAATAAGAAGGGAAGAGAAAAGATCAAAACCAACCAAATCAAGAGTAAATCAACCAAAATAAGAGGATCCATGAGAGATGAATAAAGTTGCTTTACTGCTACTTGAGGATGAATGTTTTACAGCCACTCCACATGGAGAACAAAAGAGCGTACCACAGCACTCACACTTCTCAAACTCTAACCCTAAAACACTTGGCTTAAATGAGTAAAACTAGGATGGTTAACTAGCTAGTCTCTCTATCCTAACCCAGAAACTAGGATGGTTGGATGGTTAACTTCCTGCACCTTCAGTTGCAATCGTCCTGGTTATGAGTCATGATCGTATGAAAAAAAAATGAATTCTCCATGTCCGATTGAAATTCCCCTCGACTGACAAGATGTATATGTGGAAAGCTATGCTTTATCGAAATAGAGCAGAGTTTAAGAGATGATAATACAAATAAGAATTTCCAATATATATTTCAAAGCACATATGTATAGTTGTAAAGTGCGTGTGAAAATTCTTCACAAGCTCTACTAATTAATGGTATAACAATAAGTGAATCTACCGGCCAGTGACCAAAATGGACAAACAAAAGAAATTAGAAACAAAAGAAATTAGATTGTTTGATAATTTTAATGTAATATTAAAGGAATTCACAACCAGAGATAAAAGATTAATCGATGAAAATTGCCGCACTTTATCTAAAAATGTGAGAACATGTGGAGGTCCTCTCATGTGTTGTGTTTAGTAAGTGACACTTTCGTTTGATTAGATTAGGCGTTTGAAGTTTTGGAAGAGTGAAAAGATTTGAGGTTGTTTTCTTTTGGAGTGAATGATCCAGGTCGGTTCTTGGTTGCCTAGCATATCTCTCTTTATGTACAACTACCTCCATCTTCAAAGCCTCACAAGACACAATGGACATCATTTATCCAACCTAGCTGCTTCTAAAACATGATTGTAAAATGTAGGAGCCCAGATTTTATAATCCGGATTCCTCTGTGATTTTACTGCACTATTCCCTGGATCAGTAGATAGTGCTCACAGTTACAGTAATGAATATCAAAATACATATCATGCGGAAGAGTAAATATAACAGTAGACTTACTCATAGGCTGATCAGGCCGAAATCATTAAATTGCAGCAGCGGAAGAATGAAGCACACAGGTGGGACCTTCAGGACATGCCCACAGGCAGCCAACTGGAGGTTCGCGACCTAGTTATTGACATCTTCATCTTCTTCGTCATCATGATCCAAAAGTATTGCTGAAGCGTAGTGATTTGATTCCTGATTCTGAATTTTGTCGCAAAAGCGAGTGTGAGCACTCCAACCCCGTGCTCTGCGAGCCAATACACAGAATGCAAATAAGTAGTATGCATGGCTTATCAAAGGAGAGGCTTGGGTTATTTTATTTGCCAAAAATCGCTTTTAGTAGCATTATTGTTATCACATCATAGTGTTATTATTCCTACCTAAACTCCACACGGCGATTGCCATAATTGACTTAATCCACCAAAGACACACTTCCCTTACTGATTGCTGTCTAAGACTCCAAACAGCGAGTGTCATCATTTAACTAATCCACCGATCTGATTCCTTCCTATATTGATTACTGCTTAATACTCTAAACTGAGAGCGACATCATTTAATTAATCCACCAATCATACACTCTCTATATGGTTTGCTGTCTAAAACTCCAAACAGCGAATATCATCAATTATTCAATCCACCAATCAAATGTTGCCTAATCCTCAAACAGCGAGTATCATAATCTATATAATCCACCGAGCAATTACTGCCTAAAACTCCAAGCAGCTAGTGACATCATTTATCTAATATCACTTATTTAATCCACCAATATCTTTTGTATTCTAAATTCCTAACAATCCAATCCTTTTATTACTGATCCACAACCATAATTTGCTTTTCCAATAATCAACCTTATCTTCCATTATCTATCTCTACTAATTCACTAGTATACATCCACCAAGATATCATTGACCAGTTTATGCCCCAAGCATTATTACCTTACCTCCAAATTCCTAAAAATCCGATTCATCCATCCAGTATTTGATCAAAGCCTATTAATCCCATTATCGCCAACCACTCCCAGGAATCAATCTAGCAGCTACCTTTTCACTCCCTAATTCTCCAATCATCATTTAAATCATCTATATGACCTATATATATATATATATATATATATATATTCATTTTTGACTCCACCAATTTATTTCTCCCACAATTCTCACTATCATTTCCTATTTATGATTGACATGATTCCACCAATATCTTAACTATATACATCCATCTCCTTTACTCACGACTCTGTTTACCCTTCCCATATTTAATTTTGTAAGAATAGAAATGCCACTAATTGAAATTAAATACATAAAATTTCCTGAGACCTAGCAGCTTTGGAACAAAACATAATGTTCAAAGAATATTAACATGATTTTCCATACATATGGCATCACACCATATGCCTAATATCAACATAATTTCTCCATACATACGGCATCACACCGTATAACATCTTTCAGCGTTATAGCCGCTTAACTTACCACTGGGACGACACTCAGGACAACTCAAATCAGGGCTTTCCGTCGCCCTCCATTTTTCCATTCCCATTTTCCAAACATTTTTAAATAGAACTATATCTAGTTAAGTTACCATGTCCGCCCTTGACCGTGGGCACGGCTATTCGAATAGTTTTAACTCTGCAGAGTTTGCACACTTTACCCACAAGAGACGGTTTACTCGTTGCCCCACACGATTCCTTAGACGTGCAGTTGAGCCAACCATCACAGTAAAACTTCAAAGTAACTCGCCCCTTCCATCATCTCACCCCTATGAGCTTGGCCCGCTTGCGGCAGGTCTCATAGGTTGTGCGGGATGTTCTCCTTCTGAACGCCTAGCAGCTGGCTACCCACACTGCTAGCACGCCACAACAGAACTTCACCCTCCGCGGATGTCCCGTTCAAGCCGTCACCCTGACAGCCGCTTGCACTACCTCACCTCCTCCACCTATGATGATGACTTTCAGGGTTCGGTAAATCTACTAAGCCAAGTTATACTTTACAGACTTGTGGTTGTACTGTTTTACACAGGAGGTCATGACAAGATTCAGTCCTTAGTGATATCTGGGCGATTCTACCACAAACCACACTCTCGTGCACCCCTGCACCATACCCCCAAACCATCCGCCCAGATAAGTAAGCAATTCGAGGTTTTTGGGAATATAAAATAACCATATCCAACATACACCAGCCATTACCACCATGACTGCCCAACCAAATTTTCACAGGATTAAAGTGATGCTTGGGCGCTCTCGCGCCCATGAGTATCTAAACAATACTAAGCATGGCATATATTTAAAGACTTATTTTTGAAAGATTACTATTATAATTTTACTAGGGCGACAAGGTTCACACATTCAGATATTGCAAAGGAGGTGTAATATTTTCCAAGGCAAACAATGGTCATATAACTAGAATCTTAAATTCACATGTATTTGCATATAACATAACAGCATGCAATTTGATAATTTAAACAAAAGTAATTTACAGAAAACGTAGGTTCACATGATCAAAGTATTGACTCGCCTGATGCGGTTTACCGCGATCTTGAGCTCACACAATGCTTTCCCTTGAGCTTTTGATTCTCTATCTTCACTTCTCACTTGATCTCGCTTGATCCATTGAATCTTCACGACTCCCAATTTCTAATTACGCGACAAACGACTGAATCCAAATGAAAACAAATAACTCAAAAAATCCAAATAAATCCGAATAAACTCAGTTTAGTTTTATTATGAGTTAACGGGTGATTTGTGTGATTTGAGGCAAGGCCGGCGGTAGAATACGGTGACTTGATCTTTTTATTAACAATATCTTTTGTTATTTTTAGTATTTATCAAGAAAGTTCCATGAGCTAGGTTAAACCTATGAATTGGTGTATTCTGTCGAGTGCTAATGTTTAGGGCATATGATATCTTTATATAGTTGGCTTACCGAGTTATTCTTATAGCCCATGTTTTTAGCATTTTGCGGTATGATATTTTATGTACCTCCATTTATCACTAGACTAAGTTTAATTTGAATTAGGGTCTATTTATACGGGTCCTAGTTGCTATATAAATTTATGTTCAGTACCATTATTCTTTTAAAACTAACATTAAGATTTAATTAGTGTCACTTTTAATTATCTTGCGGTTACTTTAGCTACTATTAGGCTTAGATTCACCTCAAATTTTTAGCTTAAACTTAGTTATCTGGGCAAAACTTGGTATATAAGGTCGTGTTTCAATATTTGCCATTAGCAAAATCTACTGGTACAATTTATTTAATGAAGGCATGTTGAATATTGAGCATAGATTTTAATTATAACTAATGGTTGTCATTATTAAATTTGAACATTTAACCAAAAGAAATTTTCTTTATTCTTGCCCGCAACTAATATTTAGTCTTTTAACTCATTTATGCAAACCACATTAATTATTTATAGGTGATAAATAGTCCAAATTCTAGTGGCTTTTTACCCATAGCACTTAGTAATCGAAAATGGCTCTCCTAATTGCTTTGGGCATAGAAACAATGGTTAAGGTCTAAACCATACTATGGTCAATCCTTTAATATTTACTTAATATACAATGGTTTAGGTTTTATTTTAATTTAGGGTTGTCTCTGTTAAATTTGGATATTTAATCAAAATCATAATGCCTTCATCAGTATCTTCACTTAATAATAGATCTTTCAAGTAATTATTCAAACCATATAATTAATCATATATGAGCTAATTCCAATTTAAATCTTCAAATAATCTTATTTACATTCTATTTAAATTTTACTAGCTTTTCTAAACTATTCCCAAAGTTTTCATGATTTTTATCAATTAACAAGAGTTACAAAAAAAATAGAGTAAAAAGGTGGGAAATATAGTGCTGTCAACCGGTTTTGAACACAAGACCTGAGGGGTTTGGGGGCCTTAAGCGCGCTCGGGCTAGCCAACTGAGCCAGCGCTCTTTCGCGACTAATTGGGGGGGGGGACTATCTACAAGAGGCGACGCGAAACTGAGCTCCACATCCGAGCCTCCATTCAGCCGAAACAGGGGAGGCGGGGCGCACGGAGGGGATGGCGGCGCCGCCGGCGGGGAGCGGCCGGGGAGACGCCGGCGACCATCAAAACGGGTGGTTGGGTGGGCGAGGAAGCTGATGAGGGTGGTGGCATGGCCCGAGATGGCGTCGGCTGGAGGGGGCAGGGGCTTGGGCGGCCGGCAGCGGGGTGGGAAAGAGGCGCCGGCAGTCGGGGAGGAGAGGGAAGGGAGCGGTGCACGCATGAGTGGGGGAGCGGCGGAGGGAGGCTTACCAAGCAACCCTTGGAGTCGGGGAGCTGCCGGAGAGGGCCGGCGGCGACGGCCATGGGCGGCGCGAGGAGGCCGCCGTGGAGAGAGAAGCTCGGGCAAGGGAAGGCTCGGCCGGCCGGGGAAAAAACTCCGGGGTGTCGCGCAGATGCTCATCGTGAGAGGAATCGGGGAGGAGTTGCTGGAGGAGGCGGCGGCGCGGGTGAAGGTGGCGACGGCCGGATTTCGGGGAGAATGGCGCTACGGCCGTTTCCGGTAATAAGACTTCAATGCAGCGCAGCGGAAGGAAGAAGGGGGGTAGAGGCATGGAGTGACGCAGTCGGTTTGGCCGGGGTGTCGCCGGAGGGCCGGGACGGCGTGGAGGCGCAAGCGGGTGGGCTCGACGGACTCGCGTGGAGGGAGGAGGAAGAGATAGGGAAAGAAAGCGAGGAGCAGGGGCGCAGGGGGAAACCGGGGAACTTATAGCGCGGAGAGGGGGGTTGCCGTGGAGAGTCGGGCAGCGGCATGGCCGGTCATGGCGGGATGGGACGGCGGGTAGGCGCGCGCAGGGCGTGGGGCTCGACGTGTGCAGGCGCGCGGCTCGACGTGTGCGAGGCGCAGAGTGAGGTGATGGCGCTGAGGGAGGTGGGGCAGCGGCAGGCGCATGATGGCGCGGGCAGGGAGGCGTGGAGCAAGCTCTGCCATGAGAAGGAAATAAGAAAACATAATAGGGAGAAGAAGAAGAAAGGAAGGAGTGGGGAAAAGGGGCCAGCTCGGGCAGAAGAAAAGAGGGGGGGCCCGTGCGCAGGGAGGAAAGAGGAGAAATGGAGTGAGAGAAAAAGGGAAAGGTGGGGCCCACAGGGCAGTGAGAGCATGGAAATGAAATGGTAGAGTGAAAAGAGAAGAAGAAATGTTTGGGCTTGGTTTTGGAGTTTCAGATTTTTAATTTAAATTTTTTTTGTTTCATGTTTATGATTACTGATTTTCGTATGACATTTAGAATTTACACTTTAAATTTTTAGTTATTGAATGAGAGTGTCTATTATTATTATTATTTCCTATATTGCTAAACTCCTTGCACAATTTGTATATGCATATTTGTGTTTGCATTTTATTCATTTACTCTTGTTGCTATTTATGCTATTATCTCTAAAAAGATATTTTATATCCTAATTCAAGATTCTCCCTCTTTATACCGGATCATCTTTTCATATTCGTATTTAAAATTTTAAGTTTCTAACACTTGCGTATATCTTTTATGGTCTTACTAAGATTTGTTTTATTTTCATGACTCTCTTCAATTTTTGAAATCTCAACAAAAATTTAGGAAACACCAATTAAGATTCAATTTCAAGAGAATATATTGAAAAAAAATTCAAAAGCTTCACTTTTTCAAATTTCAAATTTTCAGGATGTTACAAACCTAACCCCCTTAAAAAGAATCTCGACCCCGAGATTCCGGTAGAGCAGAAAGAATGGAGGTGGGTTATATTAGCTAGCAATGGGTTTCGAGGTGTTGCTCGACGTATAGTTCTTTAGCTCCACAGAGGGATGAAAATCTGCACAATAGGGGTTAGCACTTGGAGAAGTCAAAAGGGAAGAGAGATACCTTGTTTTCCTGGATAGGTCGTAAACTTCCAATTACTTGCTCTTTGATATTGTTGTCTTCACATTATTGTAGAGCAGGGTAGTTGCATCATCTATTGGCCATACGGTTGTAGAACTTTGTATTGATAGGTGGGTAGCAATGGTATGTGCCCTAGAGGTAGATGGGCTGGGGGATGCTGATGCAAAGATAGATACATTTAGATGGTGTCTTTTGTCCTTATCACTATAAGACTTCCGGCTCTGCAAATCTTCTTGTACTGGTTCGATTAGCTCTGAGTCCCTGTTGTCGCTCCTTCAAAACATACATCGTCGTAGTGCTTCGACATTCTTGTCTCTTAATGCCACCCCCTTAAATAAATGACAATTGTCATTATTCATCTATTGTATTCTTAGCTATCTTGATCAACCATAGATTTGAGGAGCAATTCATGGGACAAGGGTCTTGTCCTTCGCAGAAACAAGTGACACTGCTCTACGGGCTCTCTCCTGGCGGGTGGTCTTCTTCATAGTGATGTTGTTTTCCTTAAATACTGGGAGGTTGAAAAGTCTTCGCTTCTTCTTGATTGCCCTGGTTTTGGGTTACTTGTTATTTCGTTCCTTTGAATCCGGTGGGGTTTTCAGAAAGAGGTGAGAGAGATTAGCATGAGGTAAGGATAGAATCGTGGGGATAAGGTAATCCAACCCATTCTAACTTTAAAAGAGCACATCCAAGGAGCTGGATTGATACTGAGCCACACAAATTTTTAAAAGCAAGCTTTTCCTGTGACTGCGAAATAGGGCACCCGAGGGCAACAAGACAGTGCACAGGGACCAACGAAAATCTTGCAACAATACAACGTCTACTCGGGAAAGCACACATAAGAGGCACAGGGTTCATCTGCATAGTTCGTTTAAAACGAAACCACCTTATCTTCATGAATATCATCAACGTTCTTACCCTTAAATTTTTGAAGTAAGGGTACGATAAGAAGAGCAAAATCTTTCTTTTTAAATCAATAGAAAGAAGAAGAAAGTGTTTGGGGGGTAATTTGATTGATATTCGCACTCATTCTTGTGGTATCGTTTTGAATTCGGGGTGAGAGAGCTTTAGAAGTAAAACGGCTAAGGCAGTATTTGGATGAGATAGAATCATCTAAGAGAGATAAGAATGAGCAATATAACTTATATTTCTGGAAATAGTATTTTAAAGAAATATTTCTAATCAAGCAACTAACGGCCAGGCTAACTAGGTCACGACCTGCAGTCGATATACTCTGATACCATCCCTGTAGGAGCCCAGATTTTACAATCCGGATTCCTTTGTGATTTTACTGCACTATTCCCTGGATCAGTAGATAGTGCTCACAGTTACAGTAATGAATATCAAAATACATATCATGCGGAAGCGTAAATATAACAGTAGACTTACTAATGGGCCGATTAGGCCGAAATCATTAAATTGCAGCAGCGGAAGAATGAAGCACACAGGTGGGACCTTCAGGACATGCCCACAGGCAGCCAACTGGAGGTTCGCGACCTAGTTCTTGACATCTTCATCTTCTTCATCATCATGATCCAAAAGTATTGCTGAAGGGTAGTGATTTGATTCCTGATTCTGAATTTTGTCGCAAAAGCAAGTGTGAGCACTCCAACCCCGTGCTCCGCGAGCCAATACACAGAATGCAAATAAGTAGCATGCATGGCTTATCAAAGGAGAGGCTCGGGTTATTTTATTTGCCAAAAATCGCTTTTAGTAGCATTATTGTTATCACATCATAGTGTTATTATTCCTACCTAAACTCCACACGGCGATTGCCATAATTGACTTAATCCACCAAAGACACACTTCCCTTACTGATTGCTGTCTAAGACTCCAAACAGCGAGTGTCATCATTTAACTAATCCACCGATCTGATTCCTTCTATATTGATTACTGCCTAATACTCTAAACTGAGAGCGACATCATTTAATTAATCCACCAATCATACACTCTCTATATGGTTTGCTGTCTAAAACTCCAAACAGCGAATATCATCAATTATTCAATCCACCAATCAAATGCTGCCTAATCCTCAAACAGCGAGTATCATAATCTATATAATCCACCGAGCAATTACTGCCTAAAACTCCAAGCAGCTAGTGACATCATTTATCTAATATCACTTATTTAATCCACCAATATCTTTTGTATTCTAAATTCCTAACAATCCAATCCTTTTATTACTCATCCACAACCATAATTTGCTTTTCCAATAATCAACCTTATCTTCCATTATCTATCTCTACTAATTCACTAGTATACATCCACCAAGATATCATTGACCAGTTTATGCCCCAAGCATTATTACCTTACCTCCAAATTCCTAAAAATCCGATTCATCCATCCAGTATTTGATCAAAGCCTATTAATCCCATTATCGCCAACCACTCCCAGGAATCAATCTAGCAGCTACCTTTTCACTCCCTAATTCTCCAATCATCATTTAAATCATCTATATGACCTATATATATATATTCATTTTTGACTCCACCAATTTATTTCTCCCACAATTCTCACTATCATTTCCTATTTATGATTGACATGATTCCACCAATATCTTAACTATATACATCCATCTCCTTTACTCACGACTCTGTTTACCCTTCCCATATTTAATTTTGTAAGAATAGAAATGCCACTAATTGAAACACAATACATAAAATTTCCTGAGACCTAGCAGCTTTGGAACAAAACATAATGTTCAAAGAATATTAACATGATTTTCCATACATATGGCATCACACCATATGCCTAATATCAACATAATTTCTCCATACATACGGCATCACACCGTATAACATCTTCCAGCGTTATAGCCGCTTAACTTACCACTGGGACGACACCCAGGACAACTCAAATCAGGGCTTTCCGCCGCCCTCCATTTTTCCATTCCCATTTTCCAAACATTTTTAAATAGAACTATATCTAGTTAAGTTACCATGTCCGCCCTTGACCGTGGGCACGGCTATTCGAATAGTTTTAACTCTGCAGAGTTTGCACACTTTACCCACAAGAGACGGTTTACTCGTTGCCCCACACGATTCCTTAGATGTGCAGTTGAGCCAACCATCATAGTAACTCTTCAAAGTACCTCGCCCCTTCCATCATCTCACCCCTATGAGCTTGGCCCGTTGCGGCAGGTCTCATAGGTTGTGCGGGATGTTCTCCTTCTGAACGCCTAGCAGCTGGCTACCCACACTGCTAGCACGCCACAGCAGAACTTCACCCTCCGCGGATGTCCCGTTCAAGCCGTCACCCTGACAGCCGCTTGCACTACCTCACCTCCTCCACCTATGATGATGACTTTCAGGGTTCGGTAAATCTACTAAGCCAAGTTGTACTTTACAGACTTGTGGTTGTACTGTTTTATACAGGAGGTCATGACAAGATTCAGTCCTTAGTGATATCTGGGTGGTTCTACCACAAACCACACTCTCGTGCACCCCTACACCATACCGCCAAACCATCCGCCCAGATAAGTAAGCAATTCGAGGCTTTTGGGAATGTAAAATAACCATATTCAACATACACCAGCCATTACCACCATGACTGCCCAACCAAATTTTCTCAGGATTAAAGTGATGCTTGGGCGCTCTCGCGCCCATGAGTATCTAAACAATACTAAGCATGGCATATATTTAAAGACTTATTTTCGAAAGATTACTATTATAATTTTACTAGGGCGACAAGGTTCACACATTCAGATATTCCAAAGGAGGTGTAATATTATAAGGCAAACAATGGGCATATAACTAGAATCTTAAATTCACATGTATTTGCATATAACATAACAGCATGCAATTTGATAATTTAAACAAAAGTAATTTACAGAAAATGTAGGTTCAACATGATCAAAGTATTGACTCGCCTGACGCGGTTTACCGCGATCTTGAGCTCACACAATGCTTTCCCTTGACCTTTTGATTCTCTATCTTCACTTCTCGCTTGATCTCTCTTGATCCATGAATCTTCACGACTCCCAATTTCTAATTACGCGACAAACGACTGAATGCAAATGAAAACAAATAACTCAAAAGATCCAAATAAATCCGAATAAACTCAGTTTAATTTTATTATGAGTTAACGGGTGATTTGTGTGATTTGAGGCAAGGCCGGTGGTAGAATACGGTGACTTGATCATTTTATTAACAATATCTTTTGTTATTTTTAGTATTTATCAAGAAAGTTCCATGAGCTAGGTTAAACCTATGAATTGGTGTATTCTGTCGAGTGCTAATGTTCAGGGCATATGATATCTTTATATAGTTGGCTTACCGAGTTATTCTTATAGCCCATGTTTTTAGCATTTTGCGGTATGATATTTTATGTACCTCATTATCACTAGACTAAGTTTAATTTGAATTAGGGTCTATTTATACGGGTCCTAGTTGTTGTATACATTGATGTTCAGTACCATTATTCTTTTAAAACTAACATTAAGATTTAATTAGTGTCACTTTTAATTATCTTGCGGTTACTTTAGCTACTATTAGGCTTAGCTTCACCTCAAATTTTTAGCTTAAACTTAGTTATCTGGGCAAAACTTGGTATGTAAGGTCGTGTTTCAATATTTGCCATTAGCAAAATCTACTGCTACAATTTATTTAATGAAGGCATGTTGAATATTGAGCATAGATTTTAATTATAACTAATGGTTGTCATTATTAAATTTGAACATTTAACCAAAAGAAATTTTCTTTATTCTTGCCCGCAACTAATATTTAGTCTTTTAACTCATTTATGCAAACCACATTAATCATTCATATGTGATAAATAGTCCAAATTCTAGTGGCTTTTTACCCATAGCACTTAGTAATCGAAAATGGCTCTCCTAATTGCTTTGGGCATAGAAACACTGGTTAAGGTCTAAACCATACTATGGTCAATCCTTTAATATTTACTTAATATACAATGGTTTAGGTTTTATTTTAATTTAGGGTTGTCTCTGTTAAATTTGGATATTTAATCAAAATCATAATGCCTTCATCAGTATCTTCACTTAATAATAGATCTTTCAAGTAATTATTCAAACCATATAATTAATCATATATGAGCCAATTCAAATTTAAATCTTCAAATAATCTTATTTACATTCTATTTAAATTTACTAGCTTCCCTAAACTATTCCCAAAATTTTCATGATTTTTATCAATTAATAAGAGCTACAAAAAAATAGAGTAAAAAGGTGGGAAATATAGTGTTGTCAACCGGTTTCGAACACAAGACCTGAGGGGTTTGGGGGCCTTAAGCGCGCTCGGGCTAGCCAACTGAGCCAGCACTCTTTCGTGACTATTTGGGGGGGGGGGGAACTATCTACAAGAGGCGACGCGGAACTGAGCTCCACATCCGAGCCTCCATTCAGCCGAAACAGGGGAGGCGGGGCGCACGGAGGGGATGGCGGCGCCGCCGGCGGGGAGCGGCCGGGGAGATGCCGGCGACCATCAAAACGGGTGGTTGGGTGGGCGAGGAAGCTGATGAGGGTGGTGGCATGGCCCGAGATGGCGTCGGCTGCAGGGGGTAGGGGCTTGGGCGGCCGGCAGCGGGGTGGGAAAGAGGCGCCGGCAGTCGGGGAGGAGAGGGAAGGGAGCGGTGCACGCATGAGTGGGGGAGCGGCGGAGGGAGGCTTACCGAGCAACCCTTGGAGTCGGGGAGCTGCCGGAGAGGGCCGGCGGCGACGGCCATGGGCGGCGCGAGGAGGCCGCCGTGGAGAGAGAAGCTCCGGCAAGGGAAGGCTCGGCCGGCCGGGGAAAAAACTCCGGGGCGTCGCGCAGATGCTCATCGTGAGAGGAATCGGGGCGGAGTTGCTGGAGGAGGCGGCGGCCCGGGTGAAGGTGGCGACGACCGGATTTCGGGGAGAATGGCGCTACGGCCGTTTCCGGTAATAAGACTTCAATTCAGCGCAGCGGAAGGAAGAAGGGGGGTAGAGGCGCGTAGTGACGCAGTCGGTTTGGGCGGGGTGTCGCCGGAGGGCCGGGACGGCGTGGAGGCGCAAGCGGGTGGGCTCGACGGACTCGCGTGGAGGGAGGAGGAAGAGATAGGGAAAGAAAGCGAGGAGCAGGGGCGCAGGGGGGAAACCAGGGAAACTTATAGTGCGGAGAGGGGGGTTGCCGTGGAGAGTCGGGTAGTGGCATGGCCGGTCATGGCGGGATGGGACGGCGGGCAGGCGCGCGCAGGGCGTGGGGCTTGGCGTGTGAAGGCGCGGGGCTCGACGTGTGCGAGGCGCAGAGTGAGGTGATGGCGCTGAGGGAGGCAGGGCAGCGGCAGGCGCATGATGGCGCGGGGAGGGAGGCGTGGAGCAAGCTCTGCCCTGAGAAGGAAATAAGAAAACATAATAGGGAGAAGAAGAAGACAGGAAGGAGTGGGGAAAAGGGGCCAGCTCGGGCAGCAGAAAAGAGGGGAGGCCCGTGCGCAGGGAGGAAAGAGGAGAAATGGAGTGAGAGAAAAAGGGAAAGGTGGGGCCCACAGGGCAGTGAGAGCATGGAAATGAAATGGTAGAGTGAAAAGAGAAGAAGAAATGTTTGGGCTTGGTTTTGGAGTTTCAGATTTTTAATTTAAATTTTTTTGTTTCATGTTTATGATTACTGATTTTCGTATGACATTTAGAATTTACACTTTAAATTTTTAGTTATTGAATGAGAGTGTCTATTATTATTATTATTATTTCCTATATTGCTAAACTCCTTGCACAATTTGTATATGCATATTTGTGTTTGCATTTTATTCATTTACTCTTGTTGCTATTTATGCTATTATCTCTAAAAAGATATTTTATATCCTAATTCAAGATTCTCCCTCTTTATACCGGATCATCTTTTCATATTCGTATTTAAAATTTTAAGTTTCTAACACTTGCGTATATCTTTTATGGTCTTACTAAGATTTGTTTTATTTTCATGACTCTCTTCAATTTTTTAAATCTCAACAAAAATTTAGGAAACACCAATTAAAATTCAATTTCAAGAGAATATATTGAAAAATAATTCAAAAGCTTCACTTTTTCAAATTTCAAATTTTCAGGATGTTACATAAAAGCCCCATGCATCTCATGTAAGTCATTTCCAATCTTAGTACAGAATGCACAAGTAATAGAATCAATGAAATTCTTAGATGCAGTCAAGGATAAGATTTGTTTCCATTTTTATCTTCAAATGCCTTGTTAAGAGCTTTTATTTCATTAGTAAGGTTCGGACAGCTTTCACATGATTCAGTTTTAGCATGATGAATCATTTCAGTCAATTCTTTTAATTTTTCTTCTCTAAACTCAAAGTGAGAACATGAATATTTGGGACTGAATTGAAGGAAACTTTTAGTGGCACTATCAAGTTTTATTTCAAGTAAGGCACAGTTGGAGCAAGATGAAGCAATAGCACCTAAAGCAACAACACCCATGCCAACATGATCATTACTAGACTTGAGTGTCACTAGCTCATCCTTAGTATCTATGAGTTCTCTAACAACAAAAGAATAAGCAATCCTAAGCGTAATGAACTCAAAATGTAAAGCAGGACAAGCATAACAGTTTTCATCATTAGGAATAATGGTTTTGAGCCTAACAATTTCTAGGTTCAAATTGTCAATCATGAAATCCTGATTCTTGATTTTCTTAGCTTTTTTTTCCTAAGTTCTCATTCTGCTCATACAAGATAACGCTTCATATCCTCGGTCGAGGGACATACCTCATTAGGATCACTTTAGAGAGTGTTGCATCGAAGCCTCGTCATTGGTGTCATTGGTGATGTCCTCGTCAGCCTGAAGCACATACCAGTAAAGTCCTGGTTCTTTGTCTTGCCTCTAGAGTTGTCCTCTATCCCTGAGTCTACATCACTCATGTTGATGATCTTGAGAGCGAAAAGGATATGGCTCATGAACTTGCGGTAGTTGGTCTTCTTAGACTTTGCATCATGAGCTTAAGGATACCTTTGGGAATGCTTCTTGTCCCTGCCCTTGAGCTCGGAGGGCACTTGGCCCGAATGTGGTTTGGCCCATTATACACAAAACAGATGAAGGGGCCACTCCTCTTATGGTTCCTTATATTGTGATATGCTTTTGTGACAATGTAAGAAGGTTAAGGGTTTTGTTGTGATGAACAATTACCATTTTGGAGGAGTGCAAATTTGGAATTTGTAGTTTTGTAGATTTTTCTGGTCAGCTTGCAAAGGTGACGGTCCGACTGGTCAGCTTGTGTTGTTTCGTCCAAAATGGATAATTTTGGGAAATTTGAGTCACAAGATGATTTGGTTTGACCTAGGTCTATGCATATGTGTGGTATGATCCATGTTTCAACTAATGTGGGTCAAGTTGTCAAAAACTTGTGTCAAAAAATAAATCTATGATCTTTGAATGTGCAGGGGTGCTTGGAGTTAACAATGGTTAACTCCAAGGATTGGGGCAAGCTAGTGGTGCATCTACACATGGCAAGTATTGCGATTGCTTGCAATGGAAGATGAAGATCTGGTCAAAAAATGGTACTTTGGTAAGTTGATCAAAATACCATAAACTACCTTGGACCAAAACCACAGTACTTGGGATGTCAGTTTAGGTCAAGGAGCTAAGATGATCAACTGGATCAAAGGCTAAGGACTTAACGAATTCAGGCTTATGTGCTTTCAAAAGCGTGCATAAGTGTAGTATGTGAGTAAAACCCATGTTGTGTGGGATTACGGGTTCCCCCATTTGTTCTAAGTGGATGGTATCCATTAGGATTAGATAGGTTTGGTTGCCTTGTCTATTTAATGGGTTGGGATGGAGACTTACAAGTTAACCATCCTAGCTTTACTTATTGAAGCCAATTGTTCTAGGGTTAGGGTTTGAGAAGCGTGAGTTCTCTAGTGTGCACTCTTGTCCTTCAAGTGGAGTGACTATTAAACCTTCATCCTCAAATAGCAATATACCAATTTTGTTCATCTCTCATGGATCCCTCATATTTTGGTTGATTTTCTCTTATTTTGGTTGGTTTTGATCTTGCCTCTCGCCTATTTTGATCTTGTTGGATGCCAAAGATGAGTAAATGATGAAGATATACCTTGAGAATCAATCTCTATCCATCTTGGCATCAAGTTTAGCAAGTTCTTGAAGTTGTCTGGTTTTTCCTTGATTTGGCCTCTCCGAGTGATTTCTTGATCTAGTTTTTTTGTCGTGATTCCTTGGATATTCTAGCTGGCTGTGATATATGGGATTATATCTAGAGCCATCTTGGCCATCATTCACCCATGAGAAAGTTATATTCACTGTTTCAATTTTTTTGCTCGGTTTTGGTGCAACCATCTTTCAAATGGAAAAGTTCAGAACTTTGGTAACAATATTATAATCATTGATTGAAATAGGTTTTTGACATCCTGGACAAGGTGCATACAAAATTTTAAGTGATTTAGAGGCTTGGTTTGAGAGTTGGCTTTATTTGTAGTTTTGCCCTTTTTTGCAATAGAGATTCGTGAACCAAAACATCCCAATTCATTTAAGTTATTTGAAGATTTTTGGTTGGGATATGTTCTTAAGGTCATGATCTTTCTTTGGTTCAAGTTTCAATTCTTTTTGATCTGCGGTTCAAAAGTTACATGTATTTTTAGATTTGAAATAGTATTGTTTTTACTATTCATCAAGCTAATTTTACTATTGCGTAGTGAATTTTTGGAATCTTGGTTTCTTGATCTTCATAGATTCTCCTAGCTATTGGAGTAAAGAATTGGTGAATACTTGGGGAATATTTGAAGGTACCATTCACCTCAATTGTCATAACGGTCCTACATCTTCATTCTCCAAACCTTCACATCTAGGGTACTAAGCACAAGACGTGCATTCTTAGACTCGAAATAAGTAAGTCATGTAAACATCTGAATATGCAAATATGAAATCTTTGTGTACTCTGCACTCGTCCAGGATAATACTAGTGCACACAGGGAAACATAGGTTAAATATCGACCACATCACGATTAACTAAGAAAAAGACTCATATATTATTAATTATCAGATTTGTGACATTAAGGACAGGCTTACAAATAAAAGTCTAAAGGGCTTTAAAAAAGCTAGCATTGAAAAATGGAAATACGCATAGTAGCTATTCGACAAGCCCACATGCAATCGACTGGAAAGTAAAATCCTACTCAGGGAAGTCATCAAAGAATCCTCCTTCAAATACCTCCGGCTAGTATGATTTTTCATTTTCAATTGAGCAAATATATATATAGCTATGAGTACATAGAATACTCAGCAAGTTGTTTATAATTATGCAGGGCTTATCAAATGATGGTTGAATGGTTATTTTATAGAAAGCAACAATTTAGAGTAAATACAATAAATAGATTGAAAGCAAATGTTGACAACTAGTAATAAGTAATTAAGTCAAAGGAATTGAGTAACCACAAGTGAACTGACCATTCACCCAATGAACCGCCCATGAACTGACCATTCATATAATGAACCATCAGTGGACTAACCATTAACTTCCCAAACTTAACCCAACCAGGTTTTATGAAATATCTACCCTTCGTGTAAAATCACTGAGCATTGTCCATAACCGGGGGGCATGGCTATTGGAATAGTTTTACAATATGCAAAGTTTGTACAACTTTACCACAAGATATGATCATCTTATAGTGGCACTAGAGCAACATGCTTCATTGGGCATGTTAACCAAGAAGATCATGTCAAGGTCTTTGCAATGCTCAATCTCAAACTAATCTTGCCCACTTAGGTTTCGCTACCGAGTAGGCTAACCACCAAGTCGGAAAAGCCTCCTTTTGCACCAACATAACATCTCAATGACAAAATCAAGGTTGAAATTTTACAAATTAATTGGTCAGGTCTATCCCATACTAGATATGTGGTTGTACGATAAAGCTCGGATCAATGGCGTACGAAGTTAAGTACTTAGACATTAACTAGGCAAGACATCCACATCCCAAAAACTGCTAGCCAAACTTCCCCATTTTCTGCACGATCACTCGCCCAAGCAAAAATCATTTTGTATAACCAACACTAATGACATTACCCGTGTCATGGTACTTCAATTTTATAACTATGGCTGACCACCATGATTTAATATCTCATTAAGTCAAAATTAATTAATTATTCCACATGTGATAATGAGCCCAACCCATGTGACAACTAGTATTGCATCACTAAATAATTACCCATTTGATGATGGTGACAATGGAATAATGGTATTCAAATTACCAAGGTAGAATTAATCAAGTTGGACAATAACCACCAGGTACAACGGTTTGTATGAAAATAGCAATGCATTATAATTTAAAACAAAATAACAAATAAATAGATCTAAAAACTAAGTTCAACATGATCAAAGGACATGTCTTGCCTTGGCCTTGCTTAGTTACCAACTCTTGAACTTCTGGTCCCGCTTCTGCTCCTTCAAAGACGTTATCTAACGAGAGAGAAAGCGAATGAAGTACAAATAAATTCAAATGAAATCCAAAAACTACAAAATTAGAACCAAAAGATAAAGCCAATTTTAGATGAATTTATGAAAAATAATGAGGTCAATTAGAGCTGGGATGGAGAAGAACATGCTCTCGGAAGATTAATTCTAAGAAAAAGGAAAAAGAGAATTGTAATTGGTTTTTTGGAATTATTTTCTAAAGAAAATTTGGAATTATGACATCAGCAAGGTCTACTCTGTTGTGGACTAGGTCTATGAAATTGTATTATTCTACGGTCACTACTACAAAAGAGGCTATATTGGACGGCTACATCATAGACAGTTCATACGGAACCGTCTATGCTTAAACTGTCACAGACGGTTTATAGTAGCTACCATCTGTGATATTTTTATAGACGATTATTAACACAAACCGTCTGTGATAATTGAGGCATCACAGACTGGTCGTGTTAATAACCGTCTGTGAACTTTCACAGACGGTTCTTATCATGAACCGTCTGTGAGGTCTCAATTATCATAGATAGTTCATGTTAAGAACCATCTATGAAAGTTGCAAAAATCACAGACGGTTCACATAAAAACCGTCTCTAATATTCTGGACATGACAGACGGTTCTTATAACAAACATCTGTGATATTGCGGACATCACAGATGGTTCGTATTAATAACTGTCTGGAAACCATCTGTGATATATTGGTATCACAAACTGTTTGTGGTTGGAATCGTCTGTGATAATCTGCGCTATTAAATACTGGAGGTACGTGGTCGATCTCGACACAGATCTGTCTTCATTGCGCTACGCTGCATCGGTGGAGCGAGGTGGCCGGCTTTAGGGAGTTCAGTGAAAACATATCACCGTCTTCTTAGTGATCAGAGGTTAGTACTCAATTGCTTTTAATAACTTATATACATGCTTTTGTAATTGAAAGAGATGATAGATAGGTTTTCGTTTAGATCTAGCTAGCTAGGTTTAGAAAGATAATGTTAGTTTGCTCAATTTCGGAATGGGTAAGTACTCGTGGCTAGGTAGCTACCTCTACGTAATATATATATATATATATATATATATATATATATATATATATATATATATCATGTGTAAGTATAGCTAGTCTGATTTGCTATATAGTAGCGCTAATAATCATTTTTCACACTCATTTGTTACATGTGTAGCATAGATGGACCGAAGCTGGATGTACATTGAAAACCGTGTAAGTGAAGAGTACATTAATGGTGTGTGTACTTTTAGAAGAGCGGCCGAGCTGGATATGTTGAAGAAGGGGATAGAATATATGTACTATCCATGCATTGATTGTGATAATTGAAAGATGTTTAGCAACTCAGCGTAGATCTTAGCTCACTTGATTCGAAAGGGTTTCAGAAAGGGGTACAAATGTTGGACCAGTCACAATGAAGAGAAGAGTACACAAAAGGTAGTTATCATATCATTGAGGGAGACAACGATATGCCGGTTGTGGACTGTGCTTTCGATCATGAGGATAGATGCATGATGATAATCTGGATCAGATGCTACGTGATGCAGAAGTGAACTATAGTGAGAGATAGTTTGGTAAATTCATGGGCTTGATAGAGGACTCGGAGAAACCTTTGTTCCCAGGCTGCAAGCCGCAATACATGAGGTTGTTATCAGCTCTAGAATTGCTAAAATTGAAGGCAAGCAATGGTTGGTCTGACAAGAGTTTCACAACATTGTTAGGTCTCCTAGCGGACATGCTTCTAAAGGGAAATGTGTTGCCGAGAACCACCTACCAAGCCAAAAAGATTCTTTGCCTATTGGGAATGGAAGTAGAAAGAATACATGCATGTCTGAATGATTGTATCTTGTACCATAAAAAGTATGCTAGCTTACATGTTTGTCCGGTGTGCAAAGCATCCCGATACAAGCATAAAAATGACTCCGATGATGGGAAGGGCATCGAGGTGAAGCAAGGACCTCCTGCTAAGGTGTTGTATCTTCCTATAATTCCCTGTTTGAAGCGTTTATTTGCAAACCATAAGGATGCAAGATTGATGTGTTGGCACTGGGAGCAGCGTAAGAAAGACGAAATGATAAGACACGTTGTTGATTCTGCCCAGTGGAGGAACATCGATAGGATGTTTGTAGATTTCGGTGTGGAACCGAGGAATATAAGGTTTGGGTTGAGTACAGATGGAATGAATCCTTTTGGTAACATGAGCAGCCGACATAGCACCTGGCTCGTGACTCTGTACATGTACAACCTTTCTCCTTAGCTGTGTATGAAGCGGAAGTATATTTTAATATCACTACTTATCCAAGGGCCGAAGCAACCTGGGAACGATATTGATGTGTACCTAGCACCATTGGTGGAAGATCTTGCAACACTGTGGAACGAAGGGGTACATGTATGGGATGTGGACAAATGAGAGAACTTCACTCTACGCACCATGTTGTTCTGCACCATTATTGATTTTCCTGCCCTTGGTAACCTGTCAGGGTTGAGTACAAAAGGAGCCAAAACTTGTCCGCACTGCTTACATTATACCGAGTGTGTGGTTGAACAATTTGCACAAAACTGTGTACATGCATCACCATAGGTTCCTTCCAAAGTATCACCCACATCGCAAGATGAAGAAATAATTTGATAGAAAAAAGAGGATGACTTAGTACCAAGGCCATTTAGCAGGAAATAGGTGTATGATATGGTGCAAAAACCATGTAACGATGGATGGAATCTGGATCGCTATTATTATTGCACTCTTTCATTGTAGAGACCCGAATATGCAAATCCAGACTCTCCTGTGTATTCTGCATTAGTCTAGGATCACGCTAGTGCACACAGTTTAAACAAAGATGAAATATCAAACATATCATGATTCACTAAGAAAAGACTCAAATATTACTAATAATTATCAGAGTGCGACCTTATGACCAAGCTTACAATTAATAGCCTGAAAGGATTAAAGAAACTAGCAGCGAAAAATAAGAAATAAGCGTAGTAGCCACTCGACATGCCCACAGGCAATCGACTGGGAAGCGAAGTCTGAATCTGCGAAGTCGTCGAAGTATCCTCCTTCTAGTAGCTCCTGCTGATCGAGTCCTTCCTCAATGGAGCAAATATGGATGAAGCCGTGAGTACATAAAGTACTCAACAAGTCGTTTGTAACAAAGAGCGCAATATAGTATGCAAGGCTTATCAATGGATGGCTGAAAGGTTAATTTTGCAGAAAGCGACAATTTAAAGTAAATACAATAAATAAATTGAAAAGCGAACTTTAAAAATGATTATAATTAAGTAACCAAAGGAATTAAGACAAACCCCAAGTAAACTGGCCATTCACTCCAATGAATCACCCATGAACCAAGATTCATGTAATGAACCACCAGTAAACTAACCATTCACTTCCCATCTCAACCCAACTAGATTTTTATGAAAACTCTACCCCTCATGTGAAATCACCGAGCATTATCCATGACCGATGACACAGCTATTCGAATAGTTTTACACTCTGCAGAGGTTGTACAACTTTACCCACAAGACATGATATTCTCATATTGCCACACGAGTGACACACTTCCTTTGGTGTGCGGTGGAGAAATCATGACAAGGCCTTTACAATACTCAATCCCAACCCGAATCCGCCCGCTAGAGTTTCGCCTCACACCCCCCTTGCGCCTCATGGAAATCAGCGACCATGTTCATCCCAATGGCGGAATCGAAATTTAAATTTCACAAATTAGTCAGCCAGGTCTATCCCATACTAGACATGTGGTTGTACGGTAAGGGTCAGATCAATGGCGCACAAAGTTAAGTCCTTAAGTATTACCCAGGCGAAATATCCACACCCCAATGTGCCAACAGCACCCCCTTTACTGCACGATTATTCGCCTAGGTGAAAACCAAGTTTGTATAACCAACAGCAATGACACCCCAATGTCATGGAACACAAATTTTATCACTGTGGCTACCACCACGATTCAATATCTCATTAAGTCAAAATTAATTATTTGATCACATGTGATGATAAACCCAACGTTACTATAAGCATGGCTAAGCAATTTAAACGTACACCCCATATGGAAACTAGTATTGCATCACTAGATAATTACCCATCCTATGGTGACAATGGAATCATGGCATTCAAATTACCAAGGATGAATTAATCAATTTGGACAATAACTACCAATACAAAGGTTTATAATAAAATAGCGATGCATGATAATTTAAAACAAAGTAATATATGATAGATTTGAAAACTAGGTTCAACATGATCAGAGGATATGACTAGCCTTGGCCTTGCTCAATTAGGAATTCTTAATCTTCGAATCCTGCTTCAGCTCCTTCGAACACGTGATCTTCGAATTCTTAATTTTATTTTAGAACATCATTATTGTAGTATTTAACTAAATCTCTAGTTGTTGTCAGTCTAGAAACTAAAAAAAATCTAGGATTATGAACAGTTCTAATGTAGTTTTCGAATACTTGTGACTTACCAAAGTTTAAAGATAAATCTTGTGTGGCAATTAAACAAACTATAGATTCTCAAGTTACCTCGGTATTATAATCCCTGTAACATACCGTATCATCAGGGTTGAACTGTAGATATGTCTATCTCATGTCTATGCCTTGTTTTTCCTTACATATTTGGACATGTCTGTGCAAGTGTCCAGTTGCGGCTATAGACTTTGTAGACAATTCATGACAACAAATTTTGTAAACAATATATCTTACCTGGGCTTCGACCTCGTCTTGCTTCATTATCTTGTTAAAATCTTGCCACACCTGTAACGTGCTAGGTCTGGATCTCTTTGCTCCGGTGCTTGTAGACTCAGTGGCACTTGTAGAGTCTGACGATAGTATAGCCAGAGTCTACTCCCCCGTTTGAGGTGGAAGCAAAGGCGAAGACATTTCATTCATGAAGGATAAAAGATCTTCTGGCTCAATTCCGTATTCACTCGCAGAAAAATTGTCAAAATTTTCCATAAAAAATGTGGAAAACTATAAAATGAAGTAGAAAATTACACTATTACCTATTTTTACATCACAACAAAGAAAAGTAAGAACAATATAAATGTATGAAAATTAGTGTTGTTACCTCTTTTCTTCATTATAGTCAGATTTCAAATTTTTGAATTTTTGGCAAAAATATTTTGAATTTTGCTAATTGTCGCAAAGTGTATTGAAATTTTCACAAGAAAACTCAGAGAAGAGATTGTAGGTTTCATTGTGGCTGAATGAGAGGGAGTATGTTGCCTATTTATAGAAAAATTTGAGATTTTTTGAATTTTTTGTATTTTAAACTTCCAAATGGCTCTAAAACAGCTAGAAATTTGAAAATTCCTTCCATTTATTAGGCAAAACAGGCCACATTCGTGCCAAACGGGCCATACCCACCATGTCGTGCTGAGCTAAGCGTGCCTAATGGTCGGGTTTTTTTGCCTAATGGGCCGTGCCTTACGGGCTAACTATGCTATCGGGCTTAATATGCCTAACAGGCTATCGTGCCAATTGGGCCATGCTGTGCCTACCATGCCCGTACAGAGCCGTGCTTGGCCCGACACTATTTGTGTTGTGCCCTGCTGGCACGCTGGGCTGGGATGGCAGCCCATGCACAACCTAGTGCCTCGTGCCGTGCCAGCCCAACACGATTCTGTCGTAGGTCGTATCGTGCCTTAGCCATGCCTACAGTAATGGACTGTAAGCTAACACAGCCCATTTGGCCACCTCGTCCTCAGGAAGTAGATGGTGAGGAAAGAAGAGGAGCATTCTAGTCTTTTCACATGTGATTTTCACTACTACAAAAAAGGTCATCACAGACGGTTCACAACTGTCATCACAGACGGTTTTTTAAAAAGTTCATGAACTGTCTGAATTTATATGTTAGTGATAATCAGAAGTTATTACAGACGGTTTGTGAGCCGTCTATGATAACTACATCACAGACGGTTTATAACTAGAACCGTCTATAAAAAACACTATCACAGATGATTCTAGCTACCAACCGTCCGTGATACTCACACATCACAGACAGTTCTAGCTACCAACCGTCTGTGATGTGCGAGTATCACAGACGGTTGGTATATAGGACCGTCTGTGTGTGATACTTCCCTATCACATATGGTTTTTGGTTCAAGCCGTCTGTGATAATTCTTCACAGACAATTTATACCACAAAATCGGCTGTGATAGTTCATTTTATACCTAAATTTTTCTATTTTTCGGTTAGCCTCAGGAAATGTTAACTATATCATCTGAAAACAAGCAAATACAACAACAAACATAGCAACACATTCTATTTTCATTAAGATTAGAATCCACCATTACAATATCACAAGATATCGAGTATGTTACCCATAGCACTGCATACATAAGAGGACACTTACAATTTTACAAAGATAAACTTCACGGCTACAAATTCAGAAAAATGCTTACACTACATTAAACTATAATCTAAAACAAGTGGTGCAGAAAAACTTTCAAGTAGCAGAAATAAAAAGGCAATGAACACCATTTTTAGCTTCTATGACAAAATCAATAGATTCTATGCTAGCCTTCTTCCTTTCCATCTTGCCATTGCCTTCTTTCTTTCCATCTTGCTTCAAGTGAAATTTCAGTCGCTCCTGTCGGACCCTTCCTACCCTTGCCGCGCACAAATGAGTTGAAGTAGTATTGGTGGTATTGGTTCTTCGAGTAGGGAGAGGGGGTTAATAAGGGGGCGAGAGGTGGGGAGGAGATCGGTGCCTGCCATTCGATGCGGATCAGTGACGTGGCGGGACATCACAGACGGTTTGGATTACAAACCATCTGTGATAGAGACATCACAGACGGTTCATAAGAAAACCATCTACGATATCACAAAGACAATATACCGGTATAATATAAATAGCTAATCTAAAAAGATAAACTAGCAAAGTTTTATATGACTTATATATAATCGTTTGAAAGGTTTCTACGAGATCTACAGCTTTGCAGTTGAGGCAAAACCGAAATTCCAAAAGGAAGATTGAAAATTTTGGCAAAACCAAAAACTTGCAACGCAATTTGGGGCTAACGATGGCCGATTTTGATGCTCTTAGAGGGCGATGGGCACAAGTGGGTCATTTTTTTGGATCGGGCTTGTTGTTAGCTTTCCAACGAGTACAAGAACGTCGAAAACAGACACCGTATGCAAAAGTTATGCCCGTTTTACTGAAAGTGTCTAAAAACTGAATCCTACTCGGACTCAGGCGGGAAATTATGAGATTTTGGGGATTACAAGGTGGGAAACATATCACAGACATGTTTAATACAAACTGTTTGTGATAACTTCATTATTATAGACGGTTTTTAATACAAACCGTCTGTGAAGTATCACATACGGTTCTTGATAAGAACTGTCTGTGATGTTTGCCATTATCACAGACGGTTCTTATCTAGAGTCATCTATGATACTTCACAGACGATTTATATTAAAAACCGTCTGTGAAAATACTACAGACGGTTATTTGTATAAATCATCTGTGATACTTAAAGCATAGACGGTTCCTAGGAACCGTCTATGATGTAAGCGTCTAATTTAGCCTCTTTTGTAGTAGTGTTTGGAGCAAAATAAAATTCAAAATGACAAACTACGGTGCGAATGAGATCCTATCTTTTTTGACGTAGAAGTGGCACATCATCAAACAAAATCTCATTACTGGTAAATTCTAAAACCAATGCCTTAGGAGTGACAAATCATAAATTTTCTCAAAAAAAAGTGGTCACCGAATTTCGGATGGGAGTCTTAAACAAAATTTGAATGAAATAAACACATCGGCGTGTTCTTGGCTTCTTGCTCACTGATCATGCGGGCGGCGATGTGGGCAGGGGTGGCCGTGACACCCGAGTGAGGGCGATGCGGGCAGCAATTTGGCGCAGTACGAATGAGAGGAGCGCGTAGCCACGGGCACCAACGATAAGTGGGGTGCAGTAGGTGTGAGGAGGACGCGAGAGGAGGCGGCGGCGGCGACGTGTCAGCGGGAGCCAACAGGTGGTGTTAGAGGGATAGGAAGTGATGGACATGTTAAATAACTACAAAATCATGATTGCATGGTTTTTACAAAGTGCGGTTTGCTTTGGTTTGGTCGCTAAAATTGAACTTTGATGTTATTTTCTTTTAGGATATATTGTTAACTAGCTATAAAATCATGATTGTATGAGAGTGCTTTCAAAAATAGGTACGAATCTAATACTACCATATTTGAATTACCAAACCTATATACTATTGAACTAGTTATTAATCAAATATTAAAAAGTTTAAATCTCAAAGTACGTGGACGTCTTATAAAAATCATCGGACGGAATACTTTTATGCCCAAAGCATACTAGCGGTGCTAGCGGTTGCGTGCGTACTCCGATCCTTAATTTGGAACTGTGTCATGGCATCTTTCGATCGGTTTTTCCAGTTGATGCGAGGAATACTTTGCTAAAATATTTTAAGCAACCTGGGATTCCGTTCACACGCTTACTAATTACTTAATTAATATACAGCGTTTTGGTTTGTTCTCTAACTGTATAGAGATAACGTGGGAAATGGTCTTCTGTTCGCTACGCTAATGATTAGGGGAAAGGGGTCTAAAGCGCATCGGAAGCCTGCAACGGCTAGCTACAATACTGGGAGTTTACCATATTATTAGTTAGTGTAATGTCCTATATGTCGATTCGGCGTTTCAGAAGTATTTAACGAATTCGTGGAAATTTCTCTTTCTTCCGTTGAATTGCAAAGACGAGTGTAGGCTGCGGATTTGTCTAAAAAGAAAAAAAAAGAGGGTTGGTGTTAGGGGTGCAAACGGGTCGGATTCGGACGGATATTGCTGTTACCATATCCTAACCCATATTTTTTCTCCGGATTCGGTATCAATCGGATTCGGTACCAATCGGATTCGGTGCCGGATCGGTCGGGATTAACCCGTTTGTAAGGAATGCATGTAGTACAGCAAATGGAGTAGGAGGATGTACTGTCAAGAACTTGATGTTACTACTGAATAGCTGATGTGGAAGATTTTATTTTACCATTGCAAAAGAAAATGAAACGTCAAATAGTATCACTAACATGAAATCAAACTTGAAGACGTATCGGATTTGGACGGATATTGCTGTTACCATATCCTAACCCATATTTTTTCTCCGGATTCGGTACCAATCGGATTCGGTGCCGGATCGGTCGGGATTAACCCGACCCGTTTGCACCCCTAGTTGGTGTGCTATACAGAGAGGAAGGCCAGACTTCCACCCCCCCCCCCACTTTAAGCCTAGGCCGGCCCAACTTAAGGCCTAGCCGACCCCTTTTTTCCCCAACCCTAGGGCACCTCCCCCCCCCCCCATTTTCTCCCCCCACAGCCGCCCCCTCCCTGCCTCCCACCTCCCCCATGTGCCCCCTTCCTCCTCTGCAATCCCTCCTCCAATCTGCAGCACCTCCACCCCTTGGCAACTGAGCAAAAGAGAAGGAGGAGAGGAAGAAGCGGAAGAGGAAGGAGGAGGAGAAGAAGAGGAGTAGGGAGATTTATGTTGGTGGTTAGAGGTGTTTTCTGTGGTCTTTAAGGGTAACAAACAATTTCCTACCCTTTTTGTCCTAGGTGTTTTCTCGATCAGGTTAGTTTTCAGTTAATCGTTTGATCTACGCAGTCTGCTACGTTCTATGAAATTGGGGACCTTTGGTGCGAAATCTGGGATTTCACTTGCTAGAGAGTTGTAGAAGATTTCATTATCTTTCTGTAGAGTTTTCATTCACGTTATTCTGATGAATGGTTTAGGAGTTATGAGCATTACCATGTTTCTGTACAATCTAATCATTCAAGTTTGGGCAGTCGGTGGGAATTAAAAGATTAAAAATAGAAGACGATTTTTCCTACAGAACATATGAATAGAAAAGTTTTAGAGGACTTAGAGACCTAGTTTCCATTTTTTTTCATAATTTTTGGAGAGTGGATTGGGCCCATTAGAGGTTGGAATTTTGCTGTGTAGTAGAGTTGGTTTCATAATTCAATTTTTGTTCGTGGGCAGGTTCAGAGGTCCTAATGATTTTTTATGAATTTTCTCATAATAATGGAAGTTGTAGAGAAAATATTGTAATATAGCTGCTGGTAAAATTTTGTAATTTTTAGAGGAGTGTACTGTCAGTGGTGGTCTGTAGAAGCTCACTGGTTAGAACTCAGAGGGTGTTTCTGTCCTCTGTTTTCCATTGTGAATTACTCCCTTTTAACGACAGAATAAAATTATGGTGTCTTTTGCAAAAGTTATAGCTTTCGTTCTGTAGATTTCAAAAATGCTATTTGATTCTATGGTATGTTTAGTGGATGAAAAGATATGAAAAAGACAGGCAGCGCTGCTGTAGTGAGTTGAGCGTCGGAACGGCAGTTTGAGAGGGAGTTGTTGGGTTTTGGGCATAGTGGCACTTTACCTTTTAGTTATGAATGTTATATTGAGGTTTTGTACTGAGTGATGACTTGTGAATAGGTGGCTTCGCTCCTGACCCTGCTTGAGCTCTTCGCCCTTGCGGTAGAGGCAAGTAAACATAGCAGTTGTTGCTACAATTTAACTTATTAAATTTACTGCCTCCACCATAATTGTTAATGTTTGGTAATTAATCCATCTTTAAATAAAGATGCCCTGCTGCGCTATATGCCTTATTTTACATATTGTTGTCCAAGTGGTTATATATTTCTAATAAATCAATCGTGGCCATATCATACATGTCATAGTATGTCATTTCCATTGAAGCTGTGTCACCGCATCTAGCCATGACCGTACCAGTATAGCATCATACTTTGCCGTAGTACGATGCACACTCTTATGTTGCCAGGTAAGAGTTTAGTGGATCATTTGCATACATATGCATTCCATGATCGATGATTTTTATTCTGAGATCTTAATAGGAATTAGCTCATGAGAATCACTTGTGACATGAGTTAATATCTTGTGGATGCTATTGGTGTGAATTCTGGTTTTAGATATGAACGAGACTACATTGTGGATGATGAAAATTAATTGTTAATGTTTTATCAATATACCGCGAATTGTTAATTTGATGCTTAATCATCCATAGTTTAATTAATTTGTTAAATAGTTTGCTTGCTGAGATTTCATCTCACCCTTGTATTCTCTCTCCCAGGTGATCCTTGAGCATGTTTGGAAAGGGTAGAGCAGCACGGCACCATTACACAAGTCTTCATAAGTTTTGCTGTAATATGTTAGAGGATCTATTATTTTAGATCATTTCTTTATCCCAGTCATCGAGCACTGTAACTTAATGATGCTAGGTCATGGTTAACTTTAGTGTGGTTTGAGTACTCAAAACTAGGTTGATAAAGGATGTTATTGCGCAGTTTTATATTCTTATCCTATTTGCTATTCCCTATTATATGTTATATTGTCATGCTTTCGCATAGCCTTCTTTTTCTGAGGAGGTGCTGCCGGTTTTCCTTGTAATCTAGCTAGTCGTAAGTGTAATTTAGTAGCATCCGAGAGTAATGTGGTTCCCGGGGTGTTACAGTTGGTGAGTTCCATCATGAGGGATTGCGTCTTCTCTTTGTTGATCGATATGGATATATACTATGAAGATGGAAATCTGAACCGTAGACCTGGCAGTTGAGATAGTAATCTGTGATGATTCAGGTTTGTTGCCGTATTATGAATAGTGACCAAGATATTGCCAGTATTGTAGGGATCACATCTGTTAGTTTCTGAAGCTGTTGTAATCTTTTCCATGTATTGTATTGAGTACATATATTTGAGTACGCATATCTCTTGAGTTTTGAGCTTTGGCTCAAGCAGCATAACACTTTCTTGGAGATACAGCCGTCAACTAATTTCCTATCCTGACGGAATGATGGTTCCTATGGTGGCACCTATGGCAACAAACACAATGGAGGCCGAGGTGGATACAATCACGATCATGGGTGAAATCAGTTCCAAAGCCGTGATCAAAGTGGAGGTTGAGGGAAGTCCACATGCCAACTATGTGGAAAATATGGGCATGATGCTTTGAGGAGTCGACAGCGCTTCAATCATGCTTATCAACCTGAAGAACGGTCAGGCAACTTGGTGAATTATGGGAGTCATGTCAGTGATCAAAACTAGTATGTGGACACAGGAGCTACAGATAATCTCACGAGTGATCTTGACCGACTTGTTCTCTAACTGTATAGAGATAACATGGGAAATGGTCTTCTGTTCGCTACGCTAATGATCAGGGGAAAGAGGTCTAAAGCGCGTCGGAATCCTGCGACGGCTGGCTACAAGACTGGGAGTTTACCGCTATTATTAGTTAATGAGTTCCACCTGGAGGGTTTGCATCTTCTCTTTGTCGATCGATATGGATATATAGACATACATGCGACTTGTTCAACCATAACAACAAAAATAGTTGTGTATCTTAATCTGCTCTAGCCGTCCCAAATGCGCAGCAGGCTGCCAAGATTTACACACGCCATGCATAACACCATATTACAAGACAGCTTGCCATTTATACGCATTAATTAATTCCCATATTAGCAAGACCATGTGGTTTCTAATCTTCCCTATAAATACCAACCACCTTGATGCTTAGTGATCACATTACAACATAGCAAATCAATTCGATCTCTCACATGTTAGTAGTGAGCAGCGCACACAAGCTTAATTAGTTCTTCGGCATTCCGTTACATATTTCTGCACTACTGCTCGCTAATTGAGTTTGCTTGAGGAGAAACAAAGACAAATGGCGGCCATTCGTGTCTTCCTCCTTGCAGCAGCTCTCTTGGCGTTGTCATGCTCTCGTGGCGCCATCGCCTCCGATCCGAGCCTTCTCCAGGACGTCTGCGTTGCAGACAAGATGTCTCAAGGTAAAAATGCATACAAAAAAAATTGTACTGCTTGGCATTAACTCGTAGCTAATTAAGCAATTAGTCATTTCGGTTATCTTGTATGAATAAATCCATGCAGTGCGTGTCAACGGATTTGCCTGCAAAGATGCAAAGGACGTCGTGGCCGAAGACTTTTTCTTCTCCGGCCTTCACATGGCCGGCAACACGACCAACAAGCAGGGCTCTAACGTGACAGCCGTGAATGTCGCGCAGATTGGCGGGCTGAACACCATGGGCATCTCCCTCGCTCGCATCGACTATGCGCCCTACGGCCTCAACCCTCTTCATACTCACCCGCGTGCCACCGAGATCTTGACTGTGCTGGAGGGCTCGCTCTACGTCGGCTTCGTGACCTCAAACCCTGACAACAAGCTATTCACCAAGGTTCTCAACAAGGGAGACGTGTTCGTGTTCCCTAAGGGCCTTGTCCACTTCCAGTTCAATTATGGGACATGCAATGTTGTAGCACTTGCAGCGTTGAGCAGCCAGAACCCCGGGGTGATCACTGTAGCCAACGCGGTGTTTGGATCGAAGCCATCCATCTCTGATGATATTCTTGCCAAGGCATTTCAGGTGGAGAAGAAAACAATAGATTGGATCCAAGCTCAGTTCTAAGTGTCTGATCCCATGCACATTTGTTTGCCTATCAAGTCCTATTATTTTCTCTTTTGTCTTAGTTTGCATTTCATTCTTTAAATTATTGCATGTTGACAACCTTGTGTGTTTCGTGTTTCTGTTATCCATGGAACCTTGTGTTGAATGTGTTGTGAAATATTCATATCGTTTATTGGGAAAGTAGTTTAAATTTCTTCTTGGTTAATGTCCTTTATTATGGAATAGTTATCTTCGGTCGTCGTCGTCCTGGTTATGAGGTTATGACCGTAAGGCATCAAATCAATTCTCCATGTCCGATTGAAATTCCCCTCAACTGACATGATGTATCTGTGGAAAGCTATGCTTTATCAAAATAGAGCAGAGTTTAAGAGATGATAATACAAATAAGAATTTCCAACATACAGTTCAAAGCACATATATATGTATAGTTGTAAAGTGCGTGTGAAAATTCTTCACAAGCTTTACTAATTAATGGTATAACAATAAGTGAATCTACCGGCCAGACACCGAAATGGACAAACAAAAGAAATTAGATTGTTTGATAATTTTAATATAATATTAAAGGAATTCACAACCAGAGATAAAAGATTAATTGATGAAAATTGTCGCTCTTTATCTAAAAATGTGAGAACATGTGGAGGTCCTCCCTTGTGTTGAGTAAATGACATTTTTGTTTGATTGGATTAGGCGTTTGAAGTTTTGGATGTGTGAAAAGATTCGAGGTTATTTTCTTTTGGAGTGAATGATCCGGGTTGGTTCTTGGTTGCCTAGCATATCTCTCTTTATGTACAGCTACCTCCACCTTCAAAGCCTCATAAGACACAAGAGTCATTTCCAATCTTAATTAGAACAGAATGCACAAGTAATAGAATCAATGGAATTCTTAGATGCAGTCAATGATAAGATTTTTTTCATTTTTATCTTCAAATGTCTTGTTAAAAGGTTTTATTTCATTAGTGAGTTTCGGACAGTTTTCACATGATTCATTTTTAGCATAATGAATCATTTTAGTCAATTCATTTAATTTTTCTTCTCTAAACTTACAGTGAGTGCATGAATATTTGGGACTGAATTGAAGCAAACTTTTAGTGGCACTATCAAGTTTTATTTCAAGTAAGGCACAGTTGGAGCAAGATGAAGCAATAGCTCCTAAAGCAACAACACCCATGCCAACATGATCATTACTAGACTTGAGTGAGATCATTACTAGACTTGAGTGTCACAAGCTCATTCTTAGTATCTACAAGTTGGCTAACAGCAAAAGAATAAGCAATCCTAAGCGTAACCAACTCAAAGTGTAAAACAAGACAAGCATCACAATTTCATCATTAGGAATAATGGTTTTAAGCCTAACAATTTCTAGGTTCAAATTGTCAATCATGAAATCCTGATTCTTGATTTTCTTAGCTTTTTTCCCCCTAAGTTCTCATTTAGTTCAAACAAGAGCACACTTCATATGCTCGGTCGAGGGATATACCTCATCGGGATCACTCTAGAGATTGTTGCCATCAATGGTTTCATTGGTGATGTCCTCGTTAGCCATGAAGCACATACCAGTAAAGTCTTGGTTCTTCTTCTTACCTCTAGAGTTGTCCTCTATCCCCGAGTCTACATCGCTCATGTTGACTATCTCGAGAGCGAAAAGGATATTGTTGATGAACTTGCGGTAGTTGGTCTTCTTAGACTTTGTATCATGAGATTAAGGACACCTTCGGGAATACTTCTCCTCCTTGCCCTTGAGCTTGGGGCACTTAGCCCAAATGTGGATTGGCCCACCACACTCAAAACAGATGAAGGGGCCACTCCTCTTACAGTTCCTTATATTGTGATAGGCTTTTGTGAATTTGGTAGATAGAAGTGCTAGGTCCTCCTCTAGGAGTCTCTGCAACTGCTTATCACTTAGGGAATGCAAGATAGACAATAAAAACCCAGAAGTGTTAGAAATAATCTTGACTTCGAATTCAAGACGTAGTAGAGTCCGTCTCCATGTGTAACTCAAGTTGAAGTTGTGTCCAACTTGAAGTCCGAATACGTATGCTATTAGGAGATTATTAGCCTATATATTGAGCACGCTTGTAGCCAGTTTTGTAAGAGAAAAGAAAAGTAAGAAAAAAGGGGAAGCAAATAAGATAATAGAGAAATTCAGAAATCCTCCTGTGTTCTCTCCGTTTATTTGTGATGTGTGCGTTTTCTCCTGAATCAAAGTTTTAACAAGAAGAACCAATGTTTAAAGGACTAGAAGAACTACTACAAGTAGGGTCAACTACAAGAACCATCGACTTCATCTCTGGAAGATGCAAGGCGAAGCCAATCTCATGCATCTTCAACATCAAGTAAAGCTTATCCATGGTAAGCTCACTCATGACACTGTTGTCATTGATGAATGTAATCTTCTCAAGGACAATGTAAGAAGGTTAAGGGTTTTGTTGTGATGAACAATTACCATTTTGGAGGAGTGAAAATTTGGAATTGGTAGTTTTGCAGATTTTTCTGGACAGCTTGCAAAGGTGACGTCTGACTGGTCAACTTGTGTTGTTTCGTCCAAAATGGATAATTTTGGGAAATTTAAGTCACAGGATGATTTGGATTGACCTTGGTCTATGCATATGTGTGGTATGATGCATGTTTCAACTAATATGGGTAAGTTGTCAAGAACTTGTGTCAAAAAATAATTTCCTAATATTTGGATGTGTAGGGGTGCTTGGAGTCAACAATGGTTAACTCCAAGGATTGGGGCAAGCTAGTGGCGCATCTACACGTGGCAAGCATTGCAATTGCTTGCAATGGAATACGAAGAGCGGGTCAAAAAATGGTACTTTGGTAAGTTGATCAAAATACTATAAACTACCATGGACCAAAACCAAGGTACATGGGATGCCAGTTTAGGTCAAGAATTAGCTAGGATGATCAACCGGATCAAAGGCTAAGGACTTAACGGATTCAGGCTTATGTGCTTTCAAAAGCATGCAAAGTGTAGTGTGTGTGTAAAACCCATGTTATGTGAGATTAACGAGTCCCCCCATTTGTTCTAAGTTGATGGTATCCATTAAGGTTAGATAGGTTTGGTTGCCTTGTTTATTTAATGGGTTGGGATGGAGACTTGCAAGTTAACCATCCTAGCTTTATTTATTAAAGCCAATTGTTCTAGGATTAGGGTTTGAGAAGCGTGAGTTCTGTGGTGTTCACTCTTGTCATCTAGGTGGAGTGGCTATCAAACCTTCATACTCAAGTAGAAATATATCAATTTTGTTTATTTCTCATGTATCCCTCATATTTTGGCTGATTTGCTCTTGTTTTGGTTGGTTTTGATCTTGCCTCTTGCCTATTTTGATCTTGTTGGATGTGAAGGATGAGGTAATGATGGCGATATACCTTGAAAATCAATCCCTATCCATCTTGGCACCAAGTTTAGCAAGTTCTTGAAGTTGTCTGGTTTCTCCTTGATTTGGCCTCTCTGAGTGATCTCATGATCTAGTTGTTTTTGTCATGATTCCCTAGATATTATAACTTGCTGTGATATATGGGACTATATCTAGAGCCATATTGGCCATCATTCACCCACTAGAAAGTTATATTCGCCGTTTCAACTTTTGCTCGGTTTTGGTGCAACCATCCTTCAAATGGAAAAAGTTCAGAAATTTGGCAACAATATTCTTAATCATTGATTGGAATAGGTTTTTGACATCCTAGACAACGTGCATATGAAATTTTAAGTGATTTAGAGCCTTGGTTTGAGAGTTTGGCTTAATTTGTAGTTTTGCCCCTTTTTTGCAGTAGAGCTTCCTGAACCAAAACATCCCAATTCGTTTAAGTTCTTTGAAGATTTTTGCTGGGATAGGTTCTTAAGGTCATGATCTTTCTTTGGTTTAAGTTGCAAGTCTTTTTTGATCTGCGGTTCAAAAGTTACATGAATTTTTATATTTGAAATAGTGTCGCTTTTATGTTCACCAAGCTGATTTTACTCTAGCGTAGTGAATTTTTAGAATCTTGGTTTCTTGATCTTCATAGGTTCTCCTAGCTATTGGAGTAAAGAATTGGTGAATACTTGGGGAACATTTAAAGGTCCCATTCACCTCCTCAGTTGTCATAGCGGTCCTACATATTCATTCTCCAAACCTTCACATCTAGAGTACCAAGCACGTGACGTGCATTCTCAGACTCAAAATAAGTAAGTCATGTAAAGACTTGAATATGCAAATCTTAAATCACTATGTACTCTACACTAGTCCAGGATCATATTAGTGCACACAGGGAAACATAGGTGAAATATCGACCACATCACTTAGGTTTCACTACCGAGTAGGCTAACCACCAAGTCGAAAAAGCCTCCTCTTACACCAACATAACATCTCAATGACAAAATTAATGTTGAAATTTTACAAATTAATCAGTTAGGTCTATCCCATACTATATATGTGGTTGTATGATAAAGCTTAGATTAGTGGCGCACAAAGTTAAGTACTTAGAAATTAACTAGGCAAGACATCCACATCCCAAAAAGTGCTAGCCACACTTTCCCATTTACCGCATGATCAGTCGCCCAAGTGAAAACCATTTTGTATAACCAACACCAATGACACTGCCCATGTCATGGTACTTAAATTTTATAACTGTGGCTGACCACCATGATTTAGTATCTCATTAAGTCAAAATTAATTAATTATTCCACATGTGATAATGAGCCCAACATACTACAAGCATAGATAAGCTTAGTAAACATACAACCCATGTGACAACTTGTATTGCATCACTAGATAATTACCCATTTGATGATAGTGACAATGGAATAGTGGCATTATAATTTAAAATAAAATAACAAATAAATAGATTTAAGAACTAAGTTCAATATGATCAAAGGACATGACTTGCCTTGGCCCTGCTCAGTTACCAACTCTTGAACTTCTGGTCTCGCTTCGAAGACGTTATCTAACGAGAGGGAAAGTGAACAAAGTACAAATAAATTCAAATGAAATTCAAAAACTATAAAACTATAACAAAAATATAGAGCCCAAATTTAGATAAATTTAGAAAAAAAGAATGAGGTCAATCAGAGCTAGGATGGAGAAGAACATGCTCTAGGAATATTAATTCTAAGAAAAGGAAAAAGAGAATTCTAATTGGTTTTTGGAATTGTTTTTCTAAAGGAAATTCGGAATTATAATGTTAGCAAGGTCTACTGTGCTGTGGACTAGGTCTATGAAATTGTGTTAGTCGATGGTGGACTCGTTTCATGGAACAGTGGATGTGCTGAGATGGCGGCTGATTAGACTCTACGGCTGATGTAGCGATGATGTGGCATGAAACGTGGTAGACCCAAGGCATAGTTTGGCTGATGTGGTAGTGACATATGGTGCTAACATGGATGATGATGTGGCACCAACACATGGCTCCTAGGGCTGACGTGGATGCTAGCGTGGCAATGCTGATGAGGCTCGATCTACGGCACAGTGCTACCGGCATGCAGGTCCCACTTGTCAGTGGCTCGGTGTACGTGGACTGGGTTCACGGAGAAGATGAAGGGGTGGCCGGTGTGGGGTGATGTTAGCACTAACATTAGCTCGATGCATGGCTCGGGGCGATGGTTCGACAGCCAAAGGGATGCTTGGGCGAGACAAACGAGGGGCCGACGAAGCATGGCGGTGAGGCTATAGGTGGCGAGGCAGAGGGCGGGGAGGGAGGACGGCTTGGTGGGTGCTCACCAATGGCAGGATGATGGTGACTCAGCATGATTGATGAGGCTCAGGCGACTTAGAGGAGAGGGAAAACGAGTGGGCTCGGCACTATTTAAGGCACAAACATTGAGGTTGTCAACTCAGGAACAGTGCTGAGTCTAGAGCCCACATGCCAGGTGGCGACATCGCACTGGACATTGAAAAGGGAGTCCAGATCGGAGACAGTAGCCTAGCAGGAGGCCCCACCCATTAGTGGAATGGAGAGGAGAGATGACTGAGCGACGAGGATGTGTGATGTGTGGTGAAGCAATCCAACGGATAGGTGCCAAGTGCCACGGGCGAATGGGCGTGGCGAATAACGCGAAGGGCGACGCGTGGCGCATGGGGGGAGGTAGGACAAGCTGGAGAAGGACCAGAGTGAAAAGTGGACCGAGCTAAGGGCTTTGGCCCAAGAGGCTTGTTTAGGCAATTTAGATAATTTTTTAATTTTAGAAATTCAATTGTGCTCTAGAAAATAGCAAATAAATCCAAAAATCCCAGAAAATTTAGAAAAAGTCCTTGCATCAAAAGGAATCCAAATAAAACAATTTGAGAATAACTGAACTTTAAAGTTGTCATATTAAATATTTTAAATTTCTAAAAATCCATATTAAACTTTAGTTGATTCTAGAAAAATCCAAATGGTGAATTTTATTTTAAAAGCTTCAAAAAGCACTGAAAATAGGATGGTACGAATCTCCCCCCTAAACAAAATCTCAACCTCAAGATTCAGGCTCACTTAAGAGAATAGGTTTGGAAACTCCGCTCTGAGATGCTCCTTGTGCTCCTAGGTTACTTCCTCCTCTGAATAATTGATCCACTAAACTTTGCAAAAATGAATGACCTTACTCCTGGTCACACATTCTCTGTAACATCCCAAAGAGGGAACTATTGTAAATATGAAAATTTTAAAATCTTTTATTTGTGTTTTCCAGTCTTGTAAAAAAATTTGGCGTTTATTTGAATTTCTTGATTTGGGGTCCTTGCTAAAAATCCAAATTAATAAAATGTAGATCTTGATCAAGAACCAAGACTGAAAAATCAAAGAAAGGAAATATCAAAATTCCTTTGCATGTCCTATAGTCTGGAGAAAAATAATAATAATTAAATTAACACTGGAAAGCTTAAGATCAGGAATGTGAAATTTAAATCAAAGTTAATATTAATTTTTTTCGCCATCTAATTAATTTAGCCAATTACCAAATTATGGAATTTCCAAAAAAAGAAAACATCTTCTTGGGCCCATCCCATATTTTTTTCCTTCTCTCAGCCCATTTCTTTTTCTCCTAGCCCGCCGGCCTCTTCTTTCCTCCAGGTGTTCAGCCCACCCGACGCCTCACACCTCCTCCTTCCTCCTCCCTTCTTCCTTGCCCCTGCCATTCACAGCCGACGGCCCAGCCGTGCTCGGGCAGGCTGTGCCACCCCGGTTTTGTCAATCACCACCTCTGCTCCCCTCCGGCCACGGTCGCCGTGCACGTCACCGGCCCACCCTGGCGCTCCTCTCTTTCTCCCTCCTTCCTCCATTTCCCCCTACGCCAACAGCAGCCTCGCTGTCGTGCATTGGCCCTATGCCAGCCCGAGCCGTCGCATCCCGTGAATCTCGCCGCCACTGTTCCCCTGCTGTGCATACGCCCACGCGCGTCTGTGCGACGCCGTACCCCGCGCGCTGTTTGTCAGTCAATGACAGCAGTAGCCGCTCGCCACCCACGGCGCCATCCCTGCTCCAAGCCGTGCACACCCGTGACACCTTGCCCCACATGGCCTTGTTGTCTTTGCACGCTGCTTGCCAAACAACCTCAACAGAGCTGCTAATCGCTGGCTATAAGAAGCCCCAACGCTACTGAGCCCCTCTGTGCCCGCATTGGCCTACCCGTGCCTCCACATCGTCCCGCCTCGAGTCCCCTTGTGAGCCAACCACATCATGCCATGTTCCCAGGCCTCACCTCCCTCCCCTACCAATTAATTGGAGTCTCAGCCACCAAGGATCGCCGGAGTCGCCATTCCTCCCATACTGGCCACCACCGCCTTCCTCGCCGCTATCCCCAACTTGGCGCAAGGCTCCTTGATTCATCCGGTGTGGAGCATCACCACGTGGCTCTGAAGCTTCCCCAAGCACCACTTTGGTCTACCCCTCACCTTAGCTCACCGGCACCGTGCCCCTGCCTGCACCGCCACCGATCACCAATGCCAACGCTCCTCGTCGCCTCCCTGCCACCATAGGTAGCATGGTAAGGTTCCCCACGACTAACTCTTGCTCGTGCTCCCCCTATTTCTCTCCCTCCTCCCTCCAGCCGCCGTCGCCATTAAAGGTCTCCCCCATCATTCACTCTCCACTGCCGCCAGCCCACCATAGCGCCCCCTGGCTGAAGCCGCCACCGCCAAGGGCATCCTCGCCTTGGGGAGTTCCCATTTTGGCCACCACTGGCACCTGCCCAGCCGACCCCCACCAGCAACGCCGCCCTGCCCCTTCGCCGTGCACCTCCTCTGTTTTGACCAAACCACTGCCCCCTCTGTTTCTTCTTGCTCTGCCCTATCTCTCTCTCTCTCTCTCTCTCTGTATGATTGGTGGGCCCAAGTGCTAATTCTCATTCCATTCTAGGAATTTAAAATAGTTGCATAAGATCAAATAAAGTATAATGACAAGAAATCAGTTAAGGATAAGAAGAAAATTATAAAACCAAATCAGGAATATGAAGTACCAGTCTATACAACATAAAATATAGAAATTTATTCTCGGACTAATGTCTTATCAATAAAGATTAATATATTACCTCTCTTGTAAGATTGATAGATCATGCCATGAATGGTTCTTCCAAAGTGAATAGTAATGCAAATAATTAACATAACTCCCCTAAAAAGGATGTTGAGACACAATTCAATGGTGAAACTAAATTAAAAGGTTTTTGTAATTTAAAAGTGCTATAATTTAATGCCAAACAAGAGATTAGCAAGCTAATCATTGTGGGAAAAATCGATGTAAGAGTTTTAAAAAAGTTACATGTTATCAAGAGATGTTAAAACTATGCGAAGGACATCTCGATGCTCTTAGTTATGCCTCGACAAACTTACATCCTAATTGCACACCCTATTAGATCGCCCAAATAATAGCTATCAAATCCTTACCCCCAAGATCTGGATGTTCCATACAAACAAAAAACTAATTGGTATAACAAAATTCTGTCATATAAGATAACCATAATCTGCTCATCTCCAAAAATCATGAGGCCCCTCTTTTAAAACAATGCTTAAAATAATTTTTGGTAAATCATTTAAATCTAAGTCTCCAAAAATTATCTATAAAATGTCGAGATTTAAACCAAGGGTCACCTCATATTTGTTTAAAACACTCTAAAAATAACTGAAGCATCAATAATCTTTTTGTCAGTACCCTGGTTAATCTCTGCCATCCATCCATATGCCTTGCCTAACCCATAAAAATTCCTTAATAAATATAAAGTAAATAAAGCAAGATCGAGCCTCGGTATCTTGTAATCGGCTGTGTCTAACCACATTCTAATCTAAAAATTGAATATCCTCGTGCATATTCCTTCTACACCGATCCTTCCTTTATATCCTTTCCCAGTGAAGTTACTCCGTCACTTCGCTTCCACTCAAAAATTCGTTTGACTCCATCTCTATCCTGCAAGTCACTACATCTTCCCTCATACCCTTAATCATAGAGAATTATAAATAAACACAATTAAACTTATTTGGACTCTTGCTGGAGTTGCCAGTTGTTAGTCATGTAAATAGTCACTGGAGCCACGAAGAGACGACAAGTTTGAGCAGGATCAAGACTTGGAAAGAGACGAAGATCAATAATCCAAATAATTAACTGAGAAGGCTTTGAGTAAGATCAAGGTCATGGTAAATCGAGCAAGGCAAGTCATCACTTTGGTAATATTGATCCTACATTTTATGCAAAATTATGTTCCTTTAAATTAGCAAATTGCATGCTTAATTTATTATGCAAATGTATGTTAAGACTTATGGTAGTTACATGCCTATTTGATGTTTTAAATACTACTATGCCTTTCCATTGACACTTGAATTACTTGGCCATTTCACCCTAGATGTTAATGATAACTTTACTAGCTATAGGTCATATTGAAATGTCATGCTAGTGTTATCAAGTCCAGGGCACTAGTGGCCCTGATCATCAATCTTTAAATATGAAAACTGGTTTTAGGACAGCCACAAGATGTAAGTGGCTGATAATTTGTGACAACTTAATTTATGCTTCTCAAAACCATAAAAACCTGCTATAGCTGTCTAGGCGAATGGTAAGAGGGGTGGGTGTGGATGTAACCTTGAATGTTCCCACGTATCTTGGTGCAAGCCTCCCTTTCATCTGACATCTCTTGACTCCTTTGAATGGCTTAATCTCGAGATACACATAATCATCTGGCTCAAAACTCAACTCTCGATGAAGAGTATCTGCATAACTTTTCTATCTAGCCTGAGTAGTTCTTAAACTTTCCTAGATTAATCAAACTTTTTGCTCGGCTTCTCTTAAACATTCCAGACAAAAAATTTGACCTTCCCAACTCTCATTCTAGTTGAGAGGGGTTATGCATTTTCTGCCATACAAAGCTTCAAACGGTGACATTTGTAGACTAGTCTGATAACTATTATTATAGGAGCACTCTGTGAAAGACAAACAACTATCCCACTTGGCTCCATGGTCTAACACACAAGTTCTTAGCATATCCTCAAGAATCTGGTTCACACACTCAATCTGTCCATCGATCTAAGGATAATACACTATATAGAAATTCAGATGAGTACCCATGGCTTCATGGAAACATCCCCAAAATCGTGACATAAACTACGATCCACAATCGGACACTATCTTCTTAGGCACACTATGGAGACTTACGATTCTTGACACATATAGATCTGCCAACTTATCACCTGCATAGGTTGTCTTGATCAGGATGAAATGAGCAACTTTCATCAAACGATCCACAATTACCCAGACTGAGTCAAATCCTTCCTTTGTCCTAGGCAATCCTGTAATAAAGTCCATACCGATTTCTTCCCACGTCCACTCAGGAATTCTCAATGGTTGCAACAAACCTGCTAGTCTCTGATACCCAGCTTTAACTCTTTGGCACATGTCACAAAGTGCAACATACTTTGCTATCTCTTGCTCCATGCTAGGCCACAAATACTTGTCCTTGATATCCCTGGTTATGGACAATGCTCAGTGATTTCACATGAGGGGGTAGATATTTCATAAAACCTGGTTGGGCTAAGTCTGGGAAGTGCATGGTTTGTTTAGTGGTGATTCATTACATAAATGGTTAGTTCACGGGTGGTTCATTGGTTGGATGGTCTGTTCACTTATGGGTTATTCAATTCTTTTGATTATTTACTTATTAATTATTTTTAAGTTTGCTTTCAATCTGTTTATTGTATTTACTTTAAATTATTGCGTTCTGCAAAATAACCACTCAGTCATCATTTGATAAATCTTGTATAATTATATTGCATTCTTATTACAAACGACTTGATGAATACTCTATATCCTTCTGGCTATATCCATATTTCCTCAGTTGAAGAAGAAGAATTATATCAACCGGGGGTACCTGAAGGAGAATATTTCGAGGACTTCTCGGATTAGGGTCTTGTTTCCCAGTCGATTGTTTGTGGGCATGTTGAAATGTAAATTTAGCAATAAAGTGGCAACTCTGATAATTAATTATATTTGAGTATTTTCTTAATTATTCGCGAATATAGTCGATATTCTATCTATGCTTCCACTGTGCACTAGCGTGATCTTGGTCTAGTGTAGTATATACAGAGAGTCCAGATTTGCATATTCTGGTCTCGACACTCATACCCTCGTGTCTTTACAAACATGATGATGTACTCTTTTGGCAAGTTGCCTCTCTAGTGATTGTCGTATGATATATACCGTGTCGAAAATGCCTGGTTAGATATATCTTGATGCTTGGTTCAGCTTTAGTTTGACTATACTAGTTGTATCCTAAATCATAGAGTTACTTCTCCTAGGCTTTTGTAGCTTAGGTCAGATATAGCTTACGGACTCAAGAGTAACTCTTACTCTTTTAATCCTTTTGCGGGTGTGGTAGGATGAAGGAGAGGAGTGTGTAGCCACGGGCACCAACGGCAAGTGGTGTGCAGTAGGTGTGAGGAGGCGGCGGCGACACGGTGTCATTTGAGGGATACGAAGCGATAGAGATGATGTTAAATAACTACAAAATCGTGATTGTATGATTTTTATAAAGTGCAGTTTGCTTTGGTACCACTTCTCTGGGCCAAGATGCTACCACCTCTGCAACTCTTACCATTTCACTATCAACTAGTAGGAATTTGAGCCAACAATCAGTTTATTTAAATTACTGCGTTCAGATACAACATAGCATTTTTGACAGTTACTCTAGCCTAGTAACAGCTAAAGTACATAGACAAAGGTGATACAAGAGTGCTGCTGGTTTGTGCCGGTTATCCATGTGCTACTCCCGCCCGTGCCTGACGCCTTCAACGGTCACCTAAAAACATCAACAAAGCAAAGCTGAGTCCACCGACTCAGCAAGTACAAAGCAAAACAGCAAATAACATGTTCATTCATTAGACCATTATCATTCCATTTTCATTAACCACTTTTCCAGTTAACCTCTTTCCCCTTTAACCACTTTACGTTTTGATGATCAGTTCATCACGCATACGCACATGCACTTCTTTCTCATCTCTTTAGCTTATACTACTTAACGGTTATCACTTCCAATCTCTGTGGACTGCACCTCACTATCTCTATAACTATTCTACCGCCATCACTTCCCAGTTATGGGAGCTAATCCCCACTATCTCTGTACTGTTCTACTATCATCACTCCCCATTTCTGCGAGCTATACATCACTATTTCTGTAGTTATTTCACTGTTACCACCTTCCATCTCTGTGAACTACACATCACTATCTTTGTAATTATTTTACTGTTATCACCTCCCATCTCTGTGAGCTATACATCACTATCTCTGTAATTACTTTACTGTTATCACCTCCCATCTCTGTGAGCTATACATCACTATCTCTGTAATTATTTTACTGTTATCACCTCCCATCTCTGTGAACTATACATCACTATCTCTGTATCTATTTTAGTATTAACTCTTTTATGCAATACAATGCATCTGTAACTGTATCACTGTTCTGTACTGTTTTCATGCAATGCAATGTATCTGTAATGCGTCTGTAACTGTAGCTTATACCGGTATAGCGGAGCGTCCACCCGTCGATGGACCACTCGCCTCGTCCTCTTTCATACGAGGTCTCAACCTCCACTCCCGTGGAGAACCTACCTCTGTAGGTCTTATTCAAGAGCACTCTGGACTAGTCGTACGACTTTCTCACCGACCTGGCTCTTATGCAATTGCATGATGCAATATGCTCCAAATGTGAATGCCTAATCATAAATGTTACTCATCAAAGTATGATTAGCATATGACCACAGGCATCGTCTCATAAATACTGTAAATCATGGCATGGAAATACGAAATCATAAGTACAGTAGAACATGGCACGAAAGACATAAGATACCCCTCATTCATCACAATCCACTGTTCTACCATGCACTTGCAAGTTCATTTAGGCATATCAATTTGCTATGTCTTAACGATCATCATTCATCTTTTCTCAATATGCACCCGGAAAAGGTAAACTTACCCCCAAATTATTCAATTTAACCGAAATCACTACCCGAATTCACCGCTTTACAATGCACTTGCCTGGTTAGCCTCGGGGATGACGCGTGGATGGCTCCGCCCCGGGATCTCCACCTGCGTGCACATCGACCCGACTCAACGGCAAAACAAAATACCAGAGCTTAACGGGTATCATCAATCTTAAGCGCAAATCCCAATCTTGGCATAAATGCACGGGTTTTGAGGGACCTGTCGCGCAGGTGCCGAACCCATTTTTTTCTCTCTCTTTCTTTTTCTCCTCTTTTCTTTTTCTCCTCTTTTCTTTTTCTCCTCTTTTCTTTTCTTTTTTTTTCTCCTCTTATCTTTCTTTCCTTTCCTTTTTTTTCCTTCCTTTCCTCACCTACCCGGCCTTCTCTCTCCTCCCTATCTCTTTTGGCCGAATGGGCCTCCCCACTTTTTCCTCTCCTGGATCCCCCCTATCCTCTTTTCTCTCTCATTCCCCCAAATCTCTCCCTCTCTCTCTACTCTAACCGGCCGAACGGCCTTGCCCGGGGGCGGCGCGGCGGCGCGCATGGCCGGCCGGCATCGCCGGCCCCCCCCACACCGTCGGCTACCCCGCCCCCTCTTTCTCTCCTCCCCTCTCTCTCCCGCCTGGAGCCGGCGCGACGGCGCTCGGCCGGCGACCTCGCCGGCCCCCCTCCACCGCCGGCGGCCCCCTGCCTTCTCCTCCTTCGCCGCCTCTATCCCCCTCGCGTGCGGCGCTCGGGCGCATCTATGGTGGCGTGGTGGTGCGCGGCTTGGCCGGCGTCGCCGCCCCCCCTTACCGCCGGCGCCCCTTCCGCCTACCCACGCCTCCACCTCCTCCTCTCCCGTCTGCTCGGCCAGGAGGCCCCAGGCGGCACTTCGCGGTGCCGGCCCCTGGCCCGCCACCAGTGGCCCTGCCGCCCCCCCCCCCCCCCCCCCCCGCCTCCCGCCTTCTCCTCCCCGCGTCCCCTCTCCTGCGCGCAGCTAACCGGCCGGCCCGTCCCAGATCTGGGCGCGCGCGGCGGCGCATGGCTCGTGGCCGAGCTGGCAACGCCGGCGTCCCCTTTCTCTCTCCCTCTATGCGTGTGTGGTGCCATGGGGTTGAGGGGTGGAGGGCGAACCCGGTGGCAGCTTGGCGCATGTCCGGCAATCCCTCCATGCACACGCTTAATACACAGCGTTTTGGTTTGTTCTCTAACAGTATAGAGATTACATGGGAAATGGTCTTCTGTTCGTTACGCTAATGATTAGGGGAAAGAGGTCTAAAGCGCGTCGGAAGCCTGCGACGGCTGGCTACAAGACTGGGAGTTTACCACTATTATTAGTTAATGAGTTCCAACTGGAGGGATTGCATCTTCTCTTTGTCGATCGATATGGATATATAGACATACATGCGACTTGTTCAAGCATAACAACAAAAATAGTTGTGTATCTTATTCTGCTCTAGCCGTCCCAAATGCGCAGCAGGCTGCCCAGATTTACACACGCCATGCAAAACACCATATTACAAGACAGCTTGTTCCTACACAATAACCATTTATACGTATTAATTAATTCCCATATTGGCAAGACCACGCATTAATTAATTCCCATATTGGCAAGACCATGTGGTTTCTAATCTTCCCTATAAATACCAACCACCTTGATGCTTAGTGATCAATTCGATCTCTCACATCTTAGTAGTGAGCAGCGCTCACAAGCTTAATTAGTTCTTCGGCATTCCGTTACATATTTCTGCACTACTGCTCGCTAATTGAGTTTACTTGAGGAGAAAAAAAGACAAATGGCGGCCATTCGTGTCTTGCTCCTTGCAGCAGCTCTCATGGCGTTGTCATGCTCCCGTGGCGCCATCGCCTACGATCCTAGCCTTCTCCAGGACTTCTGCGTTGCAGACAAGATGTCTGAAGGTAAAAATGCATACAAAAAAAATTGTACTGCTTGGCATTTACTCGTAGCTAATTAAGCAATTAGTCATCTCGGTTATCTTGAATTGTATGAACAAATCCATGCAGTGCGTGTCAACGGATTTGCCTGCAAAGATGCAAAGGACGTCGTGGCCGAAGACTTCTTCTTCTCCGGCCTTCACATGGCCGGCAACACGACCAACAAGCAGGGCTCTAACGTGACTGCCGTGAATGTCGCGCAGATCGGCGGGTTGAACACCATGGGCATCTCCCTCGCTCGCATCGACTATGCGCCCTACGGCCTCAACCCTCTTCATACTCACCCGCGTGCCACCGAGATCTTGACTGTGCTGGAGGGCTCGCTCTACGTCGGCTTCGTGACCTCAAACCCTGATAACAAGCTGTTCACCAAGGTTCTCAACAAGGGAGACGTGTTCGTGTTCCCTAAGGGCCTTGTCCACTTCCAGTTCAATTATGGGACAAGCAATGTTGTAGCACTTGCAGCGTTGAGCAGCCAGAACCCCGGGGTGATCATTGTAGCCAACGCGGTGTTTGGATCGAAGCCATCCATCTCTGATGATATTCTTGCCAAGGCATTTCAGGTGGAGAAGAAAACAATAGATTGGATCCAAGCTCAGTTCTAAGTGTCTAATCCCATGCACATTTGTTTGCCTATCAAGTCCTATTATTTTCTCTTTTGTCTTAGTTTGCATTTCATTCGTTAAATTATTGCATGTTGACAACCTTGTGTGTTTCGTGTATGTTTCTGTTTATCAATGGAACCTTGTGTTGAATGTGTTGTGAAATATTCATATCGTTTATTGGAAAAGTAGTTTAAATTTCTTCTTGGTTAATATAATGTCCTTTATTTTGGAATAGTTATCTCCTGCTATTGTATTCTCGCCCCCCCCCCCCCCCCGGTACTTCCTGCACCTTCCACTACTACAAAAGAGGCTAAACTAGACGCTTACATCACAGACGGTTCCTAGGAACCGTCTGTGCTGCAAGTATCACAGGCGGTCCATATAAATAACCGTCTGTGGTATTTTCACATACAGTTTTTAATACAAACCGTCTATGAAGTATCATAGACGGTTCTTATCTAGAACCGTTTGTGATAATGGCAGACATCACAGATGGTTCTTATCAAGATAAGAACCGTTTGTGATATTTCATTGGCGATTTGTATTAAAAACCGTCTGTGATAATGAAGTTATCATACACGGCTTGTATTAAAAACCGTCTGTGATATGTTATTAACACCTTTGATCTTGTGCAACATTATACCTTGTCACCCTAGATAAAACTCTAGTTAGTATACTAGTATTAGCTAGAGAGTTTTATATCAAATGCTTAGACCTGTTTAGATATAATCTTTGTTTTGGGATAAGCTTTTCACATAAAATGATGAGCTTTTCAAAGATATTCTTGACTTCGGTGAGTCAAGAAGGATCACAAAATATTTCAAAATAAAATATAAAATCTGGTTTAGACTTAGCCAAATGGTTAGGTGGTGGGTGCAGATATGCACTGTTGTTCGGTGACACAGTGTTGATTGTTGGGCACAAGGGTATGTGGTTTGAGCCTAAGTCAAATTAAGGACCGGTCTGTGAGCTACTATTGCAAAGCCCTATCATACTACCATAAGGCTGTTATGGGATAGTCCTGACTGATTAATTTGTGAGTCCCAACTTGAGTCTCGTCATAGGTTGAAAGTGAGTGTGGCGTAGGCCATGAGAAGTTTCACTCGGCTCAAGAGGAGGTCCCGGTCTAGTGGATTCCTTACTGGGGTGAAACCTTAGTGTTGGCTTGGCCAGGTTGAAGGCTTTGCATTGTAAAGGTCTTGTCATGATCTCTCCACCGCACACCTAAGGAAGTGTCTTAATCGTGTGGCAATATGAGATGATCATGTCTTGTGGGTAAAGTTGTACAACCTCTACAGAATGTATAATCGATCCTAGATAGCCGTGCACACGGTCATGAGCATGCTGAGTAAAGTTTTTCATGGATTGGACTTTATTTTTCAAAAATGGTTTTTGAAAAAGCTTATGGATGGATGAAATCCATGAGAGATTGAAAGCTTATGAATGGTTGGAATCCATGAGAGATTGGAAGCGTATGGATGGATGGAATCCATATGAGAGTTTTTGAAAAAGATGGTCTAGGTGGGATGCCCGTGGTTAGGTTAGTGTGGGGGATGGACCTGCACTAACAGTATTAATTTCATTTACAATTACTGATTTTACTTACTGTATTAAATTCAGCAATTTTAATCTATTTACTGTATTTCTTTAAATGTTTTTTTACGCACGAATAACCCTATATGCCTCCCTTTGTTGCCTTTATCATTATGTTGCATTTCTCCGTGTGACTTGCGGAGTACAAGTTTCTACTCACCTTGCTATCTCCACACAGAGGAAGATGACTTTGCCTACGGTGAAGACTTGGACGAGTAGGCCGCGTCTTACTATCGTTTGCCTGTGGGCAGGCTTGTTGGGCTTCTTCCACTTTGGTGTTTATATTTTGCTGCTTATGTTTAATTTTGGCCCATTGGTCGTAGATGTAAACTTTGGCAATCATGCCCATATTTAGTTAATAAATGTCATTATGGTTGATATGTATCTTTGTTGTCCGCTGTGAGCACTAGCTGATCCTGGACTAGTGCGATTTACACCGAGGATCTAGGAGTTCTTGCTCTGGGGTTCGACACCGGTGTAGCTCCCAGGTTGAAACAAACTAGCGTCGGGGTTGCTTCTGCGAACACTTGTTAGCATAGTGATCAAGCTCATGACACTTGAAATACGTAATTGCTACAACAAAATTGGCATTCCTCTATGGTTGGTTACTAATACTAAAAGGGCATGGTCCCGACACATTACGAGGCTTAGTGCTGGAGTCCTAAATCTTGACTATTGAGGCACACATGTCGGTTGATATGCATTGAAGCGAGCCTTCTGGAATTCATGCATCTCGGCTCCTTGCTGCATCATCCTTCTCTTACAATACTCTTCCAACTCACTGTGACTCTCTTCAAAGAGTATTACTTTATCCACCATGTTATGAAAACTGGCATAGTCCTTGCCCACAATATCCTTCAAAGCATAACAAGTTAGTTGAATGAACTTCTTAAGATATTCACTCACCGACATGTTCATCTGCTAAAGCATACTAATTTTTGGGCCTATTGCAACGGCGCCGAAACGTTGCAATAGGCCCAAAATGGTTGCAATAGCACCTATTGCAACGGTAACTTTTCGTTGGGAGGCGTGGCAAGAAGTTGCGTGGTCTAAAGTTTGGGCCACGGTATTTCGGTTCATTGCAATAACGTTTACCTATTGCAACGCAATAAAGCATTGCAATATATAGTTTATGCAACAATGTATTGCGTGGCAAAAACAACTATTGCCACGCAATTAGGCGTTGCTGTAGATAGCATTTGCAACATACCGATTTCGTTGTTGTAAGTTAAATTGCAACGAAAACTGGTGGTAGCAATAGACTATATTGCCACGCAGAGAATTCGTGGTAATAGATTCAATTGCCACGTAAAGAATTCGTGGTAATAGATTCAATTGCCACGCAAAGAATTCGTGGTAATAGGACAGAGTGCTATTGCCATGCAAAGAATTTGTGGTAATAGGACACAGTGATATTGCCACGCAAAGAATTCGTGGTAATAGATTCAATTGCCACGCACATACTTTGGTTGCAACAGCCTCTATTGCCATGCTTGATATTTTCGTTGCCATAGCTTCTAATGCCACGCTTGATCTTTTGTTGCTATAGACTCTTTTGGTACGCTGTTTTTTCGTTGCTATAGCATATATTGCCACGCCAAAAGTTGAAGGGAATAGTGTATATTGCAACGCATTGCTTTAGTAGCAACAAGAATTATTGCAACGCCATTAATGTTTGTCACAACAAGAATCAACTGATGTAGTAAAATCATTATATCAAAAATAGAATTTGCTGCTACACATATCTGAAATGAAACCAACTTTGTTTGTGACAATAATTTGAAGTTGTATTACAAGCATCACTAAAATGTCCCTAGCTATCACTGCATTGAAGCTTGGCTTGACCTCGCTGAATAGCTTGAATTGACCTTAGCTTCCCATGGCTCGAGCACTGCACTCAATTTATTCCTTCCTCCTGAATAAAATCATTCAAAATGGCATATGCATCAGTTGTTCAGCTCATCACGACAGTAACACATTGTAAATGGAATAAATTTTCATAACATGAATACATATGTTCATTACTGCATCAATGCAACTGTCTAGAGATATAGACATGATTGTCAAAATATGTAGAGCTCAAGAACCACCAGAAAAATGGTACTACACTGCTGTTCGGTTTGGCAAACAACACCAAGGGCCAAAAGAACGTACAAGAAGAAACTGATAGCTGCATAAGACCCAAAGCCAGAAATGCATTCGGCAACAATAAATGCTGAATGGGAAGAGATGCTCAAGAGCAATTCCCAAACAAAAATCTGCTACCTGTACTCTCGGCAAGGAGGTTGATTAAGCATGCATGGCCAAAATGAGTACTACTGCTGCCGAAAGAAGCAAATGCCAAAAGAAAACTTGAGCAAACAAGAATAGGACAGCAAGATACACACATCATTCGGCCAATCAAAATGAGACAATAATTGCTGGCCTAGACATGTACTGTTAGGAACAACCGAAAACAAAAGTTGGTGTGCTGTCCATCACCCAAAAGAAATAAGGCAGCTGCTCATGACCGAACTAGAAGCAGCCCACTGGATTGTTGTAAATATTGCGGTATAAGCATATTTATATATTTAATTTCAGCCAAAACAATAACATAAAGGACATATTTCCAGCATAATGAGAATGACATAAATTGCATGTAACAATGTAATTCTATCTTGCCATTCAAATTCACACATATATACAAAGAATATAACATTAATACTGCTGGAAATAACAATATATATAACAGTCATAAGTACAATGGAACAATTTAATATAGCATAACACAAATTAAGTGTTTTATTATTGCTCTCAGAACAGAGTAGCGCAAAATCAAATATTTTGGCCTTCTCATGCACATGTCCATACTCTTCATATATAATCTTGTTACTAAATCTGGATTTGAGCTATAAATCTAGTAATTGAACCGGCCAAAGATACAGAGATATTCAACTACCAGTTGTAGATGTTTACATGCACAAATAATAGGACAGTATACTCTCAAAATGCTGACCGAAGACAGCAAGAAGTGACTGCTAACTCAGATTAATGAAATCAATCTAAAGGAACAATAGATATCACTATATACCAACAGATTGATATGACCAGAATATAGCAGAAACTACAGCACACTGAATCAATTCATAGGCATGTTAACAAATCTACAAGTTTATTAACTGATAGACAGCAGGCTATGGTTCAAACAGCAAGATCAACAAATAGAGCTCAAACCCGATTCCTTTAACAAGATCACTCAGTTATGGACTATAATCATCACAGAGCAAATTAATGCGCCCACAATTATTCACAGCAAGCCTCTAACACTTGAACAAATTCTCAGATCAAGATATACTGCTGTAAATGATAAAGAACCGAATATACTCACAGAACTGATTCATAGGGTGTTTCCGTGATTGTAAAATCAATTCTTTGTAGTCCACTCTGCTGGCCGAACAAGAGAAAAAGAAAAGCAAAATGCAGCTCATAGGGTGTTTCCAAAGCTCAGATAAAATCAGCAATCAAAACAGAGTTAATATAGTGAACTCAAGGAGAAAATCAATCCAGATCAGTGCAGTTTACTTTTCATATGCAAAAGTATGTAACTTTCTTTTGTTTCTCCTAACTACCATGACAACAGAATATAGTGTTTTCGGCGTCAACTTAATTTCAAACACAATGCAATCGATTACTAGTGGATGGTGTGCAAAAATAAATAAATTACATATGTGTGTACCATAACCATCCTCTTTCGGATGTTAAACATCACATTGACAGTTTCTCCTATTTTCTTAAGATTAATTTAATATATGAACTTAACAGTGAGCTGCTGTTGTACTAAAAAAAGAAATGTAGTAAACAAACCCCTTTACTCGCATTAGTCCTGTCTGTAGCTAGCGTAAAGTGTTTCATTGAAATGTGTAGAGAAAGGGATAAGGAATCCCTATGGATGACATGATAAACTAGGAGATAAGCATGCAGATAAAGCAAAAAAAATGGTTGTGGCTATAATCAGAGTTGGGTTGTATGCAAAAGTATGTCGCTGGGATCTGCAGTTCTCCACTGCAAAATGATGTGAAGTGCACTAACAAGAGACATTCTCCACAGAATTTTGTCATTCAAAGCATACCATACAACAGTGAAAAACTCGCACTGATTAACAATTTGCAATGTAGTAGATAGGCATTACAGCTATAAAAAAATCCCTCTGCAATGCATACCTGTTGACTCCTTGTGCGTGCACGTTTAGTAGCAACAGCAGCCTTTAGTGTTTTTGTAGTAATATAATTCACTGACGCATTCCCGTCTTTGTTTCGGGGAAGAGTTCGGTTAAGAACACTACTTCTAGGGGTGCGAGTATTGGTTTCTGCAGTTCGCCTAGCTTCATGTTGTGTTTCCAGGTTGCTATCTGGGTTAGTCTGCTTATCAAAAAATTCGAGAAAACATTTCAGGGCTCATACAGTGTAGTGATCCATGTTGCCTGTAAACATGTTGCAATTGCTATTACCTGCGGCGTTGTTTCTTCACCTCGTGGAGTCGTGTCATTTCGTTCGATTGGGGCAGCAGGAACATGTATTGTTTCGTTGGCAACTTGGTTAGCCTGCATTTAAATTTTAGTTTTCAAATAGTTACCTCTCATATAATGACCGAAACCATGAAGGAAAAATTTGTGCACTACAATTTTGTTTAAAGACTCCACAGTGCTCAGGGGGAAGGCATGTACATTCTGTGCAGATGCACGCACGACCAAATAAAAATTTAAAGGCAATCACTTATATTGGACAACTGATGCTAATTGGTCATATTTTTATCTTAGACGATATATTACTCACTCACGTTCTAAATTGAAGTTCACTATCACTGAGTGAGTAATATATTAAAGCTTACAAAACAGAAATATTGCAACTAATTGTTCTGGAAAAAATGAACTGAAACTCAGATAATATCACTGAAAACTCGAGCTGCAACAGACTTGCAACAAACCTACTAGAACCAACAGCCAAGTAACCGTGCAACTAGAACCCAGGAAAGTATCAGCCAAGGGATAAATTCTCTTTAAAGGAAGCGGGAGATGCAGACAGAAAGAAAGTCTTTCCCATGAAAGATATTAATTTGGCAAGAACAGAAGGATGTAGGAAGAACGAACAAAAACTAAGATTGGCATTTGTCCATATCCGAGAGAACAAAAACTCAACTGTTAGGAGGAAGCACTTTATGCCCCTCGAAAGGACAGCAAGCTCTACATGCAAATCTTCAGCACTGCATGCTTTACATGCAAATCTTCAGGACTGCGTGGGGCCCTACTGCACCGCATGCTTTACATGCAAATCTTCAGGACTGCGTGGGGCCCTACTGCACCGCATGCTTTACATGCAAATCTTCAGCAAAATGCATCATGATATCAAAAAAGGCAGGTGGGAAGACCATCTCAAGGCGACATAGAGTCTCTCTAATTGAAGTGTTAAGGTTTTCAATATCTTTTTCCACCAGCTCCTTCGAACAAATTGCATTGAAGAACCTACTAAGCTCAATCAATGGGATAACAACATCTTCAGGCAATATGTTTCGTACAACTAATGGCAAAAGTTTCTGTAGGATAACATGGAAGTCGTGAGTTTTGAGTCCAGACACCTTACACGCATTCACGTCAACACATCTCTTGATATTGGAGGCGAACCCATCAGGCATCTTCACTCCTTCTAGAAATTTGCATAAAATTGTCTTCTCATCCTTACCTAAAGAGTACAATGCTGGTGGCAATGTATAATTATTATTGTCGAGCAAAGGATGTTGATCCCTCCTTATCCCTATATGTTCCATGTCAAGCCGGGCCTTCTCGCTGTCCTTCGATTTACCTTCTATGCCAAGCAAAGTACCCAATATGCTTTCACATATGTTTTTCTCAATGTGCATCACATCCAGATTATGCCTTATAAGCAATGTTTCCCAGTATGGCAGTTCAAAAAAAATACTCTTCTTCCTCCAATTGTGCCATCTATTATCTTCTTCATTGTCTAATCCTACATCAGTATTGTCATCATCAGCTGAACCTTCCCTTGTACCGTCCCCTTGGATGAAACTTTCATCAAACCCTTTAACAAGCAAATGATTCTGAACCTCAGATTGTGTTCTGTATGCCATGCATCGACATCTAGCACATGGACACACAGCAGTTCCTCCTTTCGACGTGCCAGCAAATGTGGTTTCAATAAATTTCTGGAATTTCTGCTGCCACTCAACTTTAGTCCTATCCATGCGCATCCACCTCCTATCATCATGTGACATTATGCTTCCAAATAAAGTTTAACAATCAAACTGATAGAAACCAGGCTGTCCAGAAACTTCTGCATGTTTCACAACATCAAACATAAACCAAAATTTATTAGAATTATACATATCAATTTACAGCATAAGGCTGCAGCATGGGGAAGAGTTCTCGGCATCAGAAGAAGAACTTTACCAGGCGAGCTGCACAGCAACGGCACAAGCAAGATCATAGGCTTAGGGTCACCAAACGATGCTTGCTGAAGACAGATGGTGGCGAGGTTCTGATGGAGAGGGCGTCTGTTCGGCTGCATAAAAAGCGGGATGAAATTATCAATAACAAAATGTGCAAAATAAATTCTGCTCTACGGGTACGGCACAACTAAATTGTGTAGGCATAATGCATGATCAACCATCTATCTATACAAGAAGGGAACATGGATGTTATACAGAAAAAGCATGCAGTACAAAACATGGAGATGAAATTAACCAATGGCTGAACAGAACATGGAGATGTTATACAGAGAAAGCATGCAGTACAGAAAAAGCATGCAGCTCACTATTAGATATACCAAGCAAACAAATACTTCGAAACGATTTGCATTAAAAAGCTCAGAAAGACAGACAAACTTATTTCTTTGAACAAAGCTAATTGACCTCTTCATTCAAAGACAAACAAACTTGACCTTTTCTTAATTTTGAAAGAAAATCTCAGTAATTACTAATTAAGAACTAGATGGTGTATCAGTAAAAATAGACATGTTGGTGGCTAATAATAAAGCATATAAAATATGACAACATGCAGTACATATTGTAACTAGGACGAAAGGCGCGCTTCGCCGCGTCCGCTCATGATGTACGCGCCATTGCCCCTGTTGCATAGTAGTACAATGCTGTGTTGTTTCGTCTGTGCATTTTTTTATGGTGTCTTTTCCTGTATCAGCATGAAGTGCTACTTTACAAGCTGCACCTTGGTGCCTAGGCTCCCTTCCGATCTATCGTCCATCCTTACTCGTAGATTGTGATTCATCTGGTGGCTAAAGAAACAGGTAAAAGAAAGACAACCCGTTAAAGCAAAGCTAACCGTCAATTTGAATGGGTCATTAATTAGTGGCCAATTAGTCCCGAATGAATTAAGGAGCAGCTGTTTGGAAGCAATCCTGATTAGCTAGCCTATACACGTACATGCATACAGAGTGATTTAAGGAGCCATTGTTTGGAAACTAAACTGATAGCTAACATATGCACGTACATGCGATCAGGTGATGCTTTTTTTTGTTGTAAACTCTGTCAACTTTATTTGTAGGTCAAGAAGGAAGAACAAATTGGTGAATTGTGAGTGATTCATTTTCTCAGGTTGATCAATGAAGTAAAGACAGATCTCAGAGTTCATTCAAATGACTCATGAGGGACAGATGATCTGATGTATTGAAACAAGATTACTACTTAATGTTCTCCTTTCATTCAAAAATTATATTCTCTCATGTATGACTGGACAATGTAGTTGAAAAAAAATTGTACAACAATTTGCATTATTGGTGCTCTGCTCGCAGTCCATGATCCAAAAGTACTGAACCCTTGTATGATTGTTTCAGGGGATAATATCTTGTGTGGTGCATGTTAATCCACACAATCAAACCATAGGACACCAGGACTGCTATCCGGAGGTAAAGAACTTCGAACCCATTTTATTCTCAAAGTTGACTGTGTTTTTTTTCAAAATCTGACCTTTTTAATTTTTCTTATCAGTGAATTGCTAATGGCCTCGAGCTATCATCGCGTGTGAAGTGATCGTTTTAAAAAATATTTTGATATGTAATTCTGCTGTACTCAACACCCCCAGAAAAGACCAGAAGCTTAGTTGGAAGGTTCCCCACAACTCATTATGAATTAATGTCCTTTTCACAAGTTTTGGGTTTAAGAACTTGCCTCATGCTACATGCCACCAGAATTGCGAAAAGAATGTGCATGGCATACAGTTTTACCTGTTACAACTTCTTTGATACTGTTGCTCTCAGATCACGCTCGTATGCTCGGCGTATCCTATTCCTGATGTACCTTGGTCCAAGGAATACTTGCGCCCTCCTTTTCTCTACGTAGAACGTACATATGTAAAGCGTGATGATGGGCACCAAAGAAACCAGCACCTCTGCCTTGCTTTCTCTTCAACACCGAAAACCAATTTTATCTGGGAACGTCTCCCCTCTCTCTCTCTCTCCTTTAGTTATTTCTTCTTTGCAATCACGCTTCTCTTCTTTGCTCTCCTGACTCGCAATCTTCTTACATTGCATTGCATTGCATTACGTTGCATGGCTTTTAAAGGACTACACAACCCGACTTATACTCTAAAATGGACTCATACTCTTCACGCGGAAACGGAAACGACGCAGCGCGGACTCGTATACAACTCGTATACGTATTCATATACTCGGACTCGTACTTGAATACGGCAAGAAAACAAAAAACAAGATTACTTTTAACAAAGACAATAAACAAAATCCGTAAGTAAAAAATAAACTCAATTAACCTTACCTAATTGCATGCACTAATCATATTTTCCTCTCTCCTCAAAAACTCAAATCAAAAACTCAAATCATGTATGCATGTTCAACTCGTATGCATGTTCAACTCACAAGTGACCGGATAGATTTGTTTGCTTGGCTCAAAGCATCATGCATGCGTGTGTATGCATTTGTCGATTGATAAGTCGTGACGACGCTGAAGAAAATCACCTCCGTGCGCACGACCGCGGATAGAAAAGCAGAGACGCCGACGAACGACCCGATTTGCAGGTACGTGAATTGCCGGTCTCGCTCTAGGGCGCCGGCCTCCGGTGTTGATCGATCTCTGCAGGTACGTGAATTGCCGTCTCACTCTAGGGCGCCGGCCTCCGGTGTTGGAGCCCTTCACGCAATAAGGTACAATCCTAGGGCAGCGGTAGATCGATCACTATGATGATGTAGGGCGCCTCCACTTATTATTGTTTAGGTACAAAATTTTTCACGTATAATCACAACTGTGTTCATGTCCTAGTGGTATGAGCGTTGGCTGCCAATCAAGAGGTCCCTAGTTCGATTCCTAGGTGGCTTTCCCATTTTTTTAATTTTCATAATTTTTTTGCTGCATGACTGGATAGCTAAACAAAAGCCCACGAAACAAAAGAGTTGCAATAGAATACCATATTGCAACGAAACACACTACTCTATAGCAACAAAATTTACACGTGGCAATATAAATATGTTATTGCATCGATTTAGTTTTTCGTTGCAATACGCACCTACCTACTGCAACGCCGCTGAAGATTATCCCAACGAAAAAACACTGTGGCAGTGGTATCACCCAATAGCAACGAAATTATATATGGTTGCAATAGGAGCAAATAATTGCAACGAAAAACAACACTAACGCAACAAAAGAGTGTCGTTGCAATATATCCAACCTATTGCAACACTTTTTCAACATGTTTGCGATAACACCTACCTATTGCAACGACATTCACGAATATCGCAATGCAATATAATAGTGGCAATAAAGTCCACCAATTGCCACCATTTTGGGAAAACGTTGCAATAAGTCCTACCTATTACAACCAAATTGGTGGCGTTGCAATTTCTTTCGTGGCATTAGGCCGAAAATCTAGTAGTGAGAAGTCTTCTTTCTTCATCTCAATCACCCCATCCAGGATGTGGGTATGATGAAAAGCTACGATAAACTTTGCCCAAGTAATGCGCTCCTGATCCTCATGAGTGGCACAATAGTTTTCCCACCACTCGGTTGCAACACCTTCTAATTGGTAAGTGGCACAGAGAATCTTTTCCTGTTCTATGCTCTGAGTAAGATTCAACTCATTCTCTATAGAACGAATCTAATCATCTGCCTCCAAAGGTTCAGAAGAATGAGAATATATAGGCGGTCTTGTCCTCATAAATTCAGCGAACCTTGACTACTATCATACTGGCTGGGTGCAAAAGCTTCAGATTCCACCAGTTCATCATGTATTTATGTTCTACATCATTGTATTCATCAGCTGAGTATGAGCTACCATAAATTGACTCAATATCATATCCAATTCTAATGGTGTTGACTGCTACCCCTGAGTTGATGGATCTACAGCATTGCTACCTGGTTCCTGATGCATCTGACTGTGACTAGTTGAGTTCCAAGTATCAACCATCTTTTAACCACTCTGGATGGTGACAACTACTAAAAGACTGGCCCCACAGGTCTACAAACAAGAGAGAGAATAGCAAAGATAAGCAGGAAGCTCGTCTAAGGGAGATAAACTAGTGGCAACATAAACTAAGCAAACACTTACCTGGCAGGCTAACAAAAGAAGAAATAAACTCCACAAAAAAGATTTTTGACATGACTACGGCATAATACTGGAAGCAAAAGTGCAGCTCACATCACATACAACTGCAAAGCACTACTATAGAATAGGTCATCACGGACGGTTCAAAAATATCATCAGAGATGGTTTCATTAGCTGTCTGAATTTATGAGTTAGTAATAATATTAGGTCATCACAGATGGTTTTTGAACTATTTGTGATAAGCCACAACACAGACGGTTCATATTAAGAACCGTCTGTGAAGGATACTATCACAGACGGCTATAACAAAAAACCGACTATGATACTCGCACATCGCAGACGGTTCTAGCTACCAACCATCTGTGATGGGCGAGTATCACAAACTATTGGTAGCTAGAACTGTCTGTGATACTCGTCTATCACAGATGGTTGGTAGCTAGAACCGTCTGTGATGTGCGAGTAGCACAGACGATTTTTGTTCGAGTCGTTTGTGATAATCCTTCATAGACAGTTTATACCACAAACTATGTGCGATAGTTCATGCTATACCTAAATATTTTTCTGTTTCTCAGCTAGCCTCAGGAAATGTTAGCTATGCCCTTCGAAAATAAGCAAATACAACAGCAAACACAACAGCCCATTCTATTTTTATTAAGATTAGAATCCACCATTATAGCATTACAAGATAATGAGCAGGCTACCCATCTAACACAGCAAGAACATGGCAAGAACATATATCCTAATCCTATGAACCCAACTCTTAAACATGGTAAGAACACATCTCCTAATCCTACGAACCTAACTCTTAAACATGACAAGAATAGGAAAGAAGCAGAGATCCTAGGAGCGCGTGAGCTGGATGTCCTTGATGCCCACTATCGCAAGCGCCAACTTGAGTGCTATCTTGGTAGCCAGCTGCTTTCGAGGTGCCTTGCTGCCCGAGGACTTGTGTGTCATCTAATTCGTAAGGGCCATTGGGGTTAGGGTCAACGAGAAGGACGTTGAGGAGGCTAGAGAGATTTTGAGCACATGCAGAAATTTTAGGGGATTGCGAGGTTGAAAAAATATCATAAATGGTTTTTAATACAAACCATCTATGATAACTTCATTATCACAGATGGTTTATAATACAAACCATCTATTAAGTATCATAGACGGTTTAAATAAAACCGTCTATGATACTTCACAAACGATGCTCACCATGAACCGTCTATGATATTATCTCTTCACAAATAGTTTTTAGCACTAACAGCAATAAAGACAGTATCTAAACCTAAGTCATCTGTGATTGCATTTTACACTAATGATTTTGGTGAACCGTCTGTGATGAGGCATCTAATATATGCCTTTCTGTAGTAGTGAAGAAAAAGCAAAATGATCTATACAATGCTAAAAACTACAGGGTTCTAATCTGATGGCTTCCAATCTTTATAGTAATCTTCAATCTTGTCTTGAAATATATTGGGTGCATCCATGATCCATAACTTCACAACAAGACTCAAAGAATTCTAGGCCAACTAGCTCTTTGATTATGGGAAATTCGAGACATCTATGGATATTATGGGGATAAGAAGTCAATTTAAGATTATAAAAACAATGTTTTAGAGAAGGTTATGGAATAGAGAATTACTAGATAGCCATTTTGTTGATTTATTTTAGAAAATAGATTTTGAAAATTCTTACTAAATTGACCTTTCTAACTAGGGCTTCGTCCAACAGTTGATATGGCTCTGATATCACATCTGTCGAGACCCGAATATGCAAATCCAGACTCTCTGTGCACTCTGCACTAGTCTAGGGTCACGCTAGTGCACATAAAGAAATATAGATCAAATATCGAACACATCATGATTAACTAAGAAAGATTAGAGTTGCGACCTTAAGGCCAAGCATACAAATAATAGCCTGAAGGGCTTTAACAAAAGCTAGCAGCAGAAAATGGAAATAAATGTAGTAGCCATTTAACATGACTAGGCAGTTGACTGGGAAGTGAAATCCTAATCTGAGAAGTCGTCCAAGAATCCTCCTTCAAATACCTCTAGCTGTTATGGCTCTTGTTCTTCAACTGAGCAAATATGGATATAGCTGTGAATACATAGAGTACTTAGGAAGTTGTTTGTAACACGATGTGATATAACTATGTAAGGCTTATCAAATGATGGCTGAGTGGTTATTTTGCAGAAAGGAACAATTTAGAGTAAATACAATAATAGATTGAAAGCAAACTTTGACAACTAGTAATAAGTAATTAAGTCAAAGGAATTGAGTAACCACAAGTGAACTAACCATTCACCGTATGAACCACACGTTAGATGACCATTCATGTAATAAACCACCAGTGAACTAACCATTCACATCCCAAAGTTAGTCCAACCAGGTTTTATGAAATATCTACCCCTCGTGTAAAATCACCAAGCATTGTCCATAACTAGGGACATGGCTACTCGAATAGTTTTACACTCTACAGAGTTTGTATAACTTTACACACAAGACATAATCATCTTATAGTGGAACTAGAGCAACATGCTTCCTTGAGCATATTGACCAAAAAGATCAAGTCAAGGCCTTTATAATGCTCAATCTCAAACTGATCTTGCCTGCTATGGTTTCGCTATCGAGTAGGCCAACCACCTAGTCGAAAAAGCCCCCTCTTGCGCCAACATAACATCTCAATGACAAAATCAAGGTTGAAACTTTATGAATTAATTAGCCAGGTCCATCCCAATGGTAGTATGATAAAGTTCAGATCAATGGCACATAAAGTTAATTCCTTAGACATTACCCATGCAAGACATCCACATCCCAAAAAGTGTTAGCCACCCTTCTCCCTTTATTGCACGATCACTTACCCAAGCAAAAACCATTTTGTATAACCAACACCAATGACGCAGTCCATGTCATGATACTCAAATTTTATAATTGTCGCTGACCATCACGATTCAGTATCTCATTAAGTTAAAATTAATTAATTAATCCACATGTGATAATGAGCCCAACATACTGTAAGCATGGCTAAGCTTAGTAAATGTACAACCAATGTGACAACTATTATTGCATTACTAGACAATTACCCATCCTATGATGACAATGGAACCATGGCATTCAAATTATCAAGGTGGAATTAATCAAGTTGGGTAATAACTATCAGGTACAAAGGTTTGTACGAAAATAGCAGTGCATGATAATTTAAAACAAAATAATAAATAAATAGATTTGAAAACTAGATTCAACATGATCAAAGAATACGACTTGCCTTGGCCTTGCTCAGTTACGAACTCTTGAACTTCTAGTCTTGCTTCTGCTCCTTTGAAGACGTTATCTAACGTGGCATGCTAATGTGGTGGTTGACTAGACTCTAAAGCTGACGTTGCGATGATGTGGCATGACACATGGTAGACTTAAGGCATAGTTTGGCTGATGTGGCAGTGACATGTGGTGCTAACACAGATGATGATGTCGCATCGATACATGGCTCCTAGGGCTGACGTGGATGCTAGGGAGGACAGCTTGGCGGGGTGCTCACTAACGGTGGCCTAGCAGGGGCACCACTCATCAGTAGAATGGAGATGGGAGATGATTGGGCGGCTATTCGGGAGAACACAGGCTTCGAAAGCTTACTGCCCGGGACACGTGACATGAGGTGAAGTGAATCGACGAATAGGTGCCACGTGACAGAGACGGACCAAAGGGAAAAGTGGGCCCGGTTGAGCGCTTCAGCCCAAGAGTCATTTTAGGGAATTTAGAGACTTTTCTAAATTTAGAAATTTACATAAATCCAATTGAGCTCTAGAAAATGGCAAATAAATCTAAAAAACCTCAAAAATTCAGAAAAATTCCTTGCATCACAATGAATCCAAATAAAACAATTTTGAGAAAAATTGAACTTTAACTTAATCACCTCAAATCTTTTAAATTTTTAAAAATACAAATTTAGCTTCAATTAATTCTAGAAAAATCCAAATAGTGAATTTTATTTTAAACAATTCAAAAAGGGACTAAAAAATAGGCTGTTACGAATCAACTACACGTAGGTTGCTGAATATCTTGGTGAACCTAGCAAACAACTCATCCAAAGATTCACCAGGCTTTTTCTCAAACTTTGAGTGCTCTTTCTTTAATTCATTTTGTCTCACTTCCTTGATCGCACTGGAGCCCTGATGATAATCAGCGAGGTCCATCCAAACCTTTTGAGCAGATGTTGAATAAGATACCCAATCAAACTTAGATCTTCTAAGCCCCTGAATCAAGAAGTTACATGTCTTGTTGTTTGCCTCTACATCCGTAGTATTTGCCAAAGTGATCTGATCATCGGTAGGCACAACATAAGGTTTCTTGACTTTTTGTCAAATTGATTGCCCTTGGGCTCAGATGTCGGCTACCATCTGAGCCTTCCAATAAAGATAGTCAATCCCATCGAAGATCGGTAGCTTGGTGGAGTACTTGTTTAAAGCAATGCCTCCTCCATGAGCGTAGCCCTGGTCCTCACCATTGACTATAGTTGACTCGAAACTTCCCTGTACATGCAAAGACAAAGAATTCATTTTCTAGTATGGCAATCTTTCGATCGCTCGTTCTCAGTTATCTGAACTTCCAATCCAGTTATTTGAGTTTTAAATTCATATGAAATCTTAATCTTTCTTGTGGTATATATTTTATATTTTTGTGATTTCATTTGTATTTATTTATTTGGGTTTTTCAATTTGCGCAAAGAACCCGACGTCGCCGAAGAAACTCTCAACCTACAACAAGAAGGTCTAGTCAATATCCAAGAAGGCAAGTCTCCTTTGATTATTTTGTACCTACGTTTACCAAAATCATTTTAATATTTCAAATTTAATTGCATTGCTATGTTACATAAAATGTTAATTTCTATTTTAAGGTTATTAGTTAATCCAATAATTGTTATACCCTCACTCATTTGACATTGACAACCATGTACCTTTGTCGCCCTAGGCTTCCGTTATCTCAGTATTGAGATACAATGTTATTTGATAATTTTAGAATGGTAGTAACTACTTAGACAAGCTATTCGGTCATTATAACCCTATGAGTGGGAATAGTATTATCAAATCTCTAAATAATTATTTTTATCAAGTATTTGGCAATAAGTGTTGCCGTTGGTTTATAAAATAAAATAAAATGGTGAAAATCAGTTTTAGACTTGGGCAGATGGTAAGACTGGGTTGGTGCAGATGCCCAAGGAATCGTGTTGCTCTAGTGTCACTATGAGATAACCATACCATATGGGTAAAGTCATGCAACCTCTGCAGAGTGTAAAACTATTTGAATAGTTGTATCCCTGGTTATGGACAATGCTCAATGATTTCACATGAGGGGGTAGATATTTCATAAAACCTGGTTGGGCTAAGTCTGGGAAGTGAATGGTTTGTTCAGTGGTGATTCATTACGTAAATGGTTAATTCACGGGTGGTTCATTGGTTGGATGGTCTGTTCACTTATGGGTTATTCAATTCTTTTGATTATTTACTTATTAATTATTTTTTAAGTTTGCTTTCAATCTGTTTATTGTATTTACTTTAAATTATTGCGTTCTGCAAAATAACCACTCAGCCATCATTTGATAAATCTTGTATAATTATATTGCAATCTTATTACAAACGACTTGATGAGTACTCTATATCCTTCTGGCTATATCCATATTTCCTCAGTTGAAGAAGAAGAATTATATTAACCGGAGGTAACTGAAGGAGAATATTTCGAGGACTTCTCGGATTAGGGTCTTGTTTCCCAGTCGATTGTTTGTGGGCATGTTGAAATGTAAATTTAGCAATAAAGTGGCAACTCTAATAATTAATTATATTTGAGTATTTTCTTAATTATACACGAATATAGTGGATATTCCATCTATGTTTCCACTGTGTGCACTAGCGTGATCTTGGTCTAGTGCAGTATATACAGAGGGTCCAGATTTGCATATTCTGGTCTCGACACTCACACCCTCGTGTCTTTACATACATGATGATGTACTCTTTTGGCAAGTTGCCTCTCTAGTGATTGTCGTATGATATATACCGTGTCGAAAATGCCTGGTTAGATATATCTTGATGCTTGGTTGAGCTTTAGTCTGACTATACTAGTTGTATCCTAAATCATAGAGTTACTTCTCCTAGGCTTTTGTAGCTTAGGTTAGATATAGCGTACGGACTCAGGAGTAACTCTTACTCTTTTAATCCTTTTGCGGGTGTGGTAGGATGAAGGAGAGGAGTGTGTAGCCACGGGCACCAACGGCAAGTGGTGTGCAGTAGGTGTGAGGAGGGGGCGGCACGGTGTCATTTGAGGGATACGAACGATAGAGATGATGTTAAATAACTACAAAATCGTGATTCTATGATTTTTATAAAGTGCAGTTTGCTTTGGTACGGTCGCTAAAATTGAACGTTGATGTTAATTTCTTTGTGCCCAAAACATACTAGTGATGCTAGCTGTTGCGTGCGTACTCCGATCCTGAGGCATAGTTTGGCTGATGTGGCACACTTTGCAACTGTTTCATGGCATCTTTGGATCGGTTTTTTCCGGTTGATGCGAGGACTACTTTGCTAAAATATTTTAAGCGACCTGGGATTCCATTCACTCGCTTAATACACAGCGTTTTGGTTTGTTCTATAACTGTATAGAGATTACATGGGAAATGGTCTTCTGTTCGTTACGCTAATGATTAGGGGAAAGAGGTCTAAAGCGCGTCGGAAGCCTGCGACGGCTGGCTACAAGACTGGGAGTTTAATTACCACTATTATTAGTTAATGAGTTCCAACTGGAGGGATTGCATCTTCTCTTTGTCGATCGATATGGATATATAGACATACATGCGACTTGTTCAAGCATAACAACAAAAATAGTTGTGTATCTTATTCTGCTCTAGCCGTCCCAAATGCGCAGCAGGCTGCCCAGATTTACACACGCCATGCAAAACACCATATTACAAGACAGCTTGTTCCTACACAATAACCATTTATACGCATTAATTAATTCCCATATTGGCAAGACCACGCATTAATTAATTCCCATATTGGCAAGACCATGTGGTTTCTAATCTTCCCTATAAATACCAACCACCTTGATGCTTAGTGATCAATTCGATCTCTCACATCTTAGTAGTGAGCAGCGCTCACAAGCTTAATTAGTTCTTCGGCATTCCGTTACATATTTCTGCACTACTGCTCGCTAATTGAGTTTACTTGAGGAGAAAAAAAGACAAATGGCGGCCATTCGTGTCTTGCTCCTTGCAGCAGCTCTCATGGCGTTGTCATGCTCTCGTGGCGCCATCGCCTACGATCCTAGCCTTCTCCAGGACTTCTGCGTTGCAGACAAGATGTCTGAAGGTAAAAATGCATACAAAAAAAATTGTACTGCTTGGCATTTACTCGTAGCTAATTAAGCAATTAGTCATCTCGGTTATCTTGAATTGTATGAACAAATCCATGCAGTGCGTGTCAACGGATTTGCCTGCAAAGATGCAAAGGACGTCGTGGCCGAAGACTTCTTCTTCTCCGGCCTTCACATGGCCGGCAACACGACCAACAAGCAGGGCTCTAACGTGACCGCCGTGAATGTCGCGCAGATCGGCGGGTTGAACACCATGGGCATCTCCCTCGCTCGCATCGACTATGCGCCCTACGGCCTCAACCCTCTTCATACTCACCCGCGTGCCACCGAGATCTTGACTGTGCTGGAGGGCTCGCTCTACGTCGGCTTCGTGACCTCAAACCCTGATAACAAGCTGTTCACCAAGGTTCTCAACAAGGGAGACGTGTTCGTGTTCCCTAAGGGCCTTGTCCACTTCCAGTTCAATTATGGGACAAGCAATGCTGTAGCACTTGCAGCGTTGAGCAGCCAGAACCCCGGGGTGATCACTGTAGCCAACGCGGTGTTTGGATCGAAGCCATCCATCTCTGATGATATTCTTGCCAAGGCATTTCAGGTGGAGAAGAAAACAATAGATTGGATCCAAGCTCAGTTCTAAGTGTCTGATCCCATGCACATTTGTTTGCCTATCAAGTCCTATTATTTTCTCTTTTGTCTTAGTTTGCATTTCATTCGTTAAATTATTGCATGTTGACAACCTTGTGTGTTTCGTGTATGTTTATGTTTATCAATGGAACCTTGTGTTGAATGTGTTGTGAAATATTCATATCGTTTATTGGAAAAGTAGTTTAAATTTCTTCTTGGTTAATATAATGTCCTTTATTTTGGAATAGTTATCTCCTGCTATTGTATTCTCGCCCCCCCCCCCCCCCCCGGTACTTCCTGCACCTTCCACTACTACAAAAGAGGCTAAACTAGACGCTAGGAACCGTCTGTGCTGCAAGTATCACAGGCGGTCCATATAAATAACCGTCTGTGGTATTTTCACATACAGTTTTTAATACAAACCGTCTATGAAGTATCATAGACGGTTCTTATCTAGAACCGTCTGTGATAATGGCAGACATCACAGATGGTTCTTATCAAGATAAGAACCGTTTGTGATATTTCATAGGCGATTTGTATTAAAAACCGTCTGTGATAATGAAGTTATCATACACGGCTTGTATTAAAAATCGTCTGTGATATGTTATTAACACCTTTGATCTTGTGCAATATTATACCTTGTCACCCTAGATAAAACTCTAGTTAGTATACTAGTATTAGCTAGAGAGTTTTATATCAAATGCTTAGACCTGTGATAAGCTTTTCACATAAAATGATGAGCTTTTCAAAGATATTCTTGACTTCGGTGAGTCAAGAAGGATCACAAAATATTTCAAAATAAAATATAAAATCTGGTTTAGACTTAGCCAAATGGTTAGGTGGTGGGTGCAGATATGCACTGTTGTTCGCTGACACAGTGTTGATTGTTGGGCACAAGGGTATGTGGTTTGAGCCTAAGTCAAATTAACAACCGGTCTGTGAGCTACTATTGCAAAACCCTATCATACTACCATAAGGCTGTTATGGGATAGTCGTGACTGATTAATTTGTGAGTCCCAACTTGAGTCTCGTCATAGGTTGAAAGTGAGTGTGGCGTAGGCCATGAGAAGTTTCACTCGGCTCAAGAGGAGGTCCCGGTCTAGTGGATTCCTTACTGGGGTGAAACCTTAGTGTTGGTTTGGCCAGGTTGAAGGCTTTGCATTGTAAAGGCCTTATCATGATCTCTCCACCGCACACCTAAGGAAGTGTCTTAGTCGTGTGGCAATATGAGATGATCATGTCTTGTGGGTAAAGCTGTACAACCTCTACAGAATGTATAATCGATCCTAGATAGCCGTGCACACGGTCATGAGCATGCTGAGTAAAGTTTTTCATGGATTGGACTTTATTTTTCAAAAATGGTTTTTGAAAAAGCTTATGGATGGATGAAATCCATGAGAGATTGAAAGCTTATGAATGGTTGGAATCCATGAGAGATTGGAAGCGTATGGATGGATGGAATCCATATGAGAGTTTTTGAAAAAGATGGTCTAGGTGGGATGCCCGTGGTTAGGTTAGTGTGGGGGATGGACCTGCACTAACAGTATTAATTTCATTTACAATTACTGATTTTACTTACTGTATTAAATTCAGCAATTTCAATCTATTTACTGTATTTCTTTAAATGCTGTTTTACGCATGAATAACCCTATATGCCTCCCTTTGTTGCCTTTATCATTATGTTGCATTTCTCCGTGTGACTTGCGGAGTACAAGTTTCTACTCACCTTGCTATCTCCACACAGAGGAAGATGACTTTGCCTACGGTGAAGACTTGGACGAGTAGGACGCGTCTTACTATCGTTTGCCTGTGGGCAGGCTTGTTGGGCTTCTTCCACTTTGGTGTTTATATTTTGCTGCTTATGTTTAATTTTGGCCCATTGATCATAGATGTAAACTTAGGCATTAATGCCCATATTTAGTTAATAAATGTCATTATGGTTGATATGTATCTTTGTTGTCCGCTGTGAGCACTAGCTGATCCTGGACTAGTGCGATTTACACCGAGGATCTAGGAGTTCTTGCTCCGGGGTTCGACACCGGTGTAGCTCCCAGGTTGAAACAAACTAGCGTCGGGGGTTGCTTCTGCGAACACTTGTTAGCATAGTGATCAAGCTCATGACACTTGAAATACGTAATTGCTACAACAAAATTGGCATTCCTCTATGGTTGGTTACTAATACTAAAAGGGCATGGTCCCGACACATTACGAGGCTCTAGTGCTGGAGTCCTAAATCTTGACTATTGAGGCACACATGTCGGTTGATATGCATTGAAGCGAGCCTTCTGGAATTCATGCATCTCGGCTCCTTGCTGCATCATCCTTCTCTTACAAGACTCTTCCAACTCACTGTGACTCTCTTCAAAGAGTATTACTTTATCCACCATGTTATGAAAACTGGCATAGTCCTTGCCCACAATATCCTTCAAAGCATAACAAGTTAGTTGAATGAACTTCTTAAGATATTCACTCACCGACATGTTCATCTGCTAAAGCATCTAGAAGTCTTCTTTCTTCATCTCAATCACCCCATCCAGGATGTGGGTATGATGAAAAGCTACGATAAACTTTGCCCAAGTAATGCGCTCCTGATCCTCATGAGTGGCACAATAGTTTTCCCACCACTCGGTTGCAACACCTTCTAATTGGTAAGTGGCACAGAGAATCTTTTCCTATTCTATGCTCTGAGTAAGATTCAACTCATTCTCTATAGAACGAATCTAATCATCTGCCTCCAAAGGTTCAGAAGAATGAGAATATATAGGCGGTCTTGTCCTCATAAATTCAGCGAACCTTGACTACTATCATACTGGCTGGGTGCAAAAGCTTCAGATTCCACCAGTTCATCATGTATTTATGTTCTACATCATTGTATTCATCAGCTGAGTATGAGCTACCATAAATTGACTCAATATCATATCCAATTCTAATGGTGTTGACTGCTACCCCTGAGTTGATGGATCTACAGCATTGCTACCTGGTTCCTGATGCATCTGACTGTGACTAGTTGAGTTCCAAGTATCAACCATCTTTTAACCGCTCTGGATGGTGACAACTACTAAAAGACTGGCCCCACAGGTCTACAAACAAGAGAGAGAATAGCAAAGATAAGCAGGAAGCTCGTCTAAGGGAGATAAACTAGTGGCAACATAAACTAAGCAAACACTTACCTGGCAGGCTAACAAAAGAAGAAATAAACTCCACAAAAAAGATTTTTGACATGACTACGGCATAATACTGGAAGCAAAAGTGCAGCTCACATCACATACAACTGCAAAGCACTACTATAGAATAGGTCATCACGGACGGTTCAAAAATATCATCAGAGATGGTTTCATTAGCTGTCTGAATTTATGAGTTAGTAATAATATTAGGTCATCACAGATGGTTTTTGAACTATTTGTGATAAGCCACAACACAGACGGTTCATATTAAGAACCGTCTGTGAAGGATACTATCACAGACGGCTATAACAAAAAACCGACTATGATACTCGCACATCACAGACGGTTCTAGCTACCAACCATCTGTGATGGGCGAGTATCACAAACTATTGGTAGCTAGAACTGTCTGTGATACTCGTCTATCAAAGATGGTTGGTAGCTAGAACCGTATGTGATGTGCGAGTAGCACAGACGATTTTTTGTTCGAGTCGTTTGTGATAATCCTTCATAGACAGTTTATACCACAAACTATGTGCGATAGTTCATGCTATACCTAAATATTTTTCTGTTTCTCAGCTAGCCTCAGGAAATGTTAGCTATGCCCTTCGAAAATAAGCAAATACAACAGCAAACACAACAGCCCATTCTATTTTTATTAAGATTAGAATCCACCATTATAGCATTACAAGATAATGAGCAGGCTACCCATCTAACACAGCAAGAACATGGCAAGAACATATATCCTAATCCTATGAACCCAACTCTTAAACATGGTAAGAACACATCTCCTAATCCTACGAACCTAACTCTTAAACATGACAAGAATAGGAAAGAAGCAGAGATCCTAGGAGCGCGTGAGCTGGATGTCCTTGATTGTCGGGACCCGGAGCAGCAACTCCAGAACCCTCTGTGTTAATCGCACTATCCCAGGAAAAGCTAGTGCACACAGTATCACAAAGACAATTATCATGCGTAATGACAAACGTTATTTAGCTAATATGAGCCTGATGGCCAAAGTTTACAATAATAGCAAAAGAAGACAGCGGAAGAAATACATAAAGTAGCAGCCCATCCAGCCTTCCCACAAGGCGAATGACTGTAAGACGTGGCCTAGTCGCAATCCTCACCGAAGTCGTCGAAAGCTTCCTCTGGAAAGAGTTAGATATAGCAACATGAGTACAAAAAGTACTCCACAAGTTACACCAGGAGGTTTAACAGAATAGATGCATGCATATGGAATATCAAAGGAAGGCATAATATGGTTTATTTGCATAAAAGGCGATCATTGGAGTAAATATCATAAGTAAGTGCAAAAGCTGGATTTGATACGATAAATAGAAACAAGATTTTAACAAAATAATATCGTTAGTGCAGGCTCCAACCAAACACTAACCTATCCACGGGCATCCCACCCGGACCATCTTTTCCCAAAAGCTCACGTATGGATTCCATCCATCCACACGCTTTCACTGCGCAACTCTGATGAATTCCATCCATTCACCATATTTCAATCTCTCACGGATTCCATCCATCCGCAAGGTTTTCGTCTCTCGTGGATTCCATCCATCCACAAGGTTTTCGCAAACCATTTTGAAAACCAAAGTCTAATCCATGAAAAACTTCACTCAGCTTGCCCATGACCGTGGGCACGGCTATTCAGGATAGGTTATACACTCTGCAGAGGTTGTACAGCTTTACCCACAAGACATGATCATCCCGGTTTGCCACGCGAATTACACACTTCCTTAGGTGTGCGGCGAGGAGATCATGACAAGGCCTTTACAATGATCCGTTGTCAACATAATCACGCCGCCACTAAGGTTTCACCACAACATGAATCCACATGTTGGAGCCCCCTCTTGTGCCATGTGAGACTTCTCACGGCCTACGCCGCGCTCACATTCAGCCTATAGCGAGATTAAGTTGGAACTTCACAAATTATTCGGCCAGGTCTGTCCCATACCAGACTTGTGGTAGTACGAAAGGGCTTTGCAATAGTAGCTCACAGACCGGTCCTTGACTTGACTTAGGCCTAACCACAAACCCCTTGTGCACGACAATCAACCACTGCGGCTCCAACCAACAGGGCATGCCTGCACCCACCACTCTGACCAATTGCCTAAGTCTAAACCAGTTTTATATTTTGTTTCCAAAATATTTCATAACACTCCTTGACTCACCAAAGTCAAGAGTACAGTTGAAAAGTTTATCATTTCATGTAAAAAGGTTATCATTTTATGTGAAACAATTCTTCCCACCCGAATTATTCTAAGCATGGCTAAGCAATTCCATAAATTGTTCTAGTTAATACTAATGTACCAACTAGGTTTTTATCTAAGGTGACAAGGTATGATCGTTCAATATCAAGATTGGCCATACAAAGGAAATTGGGTGTAACTAAAGTTTTAAGCACATTAGAACTAATTTGAATAAAAGTACGCATGCATAATAATTTTAAAAACAACATAAATAGTTTAAATTACTGGGAGCAATATGATCAAATGTGTAACTTGCCTTGCTCGAAGACCTGGTGCGAATCGTTGGCGTCGTTCTCTCTGAATTCGTCGAAATCTACGCGCGAAGAACCAAACAAATAAATTCAAACAAAACTCAAATAAAAATCAAAATTTCGAAAAGAGTCTAGATTTGGGTAGTGTAGGATTTTAGAAGAATTTAGAATTTTGAACGGGTTAAATCGGAGTTAAAATAAAGAAGTTAGGGCTTCCGGAAGTTTAAACCTAAAGAAAAGAAAAAGACTGATTTTTAGAATTATTTTTATATTGAAAATTCAATTTATGACATCAGCATTAATTTTATTTTTCTGGCTGAATTATTTTTATACTGAAAAAGGTGTTATTTCTCTGACAAGTGGGGCCGGGTTCATGGTGGACTGGGTGCACAAGTTGGCTTGGTCCACCGTGGACTCGGTCCACAGCCGACGTGGCGCAGAGGGAGGAGGTGGCGGCCAGGAGCTGACGGGGCGGCCACGCAGGGCCACGCGGACTGCCACGTGGGCGCGCGTGCTGACGGGGCGGCGCCGGCCGAAGGCGGCGACGGGCGGTGTGGCTTGCCGGCGCTCCGGCGCTCGGCGGCGGCGGCGGTGACGCGCAAAGGCGAGAGGGGGAGGCGGGGATTCGGGCTCACCTGCGCACGGGGTCTGAGAGGCGCAGGAAGGGGCTGGTGGTGAGGTTTAGCGGCGGCGGCGCACGGGTCTTCGGCGTCGACGGGGCTCCGGTGGCGACGTCGCTCGGCGGAGAGGGGGAAGGTGGTCGCCGGCGCACGGGGGTCGTGAAGGCGTCGACGACGAGGCGTGGGAGGGACCGGAGCGACGGCGATTTCTCGCCGGAGCTCGCACGGGCGGCGGACGGAATGCACGGTTCGGGGGCCGATTCGGCTCGGGAAGGAGGGGGAAAAGAGGTGGCGGCGCACGGGGAAGGCAAAGGAGGGGAGGACGTCTCGGGGGAAGGGGCTTTATAGGGCGGGGAAGGGGTAACGGCTCACCGGAGTTAAGGTGGGCGGAGGCGACTTGAAACGGCGGCGTAAAGAGGCTTAAAGGAGGGGGAAACGGGCGGGAGTGAACGCGGGAGTGAAGAGGGCACATAATGGTGTCATTTCCCAGGTTAAACGAGACGTAACGGCGGCATTTACGAGCTCGGGCACGGGCACTAATGGCGGCTCGGCTGGAGGAGGAAGAAGGGGAGGTGGGGGAAGGAGCTGACGGGCGGGCCCGCATGTCAGCGAGAGAGAGAGAGAGGTGAGTGGGGAGGGCGGACGGCCGGATTTGATCCACGCGCCCAAAGAGAAGATCGGGCCGTTGGATCCAACCCGAAGGGGTAAGTGGATGGGGACGGCCCAGATTAGATCGGGCGGATGCGATCCGGGAGCGCCACGTGTCAGCCCGAGGGATTTTTGGCTTTTAATTTTCGTTTTAATTTCCAGAAATGCTAGATAACTTTATAAACACTTAAAAATTAATATTTAAAGCCCAAAAATTTTTAGACAAAATCCTAAAAATTCCTGGAGGCATTTTAGACTTAATAAAAATATTTTTAATTTCAGATTGGCATTTAATAATTTTATAAAATACTTTTTAAGTTTTAAAATTGATTTTTAAACTCCAGAAAAACACAGAAAATCCAAATAAAAGCCAAATGCTTTTAAATACTTAATTTGAAATGATATTGTTATAAAAATTCAAAATATCCTTTTATTTAATAGTAATTTTATGTTTTTAGTTAAATTACTTTTTATAAAAGCCTTTTTAAAAGCTAAAAACAGACAAATAAAATCTCCAAAATTTAGGCAACCAAAGAACACATCATGATTAACTAAGAAAGATTAGAGTTGCGACCTTAAGGCCAAGCATACAAATAATAGCCTGAAGGGCTTTAACAAAAGCTAGCAGCAGAAAATGGAAATAAATGTAGTAGCCATTTAACATGACTAGGCAGTTGACTGGGAAGTGAAATCCTAGTCTGAGAAGTCGTCGAAGAATCCTCCTTCAAATACCTCTAGCTGTTATGGCTCTTGTTCTTCAACTGAGCAAATATGGATATAGCTGTGAATACATAGAGTACTTAGGAAGTTGTTTGTAACACGATGTGATATAACTATGTAAGGCTTACCAAATGATGGCTGAGTGGTTATTTTGCAGAAAGGAACAATTTAGAGTAAATACAATAATAGATTGAAAGCAAACTTTGACAACTAGTAATAAGTAATTAATTAAGTCAAAGGAATTGAGTAACCACAAGTGAACTAACCATTCACCGTATGAACCACACGTTAGATGACCATTCATGTAATAAACCACCAGTGAACTAACCATTCACATCCCAAAGTTAGTCCAACCAGGTTTTATGAAATATCTACCCCTCGTGTAAAATCACCAAGCATTGTCCATAACTAGGGACATGGCTACTCGAATAGTTTTACACTCTACAGAGTTTGTATAACTTTACACACAAGACATAATCATCTTATAGTGGCACTAGAGCAACATGCTTCCTTGAGCATATTGACCAAAAAGATCAAGTCAAGGCCTTTATAATGCTCAATCTCAAACTGATCTTGCCTGCTATGGTTTCGCTATCGAGTAGGCCAACCACCTAGTCAAAAAAGCCCCCTCTTGCGCCAATATAACATCTCAATGACAAAATCAAGGTTGAAACTTTATGAATTAATTAGCCAGGTCCATCCCAATGGTACTACGATAAAGTTCAGATCAATGGCACATAAAGTTAATTCCTTAGACATTACCCATGCAAGACATCCACATCCCAAAAAGTGTTAGCCACCCTTCTCCCTTTATTGCACGATCACTTACCCAAGCAAAAACCATTTTGTATAACCAACACCAATGACGCAGTCCATGTCATGATACTCAAATTTTATAATTGTCGCTGACCATCACGATTCAGTATCTCATTAAGTTAAAATTAATTAATTAATCCACATGTGATAATGAGCCCAACATACTGTAAGCATGGCTAAGCTTAGTAAATGTACAACCAATGTGACAACTATTATTGCATACTAGACAATTACCCATCCTATGATGACAATGGAACCATGGCATTCAAATTATCAAGGTGGAATTAATCAAGTTGGGTAATAACTATCAGGTACAAAGGTTTGTACGAAAATAGCAGTGCATGATAATTTAAAACAAAATAATAAATAAATAGATTTGAAAACTAGATTCAACATGATCAAAGAATACGACTTGCCTTGGCCTTGCTCAGTTACGAACTCTTGAACTTCTAGTCTTGCTTCTGCTCCTTTGAAGACGTTATCTAACGTGGCATGCTAATGTGGTGGTTGACTAGACTCTAAAGCTGACGTTGCGATGATGTGGCATGACACATGGTAGACTTAAGGCATAGTTTGGCTGATGTGGCAGTGACATGTGGTGCTAACACAGATGATGATGTCGCATCGATACATGGCTCCTAGGGCTGACGTGGATGCTAGGGAGGACGGCTTGGCGGGGTGCTCACTAACGGTGGCCTAGCAGGGGCACCACTCATCAGTAGAATGGAGATGGGAGATGATTGGGCGGCTATTCGGGAGAACACAGGCTTCGAAAGCTTACTGCCCGGGACACGTGACATGAGGTGAAGTGAATCGACGAATAGGTGCCACGTGACAGAGACGGACCAAAGGGAAAAGTGGGCCCGGTTGAGCGCTTCACCTCAAATCTTTTAAATTTTTAAAAATACAAATTTAGCTTCAATTAATTCTAGAAAAATCCAAATAGTGAATTTTATTTTAAACAATTCAAAAAGGGACTAAAAAATAGGCTGTTACGAATCAACTACACATAGGTTGCTGAAAATCTTGGTGAACCTAGCAAACAACTCATCCAAAGATTCACCAGGCTTTTTCTCAAACTTTGAGTGCTCTTTCTTTAATTCATTTTGTCTCACTTCCTTGATCGCACTGGAGCCCTGATGATAATCAGCGAGGTCCATCCAAACCTTTTGAGTAGATGTTGAATAAGATACCCAATCAAACTTAGATCTTCTAAGCCCCTGAATCAAGAAGTTACATGTCTTGTTGTTTGCCTCTACATCCGTAGTATTTGCCAAAGTGATCTGATCATCGGTAGGCACAACATAAGGTTTCTTGACTTTTTGTCAAATTGACTGCCCTTGGGCTCAGATGTAGGCTACCATCTGAGCCTTCCAATAAAGATAGTCAATCCCATCGAAGATCGGTAGCTTGGTGGAGTACTTGTTTAAAGCAATGACTCCTCCATGAGCGTAGCCCTGGTCCTCACCATTGACCATAGTTGACTCGAAACTTCCCTGTATATGCAACGACAAAGAATTCATTTTCTAGTATGGCAATCTTCCGATCGCTCGTTCTCAGTTATCTGAACTTCCAATCCAGTTATTTGAGTTTTAAATTCATATGAAATCTTAATCTTTCTTGTGGTATATATTTTATATTTTTGTGATTTCATTTGTATTTATTTATTTGGGTTTTTCATTTTGCGCAAAGAACCCGACGTCGCCGAAGAAATTCTCAACCTACAACAAGAAGGTCTAGTCAATATCCAAGAAGGCAAGTCTCCTTTGATTATTTTGTACCTACGTTTACCAAAATCATTTTAGTATTTCAAATTTAATTGCATTGCTATGTTACATAAAATGTTAATTTCTATTTTAAGGTTATTAGTTAATCCAATAATTGTTATACCCTCACTCATTTGACATTGACAACCATGTACCTTTGTCGCCCTAGGCTTCCGTTATCTCAGTATTGAGATACAATGTTATTTGATAATTTTAGAATGGTAGTAACTACTTAGACAAGCTATTCGGTCATTATAACCCTATGAGTGGGAATAGTATTATCAAATCTCTAAATAATTATTTTTATCAAGTATTTGGCAATAAGTGTTGCCATTGGTTTATAAAATAAAATAAAATGGTGAAAATCAGTTTTAGACTTGGGCAGATGGTAAGACTGAGTTGGTGCAGATGCCCAAGGAATCGTGTTGCTCTAGTGTCACTATGAGATAACCATACCATATGGGTAAAGTCATGCAACCTCTGCAGAGTGTAAAACTATTTGAATAGCTATATCCCTGGTTATGGACAATGCTCAATGATTTCACATGAGGGGGTAGATATTTCATAAAACCTGGTTGGGCTAAGTCTGGGAAGTGAATGGTTTGTTCAGTGGTGATTCATTACGTAAATGGTTAGTTCACGGGTGGTTCATTGTTTGGATGGTCTGTTCACTTATGGGTTATTCAATTCTTTTGATTATTTACTTATTAATTATTTTTTAAGTTTGCTTTCAATCTGTTTATTGTATTTACTTTAAATTATTGCGTTCTGCAAAATAACCACTCAGCCATCATTTGATAAATCTTGTATAATTATATTACAATCTTATTACAAACGACTTGATGAGTACTCTATATCCTTCTGGCTATATCCATATTTCCTCAGTTGAAGAAGAAGAATTATATTAACCGGAGGTAACTGAAGGAGAATATTTCGAGGACTTCTCGGATTAGGGTCTTGTTTCCCAGTCGATTGTTTGTGGGCATGTTCAAATGTAAATTTAGCAATAAAGTGGCAACTCTAATAATTAATTATATTTGAGTATTTTCTTAATTATACACGAATATAGTGGATATTCCATCTATGTTTCCACTGTGTGCACTAGCGTGATCTTGGTCTAGTGCAGTATATACAGAGGGTCCAGATTTGCATATTCTGGTCTCGACACTCACACCCTCGTGTCTTTACATACATGATGATGTACTCTTTTGGCAAGTTGCCTCTCTAGTGATTGTCGTATGATATATACCGTGTCGAAAATGCCTGGTTAGATATATCTTGATGCTTGGTTGAGCTTTAGTCTGACTATACTAGTTGTATCCTAAATCATAGAGTTACTTCTCCTAGGCTTTTGTAGCTTAGGTCAGATATAGCGTACGGACTCAGGAGTAACTCTTACTCTTTTAATCCTTTTGCGGGTGTGGTAGGATGAAGGAGAGGAGTGTGTAGCCACGGGCACCAACTGCAAGTGGTGTGCAGTAGGTGTGAGGAGGGGGCGGCACGGTGTCATTTGAGGGATACGAAGCGATAGAGATGATGTTAAATAACTACAAAATCGTGATTCTATGATTTTTATAAAGTGCAGTTTGCTTTGGTACGGTCGCTAAAATTGAACGTTGATGTTAATTTCTTTGTGCCTAAAACATACTAGTGATGCTAGCTGTTGCGTGCGTACTCCGATCCTGAGGCATAGTTTGGCTGATGTGGCACACTTTGCAACTGTTTCATGGCATCTTTGGATCGGTCTTTTCCGGTTGATGCGAGGACTACTTTGCTAAAATATTTTAAGCGACCTGGGATTCCATTCACTCGCTTAGTACACAGCGTTTTGGTTTGTTCTATAACTGTATAGAGATTACATGGGAAATGGTCTTCTGTTCGTTACGCTAATGATTAGGGGAAAGAGGTCTAAAGCGCGTCGGAAGCCTGCGACGGCTGGCTACAAGACTGGGAGTTTACCACTATTATTAGTTAATGAGTTCCAACTGGAGGGATTGCATCTTCTCTTTGTCGATCGATATGGATATATAGACATACATGCGACTTGTTCAAGCATAACAACAAAAATAGTTGTGTATCTTATTCTGCTCTAGCCGTCCCAAATGCGCAGCAGGCTGCCCAGATTTACACACGCCATGCAAAACACCATATTACAAGACAGCTTGTTCCTACACAATAACCATTTATACGCATTAATTAATTCCCATATTGGCAAGACCACGCATTAATTAATTCCCATATTGGCAAGACCATGTGGTTTCTAATCTTCCCTATAAATACCAACCACCTTGATGCTTAGTGATCAATTCGATCTCTCACATCTTAGTAGTGAGCAGCGCTCACAAGCTTAATTAGTTCTTCGGCATTCCGTCACATATTTCTGCACTACTGCTCGCTAATTGAGTTTGCTTGAGGAGAAACAAAGACAAATGGCGGCCATTCGTGTCTTCCTCCTTGCAGCAGCTCTCTTGGCGTTGTCATGCTCTCGTGGCGCCATCGCCTCCGATCCGAGCCTTCTCCAGGACGTCTGCGTTGCAGACAAGATGTCTCAAGGTAAAAATGCATACAAAAAAAATTGTACTGCTTGGCATTAACTCGTAGCTAATTAAGCAATTAGTCATCTCGGTTATCTTGTATGAATAAATCCATGCAGTGCGTGTCAACGGATTTGCCTGCAAAGATGCAAAGGACGTCGTGGCCGAAGACTTTTTCTTCTCCGGCCTTCACATGGCCGGCAACACGACCAACAAGCAGGGCTCTAACGTGACCGCCGTGAATGTCGCGCAGATTGGCGGGCTGAACACCATGGGCATCTCCCTCGCTCGCATCGACTATGCGCCCTACGGCCTCAACCCTCTTCATACTCACCCGCGTGCCACCGAGATCTTGACTGTGCTGGAGGGCTCGCTCTACGTCGGCTTCGTGACCTCAAACCCTGACAACAAGCTATTCACCAAGGTTCTCAACAAGGGAGACGTGTTCGTGTTCCCTAAGGGCCTTGTCCACTTCCAGTTCAATTATGGGACATGCAATGTTGTAGCACTTGCAGCGTTGAGCAGCCAGAACCCCGGGGTGATCACTGTAGCCAACGCGGTGTTTGGATCGAAGCCATCCATCTCTGATGATATTCTTGCCAAGGCATTTCAGGTGGAGAAGAAAACAATAGATTGGATCCAAGCTCAGTTCTAAGTGTCTGATCCCACGCACATTTGTTTGCCTATCAAGTCCTATTATTTTCTCTTTTGTCTTAGTTTGCATTTCATTCGTTAAATTATTGCATGTTGACAACCTTGTGTGTTTCGTGTTTCTGTTTATCCATGGAACCTTGTGTTGAATGTGTTGTGAAATATTCATATCGTTTATTGGAAAAGTAGTTTAAATTTCTTCTTGGTTAATGTCCTTTATTTGGAATAGTAAATATCTCCTGCTATTGAATTCTTCTCCCTTTCCCCCAGGTACTTCCTGGACCTTCGGTTGTCATCGTCCTGGTTATGAGTTATGACCGTATGACACTAAATCAATTCTCCATGTCCGATTGAAATTCCCCTCAACTGACAAGATGTATCTGTAGAAAGCTATGCTTTATCGAAATAGAGCAGAGTTTAAGAGATGATAATACAAATAAGAATTTCCAATATTTATTTCAAAGCACATATGTATAGTTGCAAAGTGCGTGTGAAAATTCTTCACAAGCTCTACTAATTAATGTTTTAAGTGAATCTACCGGCTGGTGGGGGTGGAAAAATAGCTCGAGGCTCGTGGCTCAGCTCGAGCTTGTAAAATTTCGAGCCAAGCCGACCCTCTTTCGCAGCTCGCAAAAAAATCAAGCCGAGCTCAAGCCGGCTCGCAAGTTTATTTTGGCTCGCATCTACAATTCTATCACACTGTTTTCAATGTGGTAGCCTGACCAATATTACTTTGTCAACTTAAAAGCATCTATCTGCATTCGCGACAATGCCGAACCGAAGCAGCATCTGACTTGGGGCGAGAGATGGCCTCCCGGATGAAGGAGGCGGGGCGGTCAACGGACACGCAGGAACACGTATTTCTTCCGAAAGCCTGTATTTCTTCATCCTAACTCCGTTTGGACTCGTTCAAATTTCTAAATCCTTATAAAATCCTAAACTACCTGTTTCTGGACTTTTTTAATTTTTTAAGTTTATGTGAATTTATTTGAATTTTATTGGGCTCTTGGCTACTTCTTGTTGAATAGCTTGGTGTGGCTCACGAGCCGAATCGAGTCGGCTCAAGCCAGGAAACGAGCTAAGCCGAGCTGGGCTTTTAGCTCGTTTTCTGAACGAGCGGAGCCACGGCTCCAAGTGAACTCGGCCCAGCCTGGCTCGAGCCAGCTCGGCTCGACTCGTTTCCAACCCTACCGGCCAGTGACCGGTGTGGGTTCAGTAGAAAACGAAAATGGACAAACAAGAGAAATTCATTTTTTTAATTTTAATGTAATATTAAAGGAATTCAGATTAATTGATGAAAATTGTAGCTCTTTATCTAAAAATGTGAGAACATGTGGATGTCCTCTCATGTGTTGTGTTGAGTAAAAGACACTTTCGTTTGATTGGATTGGGCATTTGAAGTTTGTTTTTGGAAGAGCGAAGAGATTGTAGGTTGTTTTCTTTTGGAGTGGATGATCCAGGTCGGTCAAACCTTTTGAGTCTGGTCATTAGTTCAGAGAGTACATGAGTTGAGCTAATATGGGACAGATGTAGAACCGCGGTATGGTAACAGAGATAGGGTAAATGGTGCCACAAACTTTTCCTTCGGTGTTCGCTAATCCTTCACTCCGATGCTACAAAACTATGAAGATTTAGGATGAAATGCTAACACAAAATTCAGCAAATTTGGAAACCCAAAATTCAGAAATTCAAAACCCCACTAGTCATATCACTACAGTAAAATCAGCCATACTTCTACAACAGAATCAGCTCGTTGAACAGTTAAATTATCACTATTTCAAAACCAAGAATTTATGTAACTTTACTCTGTAGATCCAAATAACTTGAAACTTGGCATGCACCTTCTCTACGATGTCAGGACCATATTCCAATTAATAATTAAGAGAATCGCTGCCAAGGTTCAGAGCTTTTTTCGTTTAAAGGAAGGTTGCACTAAAATCAGGCAAAGACCAAAAACAGTGAATATGACTTGCTAGTTGGTGCAAGATGGGTAAGATGGATCTAAATGTATTTCCACATGTCGCATCAAGATAGAATACTCAAGGAATCGAGGCAAAAACAACTAAATCAAGAAATCACTCGACGAGGCCAAATCAAGCAAAACCCAGGCAACTTCAAGAACTTGCCAAACCAAATAACTAGAAGGATGGGGATTGATTTTCATTGGGCATCTCTGTCACTTACACATCCTTAGCACCCAGCAAGAATAAGAAGGGAAGAGAGAAGATCAAAACCAACCAAATCAAGAGTAAATCAACCAAAACAAGAGGGGTCCATGAGAGATGAACAAAGTTGATACATTGCTACTTGAGGATGAAGATTTTACAGCCACTCTTACTGGAGAACAAGAGAGCATACTATAGCACTTACACTTCTCAAACCCTAACCCTAGAACACTTGGCTTAAATGAGTAAAACTAGGATAGTTAGATAATTAACTAGCTAGTCTCTATCCCAACCCATGAGCGTAGCCCAGATCCTCGTCGTTGGCCATATTTGACCCCCAACTATCCCTACGCATCCAAAGATAAAGTAATTGTTTCTTAACACAATTTCTTCATAACTTGACCTACGTTAGTCAAAATATTCTTCATGCAACACTAATGCACCGAGCTCGGTCAACACAACTGAAATCAAACCAAAACCAAATTCACAAGATTCAAGAATGTTCATCTAGGCCGGTACTACCACCCACCATAGGCTGGTACTACCGCTCCCCGTAACTTGACCTCTCTGGAAAAATGCAACCAGCAAGTAAATAACGGTACTACCACTCTATTGTTTGAGCATCAAGGTACTACCAATCAGTGCTATGAACACTGTAGTCATATTGGTTTGCTTGAAAATTCTAAAACCAGTCTGGACAAAATACAATCTTTGCAAAATCAAATACCCACTCCACAAAATTTGCAATAGTTCATTACAACACTATTTTAGACCTTCTAACATGGCCCTTCAATCCCCCTTTGATGAACCCATGGGCAATTCTTCAGTAATGCAAATAGGATGTGGTTTTAGAAGAAAAGAGGGAATTTTGCAAAGAGATGCTCAAAATGGTCATATGAGGAATGCGAAGACTGAAAATGACCATATGAGTCAGAAATGAAGTGAAGCTACTGAAAATGGTAAGTTTCTAAAAAATCTTCAAATCCACCTAATAAATTGGGAAATCTCGCCTAGGTCCATATAAAAGAATAATTGTTCTATTTGACCTTGTTTATGATAAGAAAAGATTAAGCGATCAAGAGAATCATAGCAAGACACAAAAGCTCTAACTTAGCAAGAATTTGCACGAAAACTCCAAATCATGCTCTATATGTGCTTTTTTACAAAACTTTCTCACCATTTGACAATGGAGACATCAAGTGTATGGAAGAAGATAGAGCGTGAATAAAATGAAGTGGCTATATTTTTTTTCATTTTTTTCTTAAAGAGCCGTGAAAAGTATCCAAAGTGATTCCATAAGTATTGTACCAAGCCATATTATGTCAAACCATATATAACAAAGCTAAAACCAAATGAGCAATAATTTGAAATTAAATACATTTTTAGCGTATCAAGTTGCTCAAGATCATAGTTTAGCCAAAGGTATCCAAAAATAAGCTAAACCATGTCAATAAACAATGAGCTACTCCTTAACGCATAAGCTATACCTGACACTGACACGAGCTACAAAAGCCTAGGAGAAGTAAACTCATGCTTCAATAAAGAACCGGCATAGCTCGATCTAAAGCTCAATTTAGATTTAAGACTCAACTTATCCTATTTGACATGACATGAATCATAAGAGGATCACTAGAGCAAAATTAGTCACAAGATCCCACAATACATTATTTTAGTTCAAGTTTCTCATATTTAAGAAAACTAGCATGACAAAGCTAAGCTATACATAGAAACATATGATAAATCTAGCAAACTAGCATAAGACATGGCAAGTTGTAAAATAAGATATCATGTCACACAAGGATAATAGTCAAAACTCCATGTAGTTAATTTACAATGCAAGTTGCTGAAATTAAATATATATATTATGATACAATTGATACAAAAGAGTCAATCTCCCCCTCAAAACAGGCCAAATGGGCTGATAACCAACAACTCTCCCTACAAAGAAGCAAAACAAGAAGAATCAACACCGTGGGGTAAAAGAGGGAGTCGATCATGCTGCAATACTCCTTTTGGTCTATGGGCTCTCCATCCTCATCAGGATCTAGCACGAAATGACAATTAGAGTAGACATTGACTTGTTGCTTCCCATATCGAAGTGCCGAAGAAACTCCTCTGTGTACATGCTTTTGAATAAAGATCCCTTCTTTCAGTTGCTTGACTTGAGGACCGAGGAAAAAGGTCATCTCACCCATAATACTCATTTCGAATTATCTAGTCATAGAATCTAAAATTTTGGGCACCAAAGCATAAGAAGAACAACCAAATATAATGTCATCGATATAAATCTGAACAAGTAAGAGTCAATACCATGCCTGAGAGTGAACAAGTTTTATCTACCATTCCTTTTTTGAAATCATTCTTAAGCCGAAAACTTTTAAACCTAGCTCTAAGGGCTTGCTTCAATCCATACAGGGCTTTGGACATCTTACACACATGGTTTGTGAACTTGAAATTTTTAAAACCAGGAGGCTGCTTAAGATATAGATATCTTCTTCTATAAAACCATTTAGAAAAGCACTCTTAACATTCATTTAAAAAAGCTTAAAGCCCTTAGACACCACGAATACTACCAATATTTGAATGATTTCTAATCTAGCTATAGGATCAAAGATCTCTTCAAAGTCTAAGCTCTCTACTTAGAAACAATTTTAAGCTACAAGCCTAGCATTATTGCGAACTACCAATCCATCCTCACTTTACTTATTTTTGGAAACCCATTTTTGTTCCAATTACATTATGATTAGGAAGAGGTTCAACTAAAGTCTAGACTTGGTTTCTTTCAAAGTTTTGAAGCTCTTCATGCATGGCATTGACCCAAGAGGAATCAGGTAAAGCATAGGTGACATCTTGGAGTTCAAAAGGCACAACAAAGTAGAATGTGCATGAGAATCTACAGAGATAAACCTGGAGCGAGTAACTCACTCATGAAGATCCCCAATCATTTGCTCCTGATGGTGTCGTCGCTGAATATGAAGATGAGGTTCTAGTGCAGACGTGGCCTCTACCCATGGGCTATGGAGGTAGGAGCAGAGCCACTCGAAGCATTGGTGAAGGTGGGAGGAGGCTACTCTGTTAAAACTAGAGGAGTGCAAGCAGGATCTCCAACTAAGTCAGGAGTAATTAGAGGAGACATTGGATTCTCATCCTCTAAGTTAGGGTCGTCATCGACGAAGATATTACCCTGATCACTGTGTACTAGTATATCTATACTCTCAGGTCTAGTACCAGGACTAGCCTCATCAAAAGTGACTTCACAAGTCTTAATAATTTTTTTAATGTCCAAATTAAATAAACAAAAGCACTCATAATGGCTCTCAAGGCTCCTAGGAGGTCAACTAATGTCTTGGGGTGCTTTTCCTAGTTTCTAAGGATGAGGCATTTGGCTCCTTTAGATAGTTGGTCCTTAGATTAATAGTTGACCTCCTGGGAGCCTTGAGAGCCAGTAGGAGTGACAATGATTAATTTGGATACTAACCATTGTCACTCATAATGGCTCTCAAGGCTCCTAGGAGGTCAACTACTAATCTAAGGACCAACTATCTAAAGTAGCCAAAGACCTCATCTTTACAAACTAGAAAATACACCCCAATAATACCTAGAGAAGTCATCTCACTGATCAGCTAAACTGGTCTGTTTCACGAATTTAAATTTTAGGTCTTCTAAAGTCTTTTATCTTCGTATGTTGAGTTTGTTTCTTCAGTCACTAGTATCTTGTAGTAGAGGTACCTAGGGGTCATCCTAAATTTGAAAGTATTGAAAAATGAGGAGAATTTAAAATTTTTATCAAATTCTAGTATTATTTAAAATTTTCGCAATTTCGAGATTCTTGATTTGGATTTTTGCTAAATAATTTCAATAATGAAAACAAAATCTTGGATCAAGAGGCAAAATATTTGGAAATTGTTTCAACAAAGTTTGAAATATAAACTCAAATTGAGAATTTCCCTCTCAAAAATCAAATTTTGAATTTCAGTTTTTTGCCAGCAATTCGTTTCCCTTTCCTCCTCTTTCTCTCTCTCCCTCTTCCAACTAGGCCCCACCCTTTTCCTTCTCCCACTTTCTTTCTTTCTCTTTCCTATCCCCTATTTTGGCTGCCCGACCCAGGCACGCAGCTCCTACCGCTGCACCATCCTCATGTGCCTCCAGCTTCCACGTGCTAGTCGCCTAACAATCACGCGTGTCACCCCTATGCGCACCACCTAAAAATTAAGTTTTAGATTGAGCTCATTGAAGTATGCATTTACTTCTCCTAGGCTTTTATGGCTCAGATTGGGAATTGCACTGGCGAACTCAGGAGTAGTGTGTTATCCTTGAAGTAACCACTCTCTTCTAATCTATCATCCTCAGTTGGTCTCTCGCTCGATCTTATCCACTTTCCTCTGTGTGTTGTGTGAGCAATGACAAGGGGAGATTTTTATCGCAATAGTATATTGCGGGCTCTAGTAATTCAGGAAATCCTCTTTTTATTGGGTTTGCTAGAAGTGAAAAGGGAACATGGAATTAATTCATGTTTGTTTCTAATGCTGGATGATGAACCCAATGACTGCAAGAAGTGTTGGTTGGCCTCGGACGATCTAGTATCTCAATGAGTGACTTGCCCATTTTTATTACTTTAACGAAGGTTCTGACGGTAACTTTAGTTTAATTAGTTTGCTCATTCTTTTTCGGTATTCTATCATTAGTTCTTCTTGCAATTATTAAATACTGGCTACTCCAGCTCGTGCCCAATTTGAAGGTTTCGAATAATCTGATCAATTGTAACTGTATATATTGTGCTCAATTGAACACATGGACATGACTGCACAGTATCAGTGAAAATGATGTATTCGAGAATTGTATGAATTTATGGTGTATGTTTAGTGACATAATCTTGGACAATGTTATTTGTAACTTCATCCTCCTTACTTCATTTGTCATTTTGCTTCAATTCAGTTGTTGTACATTTTAAAGGACCTCTACTTTTCAGCTTCTAAATGTTGTTTTTTTGGCTTTTTCTACAATAATTATTTTTTAAACAGAGTGTCTTTTTAAAGTAGGGTTTACAAGTTGATTGTAGTATACACTGTAGTGACTTTATTTATATCGGCTAAAACCACATGCGAGTTTTGTTACACCGTTGTGGGACCCGGAGTAGAAACTTCCGGACCCTCCTGTGCATTACAGTACTAGTCCCAGATCAATGCTAGTACACACAGATAACCAGAAAAAACGGTACATTGTCATCCACGATTTATTACAATAATAACTGAAGTTTTACATTGGTCATTGCCTTACAAAGGTTCACAGAACCTTAAAACGAAAATAAACACAGCGGAAGCAAAAAGTAAATTAATCGACCCATCAATCTGCCACAGGCAATTGACTGGGGAAACGAATCCTAAGCATCCGGGAAGAATCCACCGCATCCACACTCGGCACAGAAGTCGTATTCTCCAGCTTGAGCTTCTTCATCCTCTGCTAATGTATTTGTAGAGCAACATGTGAGTACAAAATTGTACTCCGCAAGTCTTGGGAAAGATGCATAGATGCAAGGCTTCACAAAGGAAGACTATATGGTTCTTTTGCAAAAATCAGCATTTTATTTCAAATCTACATAATTACTTCAAAAGCCATTTGATAAACATCTTGTTTTTCATAAATGAATTTAGATAAATAACTTAGTGAAGGTTAAACCACCAACACTAAAATCTTAGGCTATCTGCCAACTTTCAAAACTCAGGTTAAGCCACCTGATCTAGTTACACCACCAAATTTAAATCACGAGAGTTACACCACTCCCGAGTTTGACAAACCATTTTATCTTGAAATCAAAATCAAACTTCTACCATGTGAATGCATTCCTTGCCCGCCCTTGACCGTGGGCACGGCTATTCGAATAGTTTTTTTTTACTCTGCAGAGTTTGTACACTTTACCCACAAGAGATAAATTATCTTAATAGTCAACATGCTTCCTTTGGCATGAGACCCAGATAAAATATCACAAAGCCTTTCACCTACTCCAGTATAGCTAGATACCACCCGCTAAGGTTTCACCACAACTCGAATCCACGAGTCGGAGCCCCCTCTTGCGCCGTATGAGTACAGTAAACCCTGTCCCTCACTATGAGTAACCAGTACACCCTGGCACTCAATACACCACTGGTGATATCTAAACTACACCTTTATAGGTTAGTTAGCTAGGTCGTACCCATATAGACTTGTGGTTGCACTGTTTTGCTCAGTTTGGACAAACACAAGCGTCGGTCCTTAAACGACCAGGGTGGTTCATTCACAATTCCAAAAAAATTCTCGTGCTAAACTGCACCAGCCAAACCTTCCATCCACCCTTGTCAACTTTTCCTTTGAACTTCATTTTTATTTTCAAATTAACAGTGGTAACATCCATTACCACTTTTCAAACAAATCATTTAACAATGGTAACATCCATTACCAATGTTCAAACAAATCATTCATCAAAACATTTAGCAAACATGCTACTCATTTGAGCATTATTACATTGATTTGTTACGCTAAGCATTTGCTAGTATTTAAAAATTCAACAGATGTAATACTAACTCATTATTGAGTCAAAGGGATATCCTAAGTTGACAATGGTACAAGGTAAACAATTTTCAATGGAAGGTATAACAAATTGGGTATTTAACTAAATTTTCTAAATCAAATTATCACTTGATATGACATAAGCATGCAATAATTTAAAATAACTACCTAATCATTTTATAAATCATTTGAGCAAGTTGATCAAAGAAAACTTGCAAAACATAGGATCAAAATGATCAAAGGAGACTTGCCTTCCTGTGCTGGGTTGAAATTTTCCGGGGCTTGCTCTTGAAGTTCCTCGGACAAATCGGTCTCTACACGTAAATCAAGATATCCAAATAAATAAAATAAAATAAAAATTCAAAAAAATTGAAACTAAATATACCAAATGAAAGATTGGAATTTTAGATAAATTTAGAAATTTGAATGGATCAATTTGGATTTAAAATGTGAAAGTTATGGCTTCCAGAATATTAAATAGGAGGGAAAAAGGAAAAATCGGGTTTCGGGAATTATTTTTGTACTGAAAAATACTATTTATGACGTCATCAATTTTCTAATTTTCTGAGCGGGAAATATTATTTGAATGACGGGTGGGTCCGGTCTACCGTGGACCAAGTTCACGGGGAAAGAATAGAGCTGAGGTGGCGCTCCAATGACATGGCGCCACGCGGGTGCGACGTGGTGGCCACGCGGCCGTCCACGCGGGCGAGACCGGACACGCGGGCGCACGCGTAGCCGCACGGGGAGATGGCCGGCCGGCGGCCTTGCCGGCGGTCGGCGGCCGGCGGGAGGGCGGCGAACGGCGGCGGCGGATGAGGAGAGGCGGCGGCGCTTACCGGCGGCGGCGACGGAAGGCGGGGCAGGCGGCGGCGGCGCAAGGAGGAGGTGGCGGCGGGGTGGTGCGGGATGGCCGGTGAGGGGCGGGCCGGGGGGCGGCCGAGGCGGCGGAAAAGGGCGGCGGGGTGGCGGCCGAATGGGAGGGGAAGGGTGGCGGGGAGAGGGAGGCCGAAAATGGAGAAGAACCACCGGAGTTCGACTTTTATAGGTGGAGAAAGAGAGATGAAGGGCCGGCGGTTTAGAGAGGATTAAAGGGAGAAGGCGGCCGGCCGTGAGTGGGGATAGATGAGGGCAATCAAATGCACGCGTTAGCTTGGAGTTTAATTGAGAGAAACGGCCAAAATTAAAGCTTCATTTTCGGTTTAATGGAGGTGGAGAGAGAGGGTGGGAGGAGGAAGAAGGTGAGGTTGAAGATGGATATGACATGTGGGTCCCATGTGTAATAGAGAGGAAAGGAAGTGAAGGGGTACGGGCCGTCAGATTCGCGACACGTGGCAAGTGGATAGATAAGAGGCTTTGGATTTTATGAAGGGGTAAGTTGTGGTGGATGGCTAGGATTAAAACGTGGAGAGAGGTGGATTTCATCTGAGGGCGACACGTGGCGGGCTAGGAATATATTGATTTTTATTTTCGGATTTAATTTCAGGAATTATTAGAAACTTTATTAATACTTCGAAAAATAATATTTAATGTCTAAAAATTCCAGAAAAATCATAGAATATTCCTGGAAATATTTTAGACTTTAATAAAAATATTTTTAATCTCAGATTTGAATTTAATAACTTTATAAAATACTTTTTAACTTTGAAAATTTATTTTAATTTCCAGAAAATTCTCAAAAATTACTTAAAAATTTAGGGAAGGCTAGGAAAAATAAAATAAATTCTTTTTGGCTTTAATAAAATATTAAAATATATTTTCTTGCTTTAAATTTTTAAATAAAATCCAGATAAATCCAAATAAAACTCAAATACATTAAAATAATTAATTTAAAATTAAAATTTTTCAGAAAGCGAAAATTTGGGATGTGACAAACCTACCCCCCTTAGAAAGAATCTCGACCCCGAGATTCGGAAAGACTGGGAAAAAAATCAGGGAACTCTGCTCGAAGATCCTCTTCACGCTCCCAGGTTGCTTCCGATTCTGGATGATTATTCCACTGCACCTTGCAAAATTTGATAGTCTTGTTTCTTGTACAGCGCTCTGCCTCTTCTAAAATCTTGACAGGAAATTCTGAATACGTCAAGTCTTCTTTTAAATCCACCTCTTCTAAAGGTATTAACTCCTCTGGTACTCTTAAGCACTTCTTCAACTGTGATACATGAAATACATCATGTACATCTGACAACTGAGGAGCAAGCTCTAACTGATATGCAACTTCACCTCTTCTGGCTATAACTAGAAATGGTCCGATATATCTTGGAGCAAGTTTTCCACTGACCTTGAAACGTCGCATCCCTTTTAAAGGTGACACCTTCAAATACACATGATCCCCTGGTGCGAATTCCAACATTCTGCGACGATTATCTGCATAACTCTTTTGTCTGGTCTGTGCTATTTTCAATCGGTCTCGTATTAATCGAACTTGCTCTTCGGCTAGCTTCAAGACATCGGGTCCGAATACTTGACTTTCTCCAGTCTCTGACCAATATAATGGTGTTCTGCATTTCCTGCCATACAAGGCTTCAAACGGAGACATCTTCAGACTAGACTGGTAACTGTTATTATAGGAAAATTCCGCGTAGGGTAAACTTTGATCCCAACTGACTTTATTGGCTAAAGCACACGCTCTTAGCATATCTTCCAATATCTGATTCACTCGTTCAGTCTGCCCATCTGTTTGAGGATGATAAGCAGTACTGAAATTTAAATTGGTGCCCAAAACTTCCTGAAGTTTCTGCCAAAATCTTGAGGTAAATTGCGTTCCTCTATCCGATACGATCTTCTTTGGAACTCCATGCAGACATACAATTCTTGACATATAGAGCTCTGCCAATCTATCTCCTGAATAGGTAGTCTTTACAGGTACGAAATGTGCAACCTTTGTTAAGCGATCCACTATAACCCAGATTGAATCATACCCTGACTTGGTTCTTGGTAGTCCTGTTATGAAATCCATTCCGATTTCCTCCCATTTCCATTCAGGTATCTGCAGAGGTTGCAAAAGACCGGCAGGTCGTTGGTGCTCTGCTTTAACCCTTTGACATATATCACATAAAGCTACATATTCTGCAATTTCTCGTTTCATACTGGTCCACCAGTAACTTTCCTTTAGATCTTGGTACATCTTTGTACTTCCGGGATGAATGGAATATCCTGATTCATGAGCTTCCTTTAGAATTAAATCTTTTATTTCCTTTCTCTCCGGTACTAAAATCCATTTTCCAAACCAAAGAATTCCTTCTTCGTCTTCTGAGAATCCAGGTGCTTTGCCTTTCTTCATGTTATCTTTTATTTCTTTAACATACTCATCTTCTTTCTGAGCTGCCTTGATCTGATCTTCTAAAGTGGGTTGGACCTTTAATGTAGACAGAATTCCTTCATTTATCACTCCCAAATTGAGGCGCTGAAATTCTTCACAAAGAGTTGACTGACTGTCTTGAATCAACATATTGCTAACATGGATCTTCCGACTTAAAGCATCTGCAACTACATTGGCCTTTCCTGGATGATAGTGTATTCCCACATCATAATCCTTTATCAGTTCAAGCCATCTTCTTTGTCTTAGATTAAGATCGGGTTGAGTGAATATATACTTTAGACTTCTATGATCCGTATATATTTCACACCGATTACTAATTAGATAATGCCTCCACAACTTTAGAGCATGCACTACAGCAGCTAGCTCTAAATCATGTGTGGGGTAATTTTCTTCATGAGGTCTTAACTGCCTTGATGCATAAGCAACAACCTTTCCTTCTTGCATTAGTACACTTCCAAGACCTTGTTTTGATGCGTCACAATAAACTTCAAAATCTTTTCTAATATCCGGTAACCGCAGAACTGGTGCTGAAGTTAACCTCTTCTTTAACTCTTGAAAACTATCCTCACAGGATTTACTCCATTCAAATTTCTTCTCTTTCTTTAACAGCTGGGTTAAAGGTCTGGCAATCTTGAAAAAGCCTTCAATGAATCGACGATAGTAACCAGCTAAACCCAGAAAACTTCTGATCTCGGTTACTGTCTTGGGTGGAGTCCAATTTAATACATCCTTAACTTTTCCAGGATCTACAGATACTCCTTCTGCTGAAATTACGTGTCCCAAAAACTCAATTTCCTTTAACCAAAACGCACACTTGCTAAACTTGGCATATAACTGGTGTTCACGGAGTCTTTGCAATACTATCCTTAGATGATCCTCATGTTCTTTATCGTTTCTCGAATAGATAAGAATGTCATCTATAAAGACAACAACAAACTTATCTAAATAATCCATAAATACTTTATTCATCAAATTCATGAAGTATGCCGGGGCATTTGTCAGACCGAAAGACATCACCGTATACTCATATAGTCCATATCTTGTGGCGAAGGCTGTCTTTGGTATATCTTCTGGTCTAATCTTCAACTGATGATATCCTGACCGAAGATCAATCTTGGAGAAGACACTTGATCCTTTGAGTTGATCGAACAAATCGTCGATCCGGGGTAAGGGATACTTATTCTTTATAGTTACTTCATTTAAAGCTCTATAGTCCACGCACATACGCTGACTACCATCCTTCTTGTTTACCAAAAGCACTGGGGCTCCCCAAGGTGAAGAACTTGGTCTAATGAAGCTTTTCTCTTGTAATTCTTGAATCTGCCTCTTGACTTCAGCTAAATCATCAGCTGACATCCGATAAGGTCTTTTTGATATTGGGGCTGTACCAGGTACCAGATTTATAACAAATTCAATCTCTCGATCTGGTGGCAGTCCTGGCAATTCCTCAGGGAAAACATCAGGGTATTCGCAAGCTAGCGACACATCCTCCAACTTTTTCCCTTTTAAGTTGGTTAACATAATGTTCTTCTTTGAGCGCATAACTGCCTCATGTCTTATCTGAATTCCGTCAGAATTGGTAAGACTAATGGCACGATTGGCACAATCTATCTGTCCTTTATACTTGATCAACCAATCCATACCAAGTATTATATCTATGCCATCGGAGTCTATTATAATAAGGTTCGCTAGGAACTTTACTCCATTTATAATTATGGTTGCACTAGGGCTAACCAATTTAGTCCTCAATTCTTTTCCAGGAGATTGGACTATCATAGGGTTCTTTAGCAAACAAATATTCCAATTATTTCTTTCAGCAAAAGCTTTTGTTACGAATGAATGTGTAGCTCCAGAATCAAATAATATAATTGCTGGTACTGAATTAACTAGGAACTTACCCAGAACTACGTCTGGTGCATCTTCCGCTGCTTCTACGGTGACATGATTGATACGCCCTCTGTTGAATGGCTGTGGAGTCTGAGGTGTCTGAGGGCTTCCACGTCCTTGACCGGTAGTTGGAGCTCTTGCTGGTGTAGGATCCAGGTTGAAGCGGACCGGGGTTACCGCTTGACGCTTCTGTGGGCAACTGCTGGCATAATGTCCCATATTTTTGCAATTGTAGCATTGCACTCCTGCAGCTACATTTCTATTCTGCTGTTGTTGGGCTGCATTTCCAGTTCTAGGAGTTTGAAGCAAAGGGCGAGGTGCAGAAATGGGTGTACTTGGATGATTATGCACTGGAGGCCGGTTGTACTGTTGTTGAGTAGGGCGTTGACGAGAACTGCTAGCAAACTGTTGGGCTTGAAACTTCCTTTTCCTAGCATCAAAAAGCTGACGCTGGGCATCTTCTTGTACTAAAGCTTTGTTCACCAGATGTTGAAAAGTAGGGTAGTCATTGGAGACTAACTGAACTTTGAGGTTGGGGTCCATTCCTCCCATGAACCTCCAGATCCTTGCGGCATCAGTCGCCACATCTTCCGGTGCATATCTTGATAATTGGATAAATTTACTCAGATATGCGGAAACACTAAGGTTTCCTTGTTGTAGCTGATGAAACTCCTTCCTCTTCATTTCCATAATACTTATAGGAATATGAGCAGTACGGAAGGCTTCCAAAAATTCTACCCATGCAATATTCTGAGCATCTTGATGTGCGGCACAGTAGTTATCCCACCAATTAGCAGCAACTCCCTTGAGTTGGTGGGCGGCGTACAAAACCTTCTCATGCTCTGCACATTGAGCCAAATTGAGTTTCCTTTCTATTTCTTTAATCCAATCATCCGCCTCCAAAGGGTCAGCAGATCCTGCAAAGGTCGGAGGTCGGGTTCTCATAAATTCCCCAAGTTTAGACTGTGGCTGTTGAACTGGTGCTTGCTGGACTTGTTGGACTTGATTTTGGGCCAAAGCTTGAAGTAGTTGCAACTGCATGGCCATCATCTGTTCCATGTTGGAAGCTTGAGCTGGCGGAGGTGGAATGTTGTCTTCTGGTTGAACATTAGGGTTACGGCTACTGCCCGGGTTGTTCCTTGTGTTCACCATCTGAAACGGTTTCCAGGGTTAGCAAAAGGTAAGAGGGAACTAGCATAGATAAGAGGTTAGGGGAAACTAAATAACATCCCAAGCCAACACACAAGAAGAAACCAGCAACCACTTAGGGAAAACTTTATTGAAATCAAGATAATTTTATGAATGGCTGCACCACAAGTGCACATAGGCTTGGTACAGTCCATCCAACACACCAAAATATGATAAAGCGTTCTAAAAACGTGGACAATTATTTGGGTACTACTGACTCAACTAACTACTCATCCTCCACGATGATGCGCTCCTCCGGATCCTCCTCAGGGTCCTCCTCTGAATCCGATGAGTGTCTCTGTCCACAACCACGGCAGTTGTTCGGCGAACGCGACCGTGATCGACTCTGACTGAAGTCGGAAGAACCGGAGCGAGATAGCTGGCGTCCTCGGCTAGATCCTCCAATATCAACGTCGGGTGGCGGACTGGAGCGTCGCACACTCTTCCTCGCAGTAAGCCTAGTGCGAGGTCCCGTAAACTGGACTGGAGCAGCAACAGGGGCTGGTGGAGTCGGTGTAGTGGTAGCAGCTCGAAGACGCTCTACCTCTGCCTCGGCAGCAGTCCTCGCCTGAACGGCGTCGGCGTGGGCAGCCTCACTCTGCAGTAGCTGGGCTCGGAGAGTGTCGGAGTGGTCATAGCTCGACGAAAGCAGCCTCCGAAGAAGTCCGATCTCCTGCTGAGCTCTGGCGTAAGTCGCTGAAGCTGCCAGAGTGTGCTGCACCTGGTGAGACAAGCGCGGGTCGTCCACCACCAGCTGGAAAAGCTCTGGATGAGTCTGTCCTGCTCTCGTCGTCGGGAAGAAGCAAAAAGGTGACTGTCGTAGCTCCTCCTTGTGCCTCCTGCACAACTCCGAGATAGCCAACTGTGCTGCATCCTGGATCGCATCTGAGCAGAAGGTCCGTGGATACTCAATATGACGCTCAACTGGGTCAATCCTCCCGTCTGGAGCGTAAATGAACACCTCCATGCTCCAGGAGTCCATGCTCATCACTCGCGTGTTCCGCCCTCTGAAAATAGGCTGTTGGGTGTACTTCAGATGCTGCATTAGCTGCCGTAGAAGAGTCGCAAAAGCTCCCTCGCTCTCGCCATGAGAATGGTGATCCCACGGGGCTGATGACGACGAACCTGCCATCTACAAGTTTGAAAAGAGGAGAGATCAGTAAAGATTTTTAAATAGTGAAAAGGGAGGACAGAAACAAGATACTAAGTAAGAGGAGAGTAGAAGCAAAGAAGCTTATATATTTTTAATATATTCTTTTTAAACATAAGTCCTTAAAACTTCCCAAAACCTAGGGTTCGTCCTACAGTCAAGATGGCTCTGATACCACTTCTGTGGGACCCGGAGTAGAAACTTCCGGACCCTCCTATGCATTACAGTACTAGTCCCAGATCAATGCTAGCACACACAGATAACCAGAAAAAACGGTACATTGTCATCCACGATTTATTACAATAATAACTGAAGTTTTACATTGGTCATTGCCTTACAAAGGTTCACAGAACCTTAAAACGAAAATAAACACAGCGGAAGCAAAAAGTAAATTAATCGACCCATCAATCTGCCACAGGCAATTGACTGGGGAAACGAATCCTAAGCATCCGGGAAGAATCCACCGCATCCACACTCGGCACAGAAGTCGTATTCTCCAGCTTGAGCTTCTTCATCCTCTGCTAATGTATTTGTAGAGCAACATGTGAGTACAAAATTGTACTCCGCAAGTCTTGGGAAAGATGCATAGATGCAAGGCTTCACAAAGGAAGACTATATGGTTCTTTTGCAAAAATCAGCATTTTATTTCAAATCTACATAATTACTTCAAAAGCCATTTGATAAACATCTTGTTTTTCATAAATGAATTTAGATAAATAACTTAGTGAAGGTTAAACCACCAACACTAAAATCTTAGGCTATCTACCAACTTTCAAAACTCAGGTTAAGCCACCTGATCTAGTTACACCACCAAATTTAAATCACGAGAGTTACACCACTCCCGAGTTTGACAAACCATTTTATCTTGAAATCAAAATCAAACTTCTACCATGTGAATGCATTCCTTGCCCGCCCTTGACCGTGGGCACGGCTATTCGAATAGTTTTTTTTTACTCTGCAGAGTTTGTACACTTTACCCACAAGAGATAAATTATCTTAATAGTCAACATGCTTCCTTTGGCATGAGACCCAGATAAAATATCACAAAGCCTTTCACCTACTCCAGTATAGCTAGATACCACCCGCTAAGGTTTCACCACAACTCGAATCCACGAGTCGGAGCCCCCTCTTGCGCCGTATGAGTACAGTAAACCCTGTCCCTCACTATGAGTAACCAGTACACCCTGGCACTCAATACACCACTGGTGATATCTAAACTACACCTTTATAGGTTAGTTAGCTAGGTCGTACCCATATAGACTTGTGGTTGCACTGTTTTGCTCAGTTTGGACAAACACAAGCGTCGGTCCTTAAACGACCAGGGTGGTTCATTCACAATTCCAAAAAAATTCTCATGCTAAACTGCACCAGCCAAACCTTCCATCCACCCTTGTCAACTTTTCCTTTGAACTTCATTTTTATTTTCAAATTAACAGTGGTAACATCCATTACCACTTTTCAAACAAATCATTTAACAATGGTAACATCCATTACCAATGTTCAAACAAATCATTCATCAAAACATTTAGCAAACATGCTACTCATTTGAGCATTATTACATTGATTTGCTACGCTAAGCATTTGCTAGTATTTAAAAATTCAACAGATGTAATACTAACTCATTATTGAGTCAAAGGGATATCCTAAGTTGACAATGGTACAAGGTAAACAATTTTCAATGGAAGGTATAACAAATTGGGTATTTAACTAAATTTTCTAAATCAAATTATCACTTGATATGACATAAGCATGCAATAATTTAAAATAACTACCTAATCATTTTATAAATCATTTGAGCAAGTTGATCAAAGAAAACTTGCAAAACATAGGATCAAAATGATCAAAGGAGACTTGCCTTCCTGTGCTGGGTTGAAATTTTCCGGGGCTTGCTCTTGAAGTTCCTCGGACAAATCGGTCTCTACACGTAAATCAAGAAATCCAAATAAATAAAATAAAATAAAAATTCAAAAAAATTGAAACTAAATATACCAAATGAAAGATTGGAATTTTAGATGAATTTAGAAATTTGAATGGATCAATTTGGATTTAAAATGTGGCGGCGGGGTGGTGCGGGATGGCCGGTGAGGGGCGGGCCGGGGGGCGGCCGAGGCGGCGGAAAAGGGCGGCGGGGTGGCGGCCGAATGGGAGGGGAAGGGTGGCGGGGAGAGGGAGGCCGAAAATGGAGAAGAACCACCGGAGTTCGACTTTTATAGGTGGAGAAAGAGAGATGAAGGGCCGGCGGTTTAGAGAGGATTAAAGGGAGAAGGCGGCCGGCCGTGAGTGGGGATTGATGAGGGCAATCAAATGCACGCGTTAGCTTGGAGTTTAATTGAGAGAAACGGCCGAAATTAAAGCTTCATTTTCGGTTTAATGGAGGTGGAGAGAGAGGGTGGGAGGAGGAAGAAGGTGAGGTTGAAGATGGATATGACATGTGGGTCCCATGTGTAATAGAGAGGAGAGGAAGTGAAGGGGTACGGGCCGTCAGATTCGCGACACGTGGCAAGTGGATAGATAAGAGGCTTTGGATTTTATGAAGGGGTAAGTTGTGGTGGATGGCTAGGATTAAAACGTGGAGAGAGGTGGATTTCATCTGAGGGCGACACGTGGCGGGCTAGGAATATATTGATTTTTATTTTCGGATTTAATTTCAGGAATTATTAGAAACTTTATTAATACTTCGAAAAATAATATTTAATGTCTAAAAATTCCAGAAAAATCATAGAATATTCCTGGAAATATTTTAGACTTTAATAAAAATATTTTTAATCTCAGATTTGAATTTAATAACTTTATAAAATACTTTTTAACTTTGAAAATTGATTTTAATTTCCAAAAAATTCTCAAAAATTATTTAAAAATTTAGGGAAGGCTAGGAAAAATAAAATAAATTCTTTTTGGCTTTAATAAAATATTAAAATATATTTTCTTGCTTTAAATTTTTAAATAAAATCCAGATAAATCCAAATAAAACTCAAATACATTAAAATAATTAATTTAAAATTAAAATTTTTCAGAAAGCGAAAATTTGGGATGTGACAACCGTACTCTCTCACAGATGTCCATTGGGAATGGAAGTAGAAAGAATACATGCATGTCCGAACGACTGTATCCTCTACCGTAAAAAGTATGCAAACATGCATGTATGTCCGGTGTGCAACGCATCCCGATACAAACGTAATAATCAATCAAATGCTGGCGAGGGAACAGAGGTAAAGAAAGGACCTCCTGCTAAGGTGGCATGGTATTTTCCTATAATTCCCCGTTTGAAATGGTTTTTTGCAAATCCAAGGAGACAAAACTGCTGCGTTGGCACTCGGAGGAGCGCAAGAAGGATGGAATGCTAAGACACCTTGCTGATTCCGCCCAGTGGAGAAACATCAATAGGAGTTTTGCAGACTTCAGTGCAGAACCAAGGAATATAAGGTTTGGACTGAGTACAGATGGAATGAATCCTTTCAGTAGCATGAGCAGCCGACATAGCACATGGCCCATGACTCTCTGCATCTATAACCTTCCTCCTTGGTTGTGTATGAAGCGAAAGTTATTTTGCTGTCGATACTTATCCAAGGGCCAAAGCAACCTGGGAATGATATTGATGTGTACCTAGCACCGTTGGTGGAATATCTAAAAATACTGTGGAACGAAGGGGTATAGGTATGGGATGCATACAAACGAGAGAACTTCACTTTACGCTCCTTATTGTTCTGCACCATAAATGATTATCCTGTCCTTGGTAACCTGTCGGGCCAGAGTACAAAAGGTGCCAAAGCTTGTACTCACTATTTAGATGGTACCGAGAGTGTGTGGCCGAAACACTCACTCAAACTGTCTATATGCGTCACCGTCGGTTCCTTCGGATGGCTCACCCATACCACAAGATGAAGAAACAATTTGACGGAGAGAAGGGGGACGGTTCAGCTCCAAGGCATTTAAAGGGAAAAGAGGTTTATTTTATGGTTAAGGATTTAGATGTTGTCCTCGGAAAGGGACGTAAATTGAGGGCTCATGAGAAGAACACCTGGAAGAAGAGGTCAATATTTTAGGACTTACCTTATTGCGAGTACCTAGATGTTCGACACTGGATCGACGTCATGCACGTAGAAAAGAATGTACATGACAGCTTGATTGGTCTCTTACTGAACATTCGTGATAAAACAAAGGACGACGTCAACGCACGGCTTGACTTGGCTGATATGGACATCAGGTCTGAGTTAGCACCGACAAAAACAAATAATGGATGAACATACCTTCCCCCTGCGTATTACACTCTGTCCAAGGCCGAGAAAATAGAACTGTGCCAGTGCTTGCATGGTGTCAAAGTTCCGTCTGGTTACTCCAGCAACATGAAGAAACTTGTTTCGATGCAAGATTTGAAGTTAAATGGCATGGAGTCTCATGATTGTCATGTGCTGATGACACAGATGCTCCCTATTGCAATTAGAAATATTTTGCCAATCAAAATTCGAGAGACAATCATGAGGCTATGTTATCTCTTTAACACAATTGCTCAGAAGGTCATCGATCCCGAAGGACTAGATGCTCTGCAGGACGAGGTGGTGATGACTCTATGTCATCTTGAGATGTATTTCTCATTGTTCACATTGTGTGGGAGATAAAAATATGCGGGCCCGTATTCCTACGTAGCATGTACCCGTTTGAGAGGCTCATGGGAATTCTCAAGTCCTATGTTCGGAATCGATCTCGGCCAGAGAGCAGCATCGTCGAAGGTTATGCAAGCGAAGAGGTCATTGAGTTTTGTGTCGATTATATGGCTCAGATTCAACCGATAGGTGTGCCTCAATCTCGTCATGAGGGGAGGCTCAAGGGTATCGAAACTATCGGGAGGAAAGCAATCACTCCAGATATGGACGCGTATGCTCAAGCCCATTTCACGGTCTTGCAACACATGACTGAAGTGACCCCTTATGTCGACCAGTACAAGGATGTGCTTCAGCAACAGAATCTGGAGCGGCCGAATGTTTGGATCATGAGACAACACAACAGTCGGTTCAACCGATGGTTGAAGGAGCAAATCGCTAGAAGCTCGTCAAGTGAGATGCTGACATGGTTGGCAAAAGGGCCAACATTTATAGTTGTGACATGGCAAGGATATGACATAAATGGGTACACATTCTATACACAGGCTCAGGATGTAAAGAGCACTAACCAGAACAGCAGTGTCCACATAGATGCGTTCAGTACCGATGGGTTGAGAAACTCGTACTACAGGTTCATAGAAGAGATTTGGGATCTCGACTACGTGATTTTCAAGATCCCCTTATTTCGCTGCCATTGGGTGCATCTCCCACAGGTGAAGGTTGATAAGTACGGTGTCACTACCGTGGACCTCCAACGTGTCGGGTACAAAGACGAACCATTCGTACTCGCCAACCAAGTTGTTCAAGTTTTCTATGTAACCGACCCGGCAAATAAGAAATGCCATGTAGTTCTTTATGGAAAAAAGAGAATTGTCGGAGTAGAGAATGTAGTGGACGAGGAAGAATACAATCAATTTGACGAGTTACCTCCTTTTGGAAATGGCATAAGGGTCGACGACGAACAACGTGACGAAACTAGTTACGTACGCATTGATCATCATGAAGGGCTAATTTTTAAAGGAAATAAGCAAGTGGAATGAGAATGTGCGACATATATGTGGGCATTTGCATTTATGTATATAACAATGCATGTATGTGATGTATATGTGAATTGACATTTATGTATACAAAAATGCATGTATGTGATGTATTTGTGAATTTGCATTTATGTATATGTGAAAATATGTGATATATAGGTGAATTTTGGGAATGAGTCATACAAATGTGAGGTCTTATTGAATGCTGGTTGCCAATATCCCGGATGACCGCGCTTGAAATTGGATTAGAGCGAGGTCATCTACCACGACATCGGGGGACGTCTCCTTCCGAAACCCTACAGACCAGGAAGTGTCCCAGCGCCTGGTAAGATATCGATTGAACTACATAGCTTGTAATTACTCCACAACTTCGTAGGAAGTGAAATGACATGTCGTGCTCTTACAGGAAGCGCTGAGTGTTGAATCTTCCTAGGGATCATTCTAGGGAACAAGGGAAAAAGATATACTCTCCGCGGCCCTAGGAAACAAGGAGCACCCGGGTCGTACGAGAGGCCTTAGGCTTTATGTTCCTTGGAAACATGGTTTCCAAGATGACTCCGAATTGTATCGGAGTAGGAAGAGAATCGAAGCCGAGTGTGAAGCATGGCTAGGAGAGGAGATCAAGGCATCTCTTAGAGAGGAGCTGGCTGATTATGTCAGAGATGAGATGCGAAGATTTACAGAAAATCAGCATGCCGCCGCCGCTCCTGTGCTAGCTAGCCCACCCAACCGTCCGAGTAGTTGCGCGTCTAATCCGATGGAAGGCGAGGCCAGATTTCCTGTGGACGACATCCTGGTAATAATTATTATCTCTGGAATGCTCAATCCATTGATAGGCCTATTGGAGTAGCTAATTTTGTATCGTTATGTAGGAGCCTACGAAGTGCAGGCTCCAAGTGAGATATGCCTCCGTTCCCTTGTACGCTGCTTGGGGCCAAGCATATCCGTCTGCTATCGGGGCCATGGTGCACCGTACGCCAATAGCACCAGGCTTCGTAAAAGTTAATGTGGATGGTGTGCATGTCAATTTTGAGGTCGTCCTGCTACCGAAGCCCCCCAACGACGAGATCGTGACTCTAGGACAGGCCATTGGAACATTCATCCAGTGGCCCAAAAGCGACATCTCCCTGGAGGCTTCTTCACCAGTGGCAGGACCACAAGGGCAGTACGAATCAAAGCTACATGCACTGGTGCTATCTCCACAAGACTTATCTCCACCACCGCTACCTGCACCGGTGCTATCTCCACGGGTGCTATTCTCGCCAAAGCAACTTGCACCGGTGCTACCTTTACAGTCGACTACCATAAAGTCAACCTACAGCCAAGGCAGTGGCAGGGGCAAACCAAAGAAGGTCGATGATGATATTCTGTACCTACCATTGGCCCGCAAATTCGTGCTAGACGAGCCGATGATAATCCCGGAAGAGCACCTCCTAACCCTAGGACTTGGTTGCCAAACATTACATGCTTGGTATATGGAACAGTCCAATAAGCCACAGGCAGAACGACGCTCAGGTATCACTGTCAAATTTAGGCGGGATCATTTCCAGCACGAAATTCAAGATCGTGTCTTCGTAGTGACCTTTGAGGATATATTTGATCTTTTCAAGCTCAACGCTCTCGACGCCTCACTCGTTCGATGCTAGACGCTGTAAGTCTGTACAATCACAGTCTCTGTTCATGTAATACCGATATATGTCATATATAATTTATTGCTTTTCTGTGTATATATAGATTCATGCTGTCCCAAGCTAGATCATCGAAATCACTAATTGGTTTCCTGGGCCCACGCTTGGTCGCCATTGATACCATCAACGAGGATGCATCCTTCGTCGAGAGCTATATTACATCAACACTGCTGGCTCACCGCGATAAGGAATTTGTTCTTATGCCATACAATGAGCACTTCCATTGGATTTTAATTGTAATTATACCAAAATGGAATAATGCTATATACCTTAATTCTCTAAGTAAGAACAAATCCGAGTACATAGCTATCGCCCAATTACTCGATAGGTAAGTACATTTTCTCCATACATAACTACATTGTACTCTTTCTTTCCTTCCGAATGATTAATCTAACTTTTTTGAATAACGAAGGTCGTTCGCCACGTACGTTGTACAGACACGTGGCTCGACGAAAGGGGTCAAGCCCTTGTAACATGTTCGCAATTTTCGGGTATTCGCTAGAACACATTAATTAATCATATACAACACTTGGTAGTAATGCCTCTTGAATTAACACATTCTATTTTTTTGTAGTACCACCAGCAGCAGCTGGGCAACACATGTGGATTCTACGTTTGCCACCATATGAGACTACTCCTCGATTCCTCGAAGATCACCAATTCTAAGGTTTGTCAATCTTCCCACATTTATTTCATACTTGTCAGGTTATATATGTACGCACATTGATATTCCTATCAACAGGCTACGCCCATCTCTACAACTACATTGAAACAGCCGGACCTTGCACAAATTCGAGGAGAGTGCGCTTTCTTTTCGTGGTCTAAAGTCATAAGATCAGATGGAGAGTTCCACTGCGCACAATGATTTTTTATTGCTCTTATCACTCCGGAATCGAGGTCTCGCGAAAGGAACATATCCATAATCAACGAACTTGTCAGGCTGCACAAGCAATACTTGGATGGCAATCATGCACTATCCAAATATTGCTTGTGCAGCCGGATAAGTTCGTTGATTATGGATCTGTTCCTTTCGCGAGACCTCGATTCCGGAGTGATAGAGCAATAAAAAAATGCAATGTTATCATCTAAGTGCAAATGCAATGTAGATCTTTTGTAATTGTGTATTTGTTAATGGATATTTTATTTCATTTCAATTAATTGATTTGCGAAATGGATGTTTTATGTTTGTGAAATGAAGTGCGATGTGAATTGGATGTTTTATGTTTGTGAAATGAATTGAGATGTGAATTGTATGTATACATGTACATGTTGATCTGCTTGTTTCAGAGGGCATGGCTAGCATTTCCTGAGGCTAGCCAATAAACAGAAATAGATTTAGGGGTAGAAAAGAATATCACAGACGGTTTGTAACTAAAAACCGTCTGTGATATTTACACCATAGACGGTTCGAAAACCGTCTGTGATAACCTTCGATTATCACTGACCCATAAATTCAAACGGTTCAGAAAACCTTCTGTGATGACGTTTTTGAACCGTCTGTAATACGGTTTTCTGTAGTAGTGATAAGCCGTAGTCAAAAGCTATAAACCAAAGTAAAAAAGAACAGACTCAAAATATTGGAATGAGCATGTAATCTCTTCATTAATTATTCAATTAATTTCGTGTTTAAATCTTGAGGTTAGCAACTAAGCCTAGTTAAGAACACAGGTTGTTTCATGAACCGAGTTCATGGACATGTCTACTGCGATGTGGGACCTATATCACATAATCTAAGAGTGGTTTTAAATGTAACACCAGTTATTAAGTCGATCGATCCTATATGTCCATGACTCTTGCTCCAATTGATTTAACTCATTTCTCGGGCCTACAAGTCAGTGAAGCATGAGCCTAATACAAGATTAATTGAGTTATGCCATGATCAGCTAGCACTAATTCAGTGCTCCCTGTGGGGCCTACGTGTAAGCCACACACATATTTTAAGTTTTTTACTTAACTACGAATTTGACATACGGGGCCAAGATGCCCGTCACTAATTCGCTTTGAAATATGATTACTTAGGTGTTCTAATTCCTAATGACTTGATTAACTAGTGCTAAGCTATTTTGCACGGTGGGGCTCTCGTGGCAGATGCTCAGCGGTAGGGCAAAGAGCAAACTAATCTAATTAAAACTAATTGGGAAGCTAATACTTATTACGTCTTTTTATTAGGAAACTAGTCTAATTAAAACGTTTGGGGTCACTGGTTATTTGGTGGTTAGTTAGCAGGAGATCAATTAGGCCTAATCTAATCCAATCGCGAGGGGCCTGACGGGAGAAAGGGGGCCACTGGTTATTTGGTGGTTATCTAACAGGAGATCAATTAGGCCTAATCTAATCCAATCGTGAGGGGACTGACAAGAGAAACAGAGCAGGCGCAGGCATAGAGCAGGCCGAGCGCTCGCCCGGGGTGGGCTCGCCGGCGGCCAAAGCTGAAGTGGTGAGGCGCCAGAGCTGAAGAAGGGCAGTGGCACGGACCGGTAGCGCGGTGGTTGGCAAAATGGAGAGATGGTAGCCCGGCGAAGCTAAGGGCAGTGGTGTGGACCCAATAGTCACCGTAGGGCGCCGGCAGCGGTCTTGTAGTGGTAACGTTATATTTACATTCATATCTTGTATTTTTCAGTTAAATATATTATTTAATGAGAAAGCATAAGATATGACCAGCTGTTCATAGCCTACAGAGACGAGCCTGCTAGTCAAAGTTGGACCAAAGTCAAGTCCGCCATGTAAAATTATTTATTAAGTTGAGACTGAACACTAGTAATAGAGTTAGTTTACGATTTGTGGCCAACTTGGGAAGGACTCGGCCACCTCAGCCTGACCAAAACCGAACTGTGGTCTGCTTAATTAGCCGGCGTTTCTCCATGTAACCACCACTTTTTGACTTAAATAATGAATACACATGACTAGATCGTTTTGGTTTGTTTCTTGATGGCCGACGGCGGCAACGAGAAATTTTGGATTTCTTTGCTAATCAAGATCGTTCAACTTTTCCACTGAAAACTTAGAGCGCGATAGGATTTCGCTTGGTGATTGTGAAGTCTGGCACATGTATTCTTACGAATTAAAGAGTGTTCGTTCTTACATTGGTAACAGAGGATCACTACGATTCGAGAGATTACATGTGAATATCTTGATCCTACGTCGAGAAGATCGGGTGATCTCATATCATCTTGGTATCAAAGCACGATTTTCTCGATAGGATTATTTACCCTAACTTTTTAGATTGAGTTTTCCATGTTATTTTTATTTAAGTTTCTATAGTCCACAAACCAAAAACATACAAAAAAATTCAAACCCTAGTTTTTGAATCTATTATTTTTATAAGTTTTGTTAGGTTTTTGTTTATTAAAATTTTTATTTAAGTACTAATCATCATTTTCTTTATGTAGCTTAATCGGTGCGTCCACGTAAAATTAAAAAAAATCGCTCTCTGTTGTCCGACCGTATTTCCTAAAGTGTTCTATTCGGCAGCGAGTTCACGATAATTCAGAAGTCGTGTATCTGCCTGCTAGCGAATTAGCTCGCTAGAAGTGTCATCCGAAGTACACGTGCAGCAGTTAGACTTCAAGTCTCACATTTCTCCGAACAAACTAGCTGTGTTGTCATCCGAAGTACACGTGCATCTGCTGATTTTGTTTCCTTGAGAGGAAGTAGAGTCCCAGTACAACACGTCTATCCGAAATACTAGTGCTGTGACTTAGCTAGAAATTTTTAAGAAGCTTACATCTTTGCACCAGCCGAGAGCATTGCTATTATTAAGCTTTACTTATATTTTTCCTTTCATCTTTGAGACTAATCTTGATAATTGCTTGAGGGTTATTCACTGCATTACATTGTACCTTGTGAGAATTTGGTTTAGGTGGGCAAAACTCTAGCTAGCGGCCAAACACACACAAAAAAAAAAGCAGCCGACCAGTAAAAGCCACGGCCAAAATTTGATTAAAAAAGAAGAAGAAATCCATCCGCATATAACCAAGTGTTACAATCCTCCTGCGTAGGGGTGGCAACGAGCCGAGCCAAGCCAGAGTGTTACAATCCTCCTGCGTAGGGGTGGCAACGAGCCGAGCCAAGCCTGGCTTGGTTCGGCTCGTGAAAGCTTGATGGAATGGAGGTTCGGCTCGGTTCGGCTCGGTTAGGATATCAAGCTTTTTTGTGGGCTCGGTTCGGCTCATGATGCGGCTCGAGCCAGCTCGCGAGGGCTCGCGAGCCAATAATTCTTAAGAGGATATTTGGTGTGTTGTAAACCAAACAACCCATAACTGAACCAGCACAATATATTGTACATTTGTACTAACCAAAACAGTAAAAACTACACTAGAACAATTTTCATAGCACCTAGAGGCTAGAGAGCTTTTAGAGGCAGTCCCAAAAACTGAATGAGATATTTCAGCTAGCTGCAACCAAAAAGAGAACTGCTGCCAACCAAAAGCAACAATAGCCTGATTTTTAATCTCTGAACAAAGCTAACTGCAGCCCTAAAAAGAAAAGGAACATATGAAACAAAAGTAGCAGCCGAATGGGATTAAAGAGCAACATGCTGCTGCTGCCGAGTACTCATAGGCTGTGAAAAGAAAGCTGAAAGCTACAGTTTGGACAGCAAGCAAAAAAATACCCGAAAGCACCAAGCATCTGAAATCACTGCAATACTTTGTGCATGTGCATCTCAGGCAGCAAGCATATGCATAATACATGTCCAAGTCCACAAGTCCAAAAGTATAATACATGTTGTGATGTTCACAGTGAAACTTGCAATCAATTTTTCATTTGGCAAAATAACAAAAGAGAATCTTCTCTTCTCCACCTCTCCAAGTAAGCAACACTCCATTTTCATGCATCTCTGCCTCATACATAATGAGAGGTTAAGAGCAAGTAATTAAAGTATGTTATCCAATATGAGAGCAAATAAATAAAGTTGGAGATCCAATATGAGAGCAAATAATAATAGTAGATTTTACTACAAACTTACTAGTTACTTTGCACTTCACTTGTAGGAAATGGGATGTTCTCAACATCATCTTCGTTATCTTCTTCCTAAAATTCAGAAATAAAATAAGCAACTAAGCAAGTCATGTGCAAAAATAGAAAATGCACCATTGCATTTGGAATAATAAGCATACCGTGATCATGGGAGCGCCTCTAATCCAACTAGAAGAACAAATCAATGCCTCAACCATTGTAGGCTTTAGAGAACTACGATAGTCACTTAGAACTCTACCCCTGGCACCAAAAGTAGACTCCGAAGAGACTGAACTTGCAGGTATTGTGAGGAAGTTCTTAGCCATGTTTGACACCACTGGATATCTATGTGCATTCAATTTCCACCACTGAAGCAAATCAAAGCCTTTGTTGCCTAAATCCTCATTCCGTTCATCAAGATAAAGAAGCAATTCTGATTTTCATGCATCTTTAGTAGAAGATTGCAAGAAGGACTGAAAATGGCTTGAAATTGAAGGCAAAGACTTGTTTGTATCCACACTTGTACATGTTGATGTAGATTTAGCACCCTTAGCTTTGCTTGTAACTGTTACCTTTTGTTTATGTTCCTTCTCAAACTTCTCATAGAGTTTATCCAATTCAGTTCGAACCTCAGACAATTCCTTTTCAGCTTGTTCAGCCTCAAAAATTTGCTGAAAACACCACTCAACAAATCTGATTTTGAACCGTGGGTCCAAAATAGTTGCAAGCACCATGACATTGTTCTTTTCTTCCCAATACTTGTCAAATTTCTGCAACATTGCAGTACCCATAGCCTTCAAATTGATATCACTTGAAGCACAAGCAGCCCTCAATGCAATCTTGACATTTACAATATGTGGATAAAACACATTTGCAGTGGGGTATGTGGAACCAGAAAATGCAGTAGTAACTTCAGCTAATGACCTAAGTATAGGCTCAATTGATTCATACAAAGCCCACTCTTCATCATTTGGCTTCCACTTATAATTTGCATCTTGATCTGCATAATTGTCTAAAGCTTCCCTATATGGAATACAAGCTTTCAACATGTGATAGGTTGAACTCCACCTTGTTGACACATCAAGTTTCAGTCCTTCTACCAACTCCTTAGCAAGAGATCTACAAATTTCTACAAACTTGTGCATGCGAGATGGAGATTTCTTTATGTACTTCACAGTTTCCCTTATATTCTTTATCAAATGTGCTAAGGGTGCTATGCCATCATTCACCACTAAATTGACAATATGAGCACAACAACGTACATGAAAGTATTTAGCAATGTAAACACTTGATCTTCTAGCTGCAAGCTTAGCTTTCAAACTCTGAACAGCAGTATCATTGTTGGAAGCATTGTCTAGAGTAATTGTTATAACCTTATCCTCAATTTTCCATTCAGCTAGGCAATCAAAGACAGCTTGACCTATCACATTCCTGGTGTGTGGAGGATCCAACTCTACAAAGTTCAGCACACGACATTGCATTGTCCAATCTTTATCTATGTAATGTGCAACTAAAGCCATGTAGCAAAGATTTTGGTTGGATGTCCATAAATCACAAGTTAAGCTAATCATGTCCACACCCCTAAGACTCTTGACAAGATTTCTTTCTCACTTTGAAAAACCTTCAAGCATTCACTTCTTATGGCCCTTCTACCAACAAACTGATATGCTAGATTTAAATACCTCATCACAATAGTGAACCAAGTGTGCTCTACCATCCTAAATGGATACTCATGAACAATGATCATCTTAGCTATAAGTTTACGAGTTTCCTCATGATTATACTTGCTAGGAGTGACAATAACAGGGTGATTTGAATCACCTAACTTTTCAGGTGCATAGTTGAGAAGAGCTTGAGACCTCTTCTTAGCCACTTTGTTCAAGTAAGGTGTGCACTTCTTCATATGCCTAACAAGATGTGAAGTAGCACCACCGCGTTTATACGTGTATAGAGAATAGCAATACCTGCACTTTGCCTTTGTTTCCTTTTGCCCTGGATGCACTGATGAGGGAACTTCAACCTCCTTAAAATTTTTCCAACAATCTGACCGCTTCCTCCCCTTCAAAGATGCCTTTCTTTTTTTGGGTTACTGCTCCATTTCGCCATCAACTGAATCACCCACTGGTCCCTCATCACCACTTGGCAATGACATTGACATGTCATCATTGAAGTCAAAAGAGTTATCCTCGGAATTGTCATCAACAGACAACTGCATTTCATGAAATAACACAACAAAACAATCATCAAGAAAGTATCAAACATTAATCACATGATGCTTATTAATTGTTATTTATCAGATAAGGTCAAAAAATCCTTACTACTACTGGAGACACTGCCGCTTCACTAGCATTTTGTCCTTGGCTTGTGGATATGGGATTGGGATTACTTGCCGAAGATGCAGCAGCAGAACCACTAGTGACCGCAAAAGACCTCTCCATATCCAGCTGAAAATCTAGCAAGCAGCCATGCACACAGAAATATTTACCATTAATCACACAATCACCATTAATATGTACAGTTCATCCCAATCCATGTATTGGTGCTATTCTGTTTGCGGAGAATGGTCATTTCAAAAAAGGTATGGTCATGCAGATGAGTATAAATATGATAAATTTTCTTCATCAGGATAATTCTTCTACAAAAGAGTCGCATAAAGATGGGACTTGTGATTCGGATCTGGATGCAGAACTTGATTCCTAGAGACCCTAGTACAGAAACCTAACTGATCAACAAACTAGCACACAGGCAACTCAGGCAACTCCAACCAGCTCCCAATCGGATCACGGAAGCAGAAGCATTTGCACCTCGCAGAAGCACTACCGTTTCTCGCACAAGCTCGCCGCCAGCTAACAAATTACAAACCTCACACCCCAAATGCACCACGCCCAAACCCAAACCCAAATACGAATCTCCGCCCTCACCACTCCATCCACCGGTCAAACCTCTCCACGGACAAATTCCTGCGAAAGCCCACCGAAATAGACGCTGAATCGCAGCGCCGAGAGAGCCGCCTCACCTCACGAGGTCACCGCGGCGCCCCCAAAATCGAGCCGAATCGACGGAGGCCGCGGCAGATCGCGCGGCGCGGGGGCGGGGCCGAGCCGAGCGGAGCAGAGGCGGCGAGGGCTAGGAGGCGGCGGGGGGAATAGATGGGGGTGGAAGGGGGAAGGGGGCAAATGGGGAACGGGGGCGCAGTCAGGCCACCGAGCCACCGAGACCGAGGGAGCCTGGATTGCGTTGCGTTGCGGTTTGCGGCTGCCGGCTGGAAACTACGGTTTTACTTTTTAGTTGGGCCTATTGGGCTGAGCCAACCGAGCCGCTCGCGAGCTGGCTCGGGCTCGGCTCGTTTAGATCCTGAGATTTTTTGCTGGCTCGGCTCGTTTCATTCATGAGCCGAGCCAAGCCTCCACGAGCCCGAGCCAAGCCCGAGCTGGCTCACGAGCCTGAGCTTTTTTACCAGCCCTACTCCTGCGGTCACCCTAAAACCAAAGAGGAGGAAGTACTTAATTTCTTTGCGGTTGAGAGCCAAGAAAGGAAGAAAGACAAGAAAAGCAATTGAGGCCGAGCCTGGGTAAGATAACCATAATCCATGTTTTCAGATTATGTAATTTAATTTTTTTGAGCAATCTTATACCCTTAAATTTATATTATTGTAATTGGCTAACGTCTCTCCTAATACTTGGTACAAAACGGGCTATTTAATTCTCAATTTCAGATTGCCTCTATTTAGTTCATTCCTTTGTTTGCATTGAGTTACGTTGATCTTTACATATGCGTTCATACATTTCACTTAAACCCTTTGGATCAAAACTTAGGCAAAATATTTTAGCTTGGATTATTACTTAACTTTACAACATTAAGAATTTCAGATTGCATAGGATATACACTCCATACCAAGCTCCACTAAATAACTGTTGTTGTGCAATTATAAATACTCTTACATTCGTTTGATCATCCCGTTGTTATTGTAGCTTCTACCAATTGTAAGTTTTTATTGGCCTTAATTCACTTTGCAAAGGTGAGAACTTAACTTGTGAAAGAAAAGAGTGAAATCGAGTGATTTATACTAATCATCTATATACTTTGTTATTGCTTTGTGTTTTCTTTGCACAATCTAACAATGTCCGGTGGAGAAGATAACTATGGTGAGGAGCATGAAGTTAATCTTAATGCCCCGGTGATTCGCTTTCAACATCAGGCATTGAGAAGTACATTGCAACAAGAATTTGTAGCTGGCACTTGCAATGGGGGAACAACTCAAGTCGGATATACAGGATCTTCGCATTGAACTCAAAGCGGATATGCAGGATCTCTGCATTGAGCTCAATCAACATATGAACGTGTTACATGGAAACATTTGAACAATGTTGTGTGAGCAATTCGACCACAACAAGAAGAAGGAAGTGTTCATCTTGCAGCTGTCCTTCTTCCACATGATGAGGAAGTGACCGTTGTCCGAGGTGGTCAAGAAGCTCAACACAAGAAAAACCGCGTGGTGGCAAATGTCATTCGTCCATCTCCACCTGAGAGAGGTGAAGGGGCGGCTTCCATGGTTCGAAGAGGGCCCATGGACATGGAAGCCGTGGTGGGGGAGCACCTCACTTTGACGATGACGACTTTCTTTACTACGACGATGGTTATCGCCGCCATAACTGTTACGGTGATGATCAACCAAATGAGAAGTTTGGTAAGTTTAAATTTACTATGCCAATATTTTCAGATATACATATTCCTAAGGATTACCTCACTTGGGAGCTCAAAGTGAACAAAGTGGCCCGTCTGCACAATTACTCTGAAGAAAAGAAGATGCACATGGTTGAGCTTGAATTCACTGATTATGCACTCATATGGTGGGGAACAAGTTAAAAATCAAATGAGAGAGTACGATGAGCCTCCCATCACTACATGGGAAGAGATGAAGTACCACATGAGAGCAAGGTTTGTTCTTAAACATTATAAACATGATTTAATTAATAATGCAAATGAAGCAAGGAACTTGCACGGTGGAGGAATACTATAAAGAGATGAAAATGGTCATGATTCGAGCTAATGTATATGAGCAAGAAGAATAAACAATGGCGTGATTTCTTGCTGGTTTGCATCCTCCCATCAAGCGCATCACTTAATTTCAGCCTTACAACAATATAATGGAATTGGTGCATCAAGCAACCAAGCCTAAAAGACAAGTGTAACACGACATGAGAACAACAAGGACATCATCCTACAAGCCCTGTTCAGCACCTATAGGAGGTAAAATAATATTCCATTTCAATTCTTTTAAAGCTAACCTATCTAGTAAAAGTTTTGCTCCTAGTACACGTGCTGCACCAAGCGGGAAGAATGTTACAACACCAATTGCCAAGAAGAGTCCAGCACATTCGTCTTCATCTTCAGTGGGTTCTACAGGTAGGAGTAGTGACATCCAATTCTTCAAATGTCTTGGATGAGGTCATATGCAAAAGGATTGTCCAAATAATAAGCTAATGTTGCTATTGGACAATGGAGAATATGACTCTGCTAGCGAGCATAAGGGTGAGGTCCTTGCTGATTTTGGAAGATTTGGAGATTACATGAGGAAGGACCAGGGGAGGAGGTGCATGAAGTTGTCCTATCCTTGTGTGTACATCGACGGTGTTGAGTATGAAAGCAAAATAAATTCATGAGCAGTGCTGAAATCTTTCCAAACAAGAGCTCATGTGAGTAAAGATGGTACGTGTTGCAAGGTTATTATTGATGGTGGTAGTTGCCATAATTTAGCTAGTAAAGAGCTTTATTCAAAACTTGGTCTGAAATATAAGAAACACTTACATCCATATCAAATTTTAATGGTTAAACAATGATGGTTCAATGAATGTCGAGTATACAGTTGATGTTAGCTTTCAAATTGGTTCTTATCGTAATATTATAGAATATGATGTTGTGTCCATGGCAATATGTCACTTGTTGTTAGGTAGGCCATGGCAATATGATTGTTTTGTGATTCATGATGAAAGAACTAATCAATACAAGTTCATGTAGAATAATAAAGAAAGAGTGCTACGACCATTAATGTCGGGACCCCGGATTTCCGAATCCGAACCCTCTGTGTATTACTACACTAGTCCTAGATCAAAGCTAGTGCACAGTCAAACAGTGATGATTACATAACCAACAACGCTTTATTACAATAACAGAGAGTACAGACCTTATGGCCTCTTTATTACAACTGAGGTTTCGAGACCTCTCAAACTCACAAAACACAGCGAAAGCAAAAAGAAATTCTGACGAAGACCCATCAATACGCCACAAGCAATTGACTAGGGAAGCGCAACCTAGTACTCCGGAAAGCCTTCATCGTATCCACATACAAAGTAGTCGTAATCTCCTTCTTGAGCTTCATAATCCTCTGATATTTGCTTTGAGTGTAGCATGTGAGTACATAAAGTATACTCCGCAAGTCTTGGGAAAAATGGAGTAGATGCAGGGCTTAACAAAGGAAGGATAATATGGTTCTTTTGCACAAAGCAATATTTTATTTCAAATACCATTAAATATGTTCGAAGGCATTAATTTAATAAAGTAATTGCTTTAACAAAAACTATCAAAAATTTTCTAGTGAAGGTTCCATCCACCAACACTAGTTGACTGGCTCTAACCGCTAAGGTTCAAGACTACGGGTTCCATTCACCCGCACTGGCTCCATCCGCCAGGACACACTTTCGAGAATTACATCCACTCTCGAGTTCCCAAAACTTTTACTTTAAAACCAAAACCAAAGATCTATCGTGTGAAAGCACACCTTGCCCACCCTTGAGCGCGGGCACGGCCATTCGAATAGTTTTACACTCTGCAGAGGTTATACAGTTTTACCCACAAAAGATAAGTCATCTTAATAGCAAACATGCTTCCTTAGGCATGAGATCCAGATAATTTATCACAAAACCTTTACCTTACTCTGATCTAGCTAGACACCATCCGCTGAGGTTTCACCGCTGAAGAGTTAAATCCACCACAATCAAAAGCCCCCTCTTGTGCCGTATGAATACAGTAAATCCATGTGCCTCACTGTGAGTAAACTAGTACACACTGTCACCCACTTACCACTGGTGATATCTGAACTAAACCTTTACAAGTTAATCAGCTAGGTCGTACCCATATAGACTTGTGGTTATACAGTAGTGCTCAGTTTAGACAATCACAAGCGTCGGTCCTTAATTGACTAGGGCGGAGCATTCACAATACAAGTTCTCGTGCTAAATCCACACCAATCCAATCTTACCATCCACCCAAGTCTAAAACAATTTTCACCATTTTATTTTAGTTTAAAAACAACAGCAATACTTATTGCCACTAAATTATTTGAATAAAAAGATCAAATCATACATATCAATGTTCCACCCGAAGGGTTATATTAACCGACTAGCTTGTCTAAGCAACTACTACCATTCTAAAGTTAACAAATCTAATAATAATCTCAATACTGAGATAAGAGAAACCTAGGGTGACAAAGGTACATGGTTGTCAATGTCAAATGAGGGCATAACAATTATCGGTTTAACTATTATCCTTAAAACAAAAATTATCATTTTATGTAACATAGCAATGCATTTAAATTTAAAATAACAAAATTATTTTGGTAAACATAGGTACAAGATGATCGAAGGAGACTTGCCTTCTTGTACGTTGTCTAGACCTACTTGCTACGGATCGGAAAATTCTTTGGCGGCGTCGCATTCTACGCGCGAAACGACAAATACAAATGAATAAATAAATACAAATAAAATTAAAAAAATACAAAATATAAACTGTAAGGGAGCTTTTGATTTTAGATGAATTTAGAAATTTAAATCATTGAATTCGGAGTTCGGACAACGGAGAACGAGCAGTCGGAACATCGATCGGATTGGAAATTGCAGGAAATTGCAAAACGAAGGAATATTCTTTGGCATCTTATTTTTTCTGGATATATATTTTTTTGGTTTTCTAGTGAGTATGACATGTGGGACCCGCTTGTCATTGACTCAACAAAATATATCAGAGCTAACCGAGAGCTACAAATTGGAAAAAGGTTGCATTTCCTTGGATTTGAACACAAGACCTCACAAGTGAATGCATTTACTTGCCTCGACTAACCAAGCGAGCAAATGCTCTTTTGTGACATAGAGATAACACATAGGAATAAAGAGCTAACAGGAAACTCTTCTCCGTTGAAAAACACACGAAGTAGAGCAAGGAGGTGACGGCCATGGTGGATGAAGGCACTGGCGAGGGAAGAGAGGGGCGGCACGGGAACCACCAAAATGGAACCATAGAGAGGTCCTCTACCCAACGGTGGTGGTGGCAACACTGGAGCCGGAGCGAGGCAGTGGTGGCAACGCTGGAGCCGGAGCGAGGCAGTGGTGGCAGCGGTCGGGGCGCACGGTGGCAGCGGCCACGCAGGGCTCCAGCAAACTGGCAATGTTCTGGAGAAAGTGGAGAAAGCATGAGGTGGCCAGGGACATGGTGAATGTGATGGCGAAGTTGGTTTGCCTCGAGAGTGGCCGAGGATGGCCCGCGACGATGACGACGTTCAGCATGGAGGTGGCGCATGGTGGTGGAGCTCCTCGGCCAACCATTGAGCAAGCTAAGCTATGGGTTATGTTGAGGGGATGGAGGTGATGCTATCAACAGAAGGAATCGAGAAAACACTCATCGAGGACAACGAATCCGTGGCAAAAGTCAAGAACGGCCGATTCCGCAAAAAGCTCAATTCCTGTTGATTAGCTGCATGAAAAACTTAATAAAAATGGTGGATGAGTTGCTTGGATGCTAAGACAGGAGATGACGCAAGCAAAAGTTGAAAAACTTCACCGGAATGATGAATGCCCAAATCGATTGTGCTGGCCAACGTTTGGGAAAATGAGAAATTATTCGCCATCGAAGCTCCCAAGGTTCTGAGATTCTGAGGGAATGAAAAGGGGTAGAAGAGGTGTTGGTGTGCCAATTTATAGCCTCTCTCATGATTCAAATCGATGGGAACGCGAGTAATTTCTGCGATGGTTTCAGTATTTAAAAAACTGCCAAATAAAATGGCAGCGAAAACACTAATGGAAGGTGGTAATGGATGCATTGACTCTGGCGATGAATGTGCGGTGTTGCTGGGATCATAACGCTTTAGACAGATTTGAATTCGAACGCTTGAGTGAAAAGATATGAGGGAAAAAATGAAGACTGCTATTGCTGGAGTTCAGCTCGGACGCACGCCCGGAGGTGGAAGACAGATGAATAGTATTCACGTGTACTGTAGCATGAATAGCAACTGAGAGGAGAGAGAAAGAAAGAAATGAGAGAAAAGAATAGGCCAAGAAGAAAGAAAATATAGGTTGGGCACAGAAAAATAAAACAGATATTTTTCTAGAGATTTGAGATTTTTAGAGATTTGATTTTGAATTTTGGAATTTGAATTTGAAATTTTGGAATTTTAGCAGGAAATTGAAAAATTGGAATTTGGAGATTTCTTCCAGTACTTCACAAATAATCCAAATAAGATCCAATTAAAATCCCAAAAATTTTAAATAATTAATTGGAATTAGCTTTCAAAGAAAATAAACTTTTGGGATATTACAAACCGCCAGTCAACTAGTGTTGGTGGATGGAACCTTCACTAGAAAAGTTTTGATAGCTTCTGTTAAAGCAATTACTTTATTAAATTAATACCATCGAACATATTTAATGGTATTTGAAATAAAATATTGCTTTGTGCAAAAGAACCATATAATCCTTCCTTTGTTAAGCCCTGCATCTACTCCATTTTCCCATGCGGAGTACTTTATGTACTCACATGCTACACTCAAAGCAAATCTCAGAGGATTATGAAGCTCAAGAAGGAGATTACGACTACTTCTTATGTGGATACGATGAAGGCTTTCCGGAGTATTAGGTTGCGCTTCCCCAGTCAATTGTCTGTGGCGTATTGATGGGTCTTCTTTAGAATTTCTTTGTGCTTCCGCTGTGTTTTGTGAGTTTGAGAGGTCTCGAAACCTCAGTTGTAATAAAGAGGCCATAAGGTCTGTACTTTCTGTTATTGTAATAAAGCGTTGTTGGTTATGTAATCATTACTGTTGGACTGTGTGCATTGGCTTTGATCTAGGACTTGTACAGTAATACATAGAGGGTTCGGATTCAAAAATCCGGGGTCCCGACAATTAACTCCTTTTCAAACAATACATGATAACACGCAAAAGTTTAAGGTGAAAGCAGAAAGAGAGAGGGAAGGAGCATAATAGCGTGATTCCACAAAAGGTGAGTGAAAGCCACAAACTAAAACTGAGTGGAAAAGGCAAGAATGCGGGAGAGAAAAAGATAGTCATGGTAGCCACTAAATCTGATTTGTCAGTTCATCAAGAAAAGGTTAGTAATTGTGAGAACTCTTTGAATCAAATGGAAGTTCCACATTCTAAATTTGATATGCTTAATTTACATAATGTGGAATTGATTACTCATAAAGAAGTTCTTACTCGAATATCTCCTAGTAATTCTTTGTACTATATTATGTTTGATGATGCTAAAAGGCTATCTAGTATGATTGAGAACCTTGCTAAAATTTTATATTTCAAATCACTAGTTAGTACCTATACCTACACTTTTAAGTTCAACTTAATTAGAATTTATGGTGTAGATGACAAGTTCTATATTTATCGAATGCGTATTACATGTGATAAGGTTACTGAATTGATATTGCATATTTTAGATAAACAATCTTTTGTGTTATATCATGATCACAGTGAGATGAGTTTCAATAATAGTGATTGTTGTTTTAAAAGATTTCTTAAGACTACTTGTATGCCCTTTGATGTGCAATCATATACAAGTAATCAGAGTAATGCACTAAAAATTTTCTCCCCTATATTTGGACAACTTGGTTTAGTTTCGCCCATTAATGACTTGTCCATATACTTAGAAAAGTCGAGGATGACATTTTCTCATGGGAGGGAGAATGATGTGAAAGACACTATTGCGATGTATACATCTTATGGTTGCTGTTATACTAGTTGGTTTGTGCAAAACAACGAGAATGACATAATAATTGATTCATACATGTTCCATGATTATGTGTTTTTCTTTTTGTTTACTACGCCTTCAGATGTTCATGATGTGCTAAACAGAAGAAGTGTTGATGACAAATATATATATACCATGCATACACGTTGTATTCTTTGTTTAGTATATTTTCATGCTATCAAAAGCCGAGGATGGCTTTTTTGAAGAAGGGGGATGATGCAGATACACTCATGTCTTGTGCTTTTCAGTTAAATATATTATTTAATTGGAAAAAATTATTGATCCACATTAAACATTATCAGGTTTGAATCAAGAGAAGATGGAGAATCCGACCATTTAGTTTCACACGAAAGTTGCATGCATGCGGATGACATGGAGAAGGCGCAAAACATGAGGAACTAGTCCATGATGAGGAAAGAAAGAAGCAGCTAGCCAAGCCCATGATGAGCTGCTCATGGCCTGCATGTTCCTTGCGTGAAGGTGCACGTAGAACACATGTGCATCACCGAGTAGAGACGGGCCTGCTAGTCAATGTTGGACCGAAGTCATTAAGTCGGCCATGAAAACTTATTTGTGAAGTTGAGACTGAACACTAGTAATAATGTTAGTTTGTGATTTGTGGCCAACTTAGGGAAGGATTCGGTCACCTCGGTCTGACCAAAACCAAACTGTGGCCTGCTTAAGCCCATTGCTTTGTGTGTGAGGGTTAGGAGTAGGGCTGTTCATTTTTCAACCGAACCGAAAAAACCGAGCCGAAAAAACCGAACCAAACCGGTCAACTCGATTTGACGGGTTTTTGTATTCGGTTCGGTTTTTAAATTTTGGGGTTTTTTGGCATTCGGTTTTTTCGGAATACCGATCTTGCTGCTCTGCTGACTGCTGTTCTTTGGTAGCAGGCTGTGTAATTGTCTGGGCCCATGAGGCCATGAGTGCAAATGTGATGCGGCCGTGCGGCAGGTTGTGAAAGAAATAAAGGCCCATGACTCCATGAGACATGAGTGCAATTTGCCATCCGTTCTTTTTTTTTTTGCTTTACGTTGGGCCTCGCAGAAGTGATGATGCAATCGCCAGATGAGTGAAGCTAGCGTTAATTTCTTCTTTTCTAAGTGAAGTGAAACATTAATATTCTTTTTTTTTCTTAGTACAGTCGCATTGCACAGCCCTATGAGTGATGATGTTTCTTTCTTTCTTTTTTTTTGCTTTCTTTCTTTAGCAGTTGCGCTTCAGTTTTGGTGCTTCGTCTCGCTAGTCATTATATCGTTTGCAATTCGCGTCAACTTTGGTAAATATGGTATTTACCGATATTGCGCCGAAATAAATTGAGATTTACCGATACCAAACCGTACTTCTAAAAAACCGTATATTACCGAACTATAAATACCGTATATACCGAACCGATTAAACCGAAAAAACTGATTGCACAGTCCTAGTTAGGAGGGCACCTTAAGTAGCAGCCGCCTTTCCATGTAACCACCATGTTTTGACTAGATAATGAATACACATGAATAGATCATTTTGGTTTTTCTTGATGGTTGACTGTGTCAACAAGAAATTTCGGGATTCTTTGCTACTCAAGATTGTTTAGACTTTCCGTTGGGAATTGAGAACGTGATAGGGTTTCGCTTGGTGGTCGTGAAGTTTGGCGTATGTGTTCTTGCAAATTAAAGAGTGTTCATTCTTATATTGGCAACAAAGGATCACTACGATTTGAGAGATTGCATGTGAGTATCTTAATCCTACGTCGAGAAGATCGAGTGACCCCGCATCATAACACCTTGGACAGCCACAGGGCGACAACGCAGACCGCAACATACAACATTAATCATCCCAACCAAAGAATTTAGCAAATTCTTAAAAATAGATTTGGGGACTCGCCTAATCTCTACTATTATATAAAGAGGAGTTGGTGGTCGGTGCATTCTCCCTCCTCTCTTCTCAGCTGTCCGATCTACCTCAACTCCCCACAGACGTCCGTTGTCCTCCGCTCTCAGTACACGCAATCTCCTCCCTCCCCCGAGTCGCCAACCGCTCCCTCCCCACCCCACGCCGCTGCCTTCTCTCCTCCCCCACTGCTCCTCCCTACCCCGCGCCACCCGCGATTTCGGTGCTACTATACGAACGCTAGGAGTGCGTCTCTTGGTCGCAAAGGCGGGAGCAAGAGTAGCGGGTTGGCGATGGTGGTGGCAAGGAAGAATGCCGGGGTCCTCACGCTCTTCAATGTCGACGGCACCCTCACCATGCCCTGCAAGGTTTCCTTGTCCATTTCTGTTTTTTGGTTAGTCATCTTTTCGAGCCAATAATGAAATTTCTTCTCTTCTCTTCCATTGAGTAGGCAGTGACGCTGGAGATGCTCGAGTTCATGAAGCAGCTGCGCGAGGTGAGAATGACATCTCTTCTTGACTTCTTCATGTTGTTCTCTTCCTTTTTCATAGGATTCTAAATGGAAATCACAACCTGGTTATGATTTTCTGGTTATTTGGGAGCAGCATGTGACTTTGGGTGTGGTGGCGGGAGCCGATCTGGTCAAGATTTCTGAGCAGCTGGGCCAATTAGGTCTGGAACCTATATGCTCAGTTCTGCACATATGAGAGTTGCCTTTGTTATGAACCCTGTAAATAACTGCTTTGATATTTCTTTCGAAGTTATCACTGATTATGATTATGACTTCTCTGAAAATGGCTTGGTTGCGCACAGGATTGGCAAGCTCATTGGAACTCAAGTAAGTCTCTAGGCACCCTATGAATACTGTTTTAACATGTATGCATTGAATAGTGTCTGAAATTAGGATATTATCAAAATCATTTGGGGATTATCAAGTTTCTGGGAAATATTAGTAAATATCCATCTTTTCATTTGTTGAGTGTCTGAATGAGCTAACATTAGCCAGACAAAGCAAATTCTAATCCTTCATTGTTCCTGGTTGCCTATTAGAATGACAAGCTTGAACCCTTTGTATGCGCTTTGTACATACTAGAACCTGATGTTTTGCACTCTGCAGAGATTGAAATTGTTTATTGGACATGATAATCTTAAGGTGAGCTTATCTGTGATTACATTATTGTACTATTTTTACTGATAAAATTTTGAGGCCTTTCTAATGATGATATGTGTTCTTTTCAGGAAATTACTAAATTCACTCTTCATTACATTGCTGACCTGGATATCCCTATTAAAAGGTCGGTAAAGAACCTTGTCCAAGAATTCCCATTGGCACTAGCTCTTTACTGACCAAGTAATTGTTTGCTCAGGGATACATTCATAGAATTCCGAAGTGGAATGCTTAATGTGTCGCCTATAGGGAGAAACTGTACTCAAAAAGAAAGTGATGAGTTTGAAAAGTATGATAAGGTACAAATTATCTTCTAAAAGGCAGTAACGATTTCTAATCAGAGGGAGAAGGTTATTGTCGGGACCCCGGATTTCCGAACCCGGACCCTCTGTGTATTACAGCACTAGTCCCAGATCAAAGCTAGTGCACACAGTCAAACAGAAATGATTACATAACCAACAACGCTTTATTACAATAATTGAGAGTACAGACCGAAAGATCTTATTATTACAACTGAGGTTTCAAGACCTCACACACACACAAAACACAGCGGATGCAGAAGATAAATCCAGCGATGACCCATCAATACGCCACAGGCAATTGACTGGGGAAGCGCGACCTAGTACTCCGGAAATCCTTCGTCAAATGCACACGCGAAGTAGTCGTAGTCTCCTTCTTGAGCTTCGTATTCTTCTGAGATTTATTTTTGAGAGCAACGCGTGAGTACATAAAGTACTCCGCAAGTCTTGGGAAAAATGCATAGATGCAAGGCATAACAAAGGAAGGCCATATGGTTCTTTTGCACAAAGCAATATTTGAATTCTAAATTACTACTAATTATTTTCGAAGGCGTCAATTTAATAAAGTAAATGTTTTAGCAGAAACTATCAATAATTCTCTAGTGAAGGTTCCATCTACCAACACTAGCCAACCAATTACAATTGGTCAAGTTTAAAACTGCGGGTTCCATCCACCCTCTCTGGCTCCAACTGCCAGGATACCCTTCCAAGAGTTCCCTCCACTCTCGGAATACAAAACTTTTGATTTTAAAACAAAACCAGAAATCTACCATGTGAATGCATTCCTTGCCCGCCCTTGACCGTGGGCACGGCTATTCGAATAGTTTTACACTCTGCAGAGGTTGTACAACTTTACCCACAAGAGATAAATTATCCTAAAGGTCAACACACTTCCTTTGGCATGAGACCCAGATAAAATATCACAAAGCCTTTACCTTACTCTAATCTATCTAGATACCACCCGCTGAGGTTTCACCGCAGGTAGGCTAACTGCCCGAACCGAAGCCCCCTCTTGCGCCATATGAGTACAGTAAATCCCTGTCCCTCACTGTGAATAACCAGTCCATCCCTGGCACCCACTTTCCACTGGTGGCACCTAAACTAGACTATCATAAGTTAGTCAGCTAGGTCGTACCCATATAGACTTGTGGTTGTACGGTTAATGCTCAGTCTGGACAAACACAAGCGTCGGTCCTTAATTGACTAGGGTGGAACATACACTTTACAAGATCTCGTGCTTCCTGCACCAAACCAAACCAACCATCCACCCTAATCTAAACCAACTTTCACATTTTAGTTTATTTTAAAAGAACAGCGGTAACTCCAATTACCACTAAATTTGTAAACACAAGGGTATTACAATAATTCATAATTTCCCATTTGCAAGATTTGTGAGGTATTCAATAGCATGGCTAAGCATTGTTCTACCATTCTAATACCAACAATTTAATATATTACTCTCATTAGTGAGTCAAAGGAATTTCTAGGGTTGCAAAGGTACATGGCATTCGAAATCAAATGAGGGCATAACAAGGTTGGATATAACTAATGCCTTAAGATTTGAACTAATATTTTATATAAATAGCAATGCACATAATTTAAAATAATTAAAACATTTCAAAATCATAGGTTCGAAATGATCAAAGGAGACTTGCCTTGCTCGGAGACTTGATGTTGCGAATCATTAAAATCGAACTCTCCGGATTAGTCGTAGTCTACACGCGAAGAACCAAACAAAATAAATTAAAATAAAACCCAATTAAAATCCAAAAATTAGAAAATATATATTGACGGATAGATTATGATTTTAGATGAATTTAGGAGAAAGAATCAACAGATTCGGAGTTCGTATGAGGGAGATCCAATATCTGGAAGTTTTGGACATCACATGAAATGATAACAAAATACGAGGATTACTTTTTGAATAGTACGGTGTCGATTGGCTACAAGGTGGCTGGCGAATGGGCAAAATGGAATGCTGGCAATGAGGCGAAGGTGGTGACATGGGTACGGCGACGAGGAACGGCGGCAATCACCGGCAGTCAGTGAAAAACGGCACCGACTGCACGGTAGCGACAACAGCAGGTTGGAGAGATAGTACCGGGTATGGAACGTGGAGATGTAAGATGAGCGTGGGGTAGTACATGGCATGGTGAAGTTAGAAAAATTATTGGCTAAGCTGAAAATTAATCGGAGACGATACAGTCGACGTTTGAATGACGATAGTGGAGAAACAGGAAAAATTTGATATCTTGGTGCACGGTAGAGCGAATCCAAAACCATTTGAAAGGTAGCTACCTGGGATGGTTTGGCACGATATGACGCGAACGGATTTGGGGAAAACATCGCCGGATAGATGGGGACACGAGATGCCATTGGTGGCCATGGCAAGGTGTCGGAGGTGAAAATTTGTGGAGGCTTTTTGGGGAAACGGAAGGAAGCGTGGCGTAGAACGCGGTGAGGCAAGTCTAAGAAAAATTACGGCATGGGCTAAGGCTTACCGGAGGCCGCGAATCGACGTCGGGAGTCACAAACGGCCATTTTAGCGGAAAGCTCAATTCCTGACAATTGGCTCCACGAAAAATTAAACAAAATGGTAGAAAAATTTCTTAGAGGGTAGGACACAATATGACGCGAACAACAATCAAAGCGCTCACCGAAAAGGGGTGTACGCGCGAAGGTACAGTTTTAGTGTCTGGGCCTGACAAGGTCGACGAGGACTCGGGGAATCTTTAAGCGATGGCAATGGGAGCGCGACGTAGAACGCGTCGAGGAAAACTCAACGGTGCAAACTGCTCGGCCAAAGGACATCGGATGGTGGCGAAACACGGTGGAGAAGACATTTTGCGACCGTCGGGTAGACATTGGCATTTCGGGCAAACGGAGAGGAGTTAGCATGTGAGGTTTTCGGCGAAACGAAGAGTAGAGCGTGGGGAACGTGATGCTCACCTTGGTTTTGGTCGGGCATGCACGGACGGCCGGTGGCGACGCGAGGAACGACGACGCGCTATGGCCCACGGTGGCGACGGTGCTCCGGCGAAGTTCCGGCGAAGGCGAGGTGAGCACCGTGTAGAACGCGACGAGGCGAATCCGAGGATGTGCTCAAAAGTGGCGGGGCTCCACCGGACGAGGCGCAATAAGCCGAAGAACGCCGCTTGGAACACAAAAGAAAAACTCCGATTGCGCCCAAGAGAAGAGGAGTGAGGACTTGATATTTTCGGGGTTGAGTGAGGATGAGGAGGGGCTCACGATGCTCCCTTTTATAGGGGCGGGGAAGGTCCGAGATGGGAGATCAAGAGACCATGTCCATCAATGGCATGGGTTAATTTCTCGCGAAACGGCTCATGAATGAGGGGAAAACGGTAGGGAAATGAAAGAGTTTGATGAGAGGCGTTGAATGCAATTTATTTCACTAAAAACCGTTGAGAAAATCAAAAGTTATTGAAGCTTGAAGAATCGGTCATGGCGCTCGCGCGTGCTGCTCTCTGGAGAATCTTTGAACGGTGCAAGATGATGAATAGTGGAGGAGAGAGAAAATAATAATAAAATAATTATTTTCCCAAAAAAATAAAAAAATTCAGGAAAATTCCACAAAGATCCTTAGAACCCGAAAATACCAAATAAAATAATTACGGATTTACTTGAGGTATATTTTAGCCATTTAAAATATTTTTACTTTCTAAGCTTTAATTTAATTCAAATAAATTCGAAAATTCCAAAAATTTAAAAAGAGGATAGAAATGAATATATTAGAATTTTTGATGAGTTTAGAAATTTGAATGGGCTCATTCGGAGTTAAAATGAAGAAATACAATATTTTGGAAGTTTAAAAGGAGAGAAAAAGAATAAACTGATTTTCTGGAATTATTTTTGAACTGAAATGACATCATTAAGGGAAATGATTTTCTGGCTGAATTATTTTTCAACAGGAAAAAGTGTTTTATTTACTGACAGGTGGGACCGGCTTTTGTGGACTGTGTCCGTTGACCGGGGAGAAGGCTGAGATTAAACCGGGCGAGGATGGATTGAATTAGGGAGGATCACGTGATGGCCGAGTAGAGAGGTTGAGGATTAAATTTGATTTAGATTTTGAAATAAAATTTAGATAAATCCAAATAAAGTTCAAATACTTTAAATTAATTAATTTGAAATTAAATTTTTCAGAGAACGAAATTTTGGGATGTTACAGTTATCATTTTAATGCCATGAAACTGAAATGGCTGATTTTCTATAGGTACATAACATTGGGCCTAAAATGGTGTCAGTGCTTCGTGAAAAGTTTGCACACTTGAACCTGACATTTTCTATCGGAGGGTAGATTAGTTTTGATGTAAGTTTCAGACTTGTACATATTTGCTGGAAATATTATGTTCATGCTATTTACTACTGCATCACTGAAAATTCAATTGTTCCCACAAGGCTGGGACAAGACCTACTGCTTGAGATATCTCGAGAATTCCAAGAGATCCATTTCTTTGGGGGGAAAACCTATAAGGTGATATGTCTGGTTTAGTTATGTAGTGCTTCAAAATAAAACAATCTCTTTTCTTTGTCTGGATAGTACCCTTGGGTACACAACATGGTGTTTAGTTATCTTTTCAAGTCATTGATACATTTTTTATGCCATCTCATTCTCTGTGAAGGGCATCAAGGGCAGGCTCAACCAGCTACCATCGGCCTGCGTCGGCGACAAGCTCATGGCCACGGTCAAAGAAGGGCAAGCCCGACCTCTGCAAGAAAGTCATGCCCGCCATCATCGTCCACCAGCACAAGCCGTGGCGCTGCAAGGGCGGTGTCTACATGTACTTCGAAGGTAAACAAAACTCTGATCCATGCTATTGTCTTGTATGATGTTACTGTATGTTTAGTGCGATACTGTGATTAATGAACTTATGCTACTGTTTAGTGTGAAGGTAATGCTAATGAAACAAGTATTTGTCATGACTTGGAAATTTGGCTTGCAATTTTCTTGTGCTAATTCTGTTAAATGAGGGTGGGCCTCAGGTTGTTTATCCAATATTTGACACTAATAGTTAAATAATTGCCATGCCCATGAAGCCTAACAATGATTTTAGAATTGTTTGGCACTATGGCAGAGCATACTATAGCATGATCTTGTGGTGCAGGGTGGAAAGCAGACATAGATTCAGTTACTGGGAAATTGTGTTTACTGTGAGCTTCATCTGGGACATGGTCACTCTCAGTCCTCTGTTCGCTCTGATGGTTTTTTGTCCTTTTGTCTTATGAAATTTGAAGGGATCCTGAATATCCACTAAATTTTAGAACCCTTGACAAAACTGATAATAACCATGGTGTTGTTGATGCAAGTTGCATCTTTTCATTGCTGTTTGACAATCACGTTTTGTGCATTCTTTCTGCTAAACCTTAGGCTTTCATCTTTTTTTCTTTTTGTCCAGAACAGTCTATCCGCCTGCAGAGTTCAATGTGTTCCTGAATAGCACCAGAGCTTATCCCTTCGAAGATTCTTACCAATTTTGGGGTTCAGATCACGGAGGTTTCTTATGTTTGTGCGCTCGCAATTGGAGGTCAGAATCCTTGACATGTTGTACCCATTTCTCATGTTAACCTGAAGCAATTCTTGATGATCTCATTCTAGAGTGGTTGATTTAAAATGTCATCATTTGTAATCTATTAGTGGAATGCCCGCGCGTTGCTATGGATTTTAAAAAATTTTAGAACATATATATTTGTATACATGTTCTAACAAATTTTACCACCCGTTAGTTTCAGAATATATAGTATAATAAAATTTTAAAATCCATAGCAACGCACGAACATTTAACTAGTATAAATCAAATTTGTTGTAAATATATTTAAGATATTTCAAGACACAGAAGATCCAAGCACTTCCACTCATTGAACCCGCGTAAGAAACAAATAAGCCTATAGGCAGCTGTATCACCTCCCAACCTTATCAGTTATAACCATCAAAGACTCGACGGAACAGAAAAACTTATCACCAACGATATAGATTAAAAAATATTACACTCAGATATCTCTTCTTATAAACAGTAGCTCCTAGTTCAGATCAGAGAGATACGACACAAGTGTGCATGGTATCAAAAATGAAGTATATGAATCCTGTAAAGGGAACAAAAAATAACAGAGTTGAAGCAACGATGACGAGAGAAAAGATTTGATGAAGCTGACTACAAATTCTTCAAGTATGATCTCAGAAAAAATACAAGAGATTGTCGCTTTCCCATAACATCAGAAAAACTAGTTGGGACACGATCTACTCTATGATGTTAAAGGCGACATCTAACCTGAAATTTAGTTCTCATACAATAGTTTTAGTTACCCCGGCCCATTGTAGTTACGAGTATCCAAACAAGATTTTGTTAAAACATGGTTAAAATTGGTTTTGTATAATCTTGTTTCATAAATCCACGAGAGCTAACAAAAGGCCTATGAGTCATGCAAAAGTGGTTTTAGAAACATGATGGGAGGCGACAGTTCCGTTTTTCGACCTAGTACCATTGGTTTCCAAACCAAAAACCGCTTCTTTGTTTTACATATTTGGAGATTTTCAAAATCTAATGGTGATTGGTGCGATGCACATGCCCTAGAGTTATACTCCAAATCTATCCGGCGGATTTCACCAAATCTGGGCCATTGGCTCTTCTCTATGGAATAGATTAGTCCATGTCACCTTTTAAAGTAGGAAAATTTTACGGAAACTTCTGAATGTCCATTGATTAAGAAAGGGTAATTTCAACTTTTCTTCTTAACCCTAAATCTCCTTGCAATCAGAATAACCGTATTATCTTGACTTAATTTCGGGAAATCAACGAAAAGAACTTTTCCTTTCCTTCCTTGGCGCTCTCATTCTTCACCTCGATGCCCGTCGCCATAGCATGAAGCCGGATTGCCAGCGCCCAACACATCGGCATAAACCAATGGGCAGATGATCCAAGAAAGAATTGAAATTGAATACTTGATCGCATTGTTGGCTAGGTACAAACAAAACAGCGTTGAGTATAATTGCAATCTAACCGATCAAACGTAGATACGCGTTCGTTCTTGGTCGCTGCTTGCCACCCCTAAAAATTTTAAAATTCTCTAACAAAAAAAATCACCTCATAACAAACAAATTAGCTACTCAAAAAAATGAACACTAATCCCTACAACCTCTTCCCTTACATAGGTCTCCATCGTCCTCTCATCTTTCCAGTCGCCACCAAGAAGGCTACAACACACCTTGTTGCCGTTATATCATCTTATTCATCGCCATTGAGTGAGGCCTCTAACAGTCCCAACATGGTCCTCCAATTTGACCATGGACGACGCAACACCACCAATGCAAGCTAGGTGTACAAAAGAGGGCTGATGCGAAAGGGGTAGTGTAAGTCATGCTCGACACAATGTGGGCCAAAGCAGAGCTCGAACATATGCTAAGGCGAAGCTGAGGATGTGGCACTGGCCAAGCCCGGCGAGTCAGCAACATCTTGACGTGCTGGTAGTATGATTTTTTTATCCATAGTAACGTACCGGTATTAAACTAATCTCTACTCCTTAAAAGTTTGAGTTGGTGGTAGGTCAATTCTCCCTTGACTCTCAATAGCCGTCCATTCTTCATCGACTCTCCATAGCCGTTGGATCTCACGATCTCCCTTTCCACATATACGCAGCTCCCCAAAGCTCCCCATGACCAGAGAACCTCCCCCGTCTCGACTCCCCTCCCTCTCAGACGCGCTCCTCTTTCCCCTAAAATCCCAATCCCCCCTCTCTTTGTAGCGACCACTCCCCGCCGAGTGATACTTCCATGATGGCACCACGTCACCACAAGAAGCGCAACCATGGCGAGTCGCCGCTGGAGCCCTCCCCTCGGCACGATGGCCTCCATGGCTCCACTCTCCCATTCCCCGCGCGGCGCGACCATGGCGAGTCACCGCTGGAGGCATGGGCTCGACTCACTCTCAGCCCTCGCTACCGTCGTCATCTTCCTCCTCGCCACCATCATAGCTGCCGCCGCTGGTGCTCCCACTTATGCTCTCCTACCCCAACGCTAGCCGGCTCGCCTCAACCTGGCGCGGGATCAGCGACGGTGCCCACCCTAACGCCCGCATGCCCCTCCATGGTGATCTCCTCACCAACAGGTCAGTACAGGTCAACCCCCCCCCCCCCCCTCGTTGTTTTGTTGCTCTATTGGATCTGAGGCGAGGAGGTTTATACTTGTTGTCATGTTGGTTAGGTATTACATGATGAGGCTGTACATCAGGACGCCACCGCAGGAGTTCACACTGATCGTGGACTCTAGGAGCACCCTCACCTACGACCAGTACGGCAACCACCAGGTGGGGCTTGATTCCTGTGCTTCTTTGTTTAGGTACCAATTTGAAACCCTATATGATGATTAGATTAATTAGGATGGTCGCAAGCATAGATATGTGATGCCCATAGGTGAATCTATAGCCAGACCATTCAATTTAGCTAATTGACTCTATGATTATGTGGCTGAAACAAGTTTTTGGTGCTACTTGGTGTGAATCGATATGTACTTACGTAGGGAGTCTATTTGGTACTGTTTTGCATTTCTAGTTTTAGAGTATGTTGAAGGAAAGATGGCCTGTGACAATGGTCTAGGAGAAACTTCTTTCATAAAATATTTGTGAGACATCATTTCTTGTCTCATGTACATCCATTCTCATGTAAGAATTGGACTTCGAAATTTTCATTCTTCTAATTGTATCCATGTTGTGGTTTATGAATTAGACTGAGTGACTCTTGCCTTCACTCAAAGATTTTTCTGGATGGAACATTGAAGTCTTCTTTCATTATTCGTAGAACATCATTCATGCTGACATTAAGCCAGACAATCTTCTAGTCACAAGTAATGGCAATGTGAAGATAGGGGATTTCAATGTTAGCCAAGTCTTTGAGGTAGTCTCTATGCTCCTGTTAATACCATGTTGTTAAATCAACTCTGATAAAGTCATCAGTTTAATGACAATATCACAACATGGAATAAGTGCCTAGCCCTAGATTGATGGTTTTCCTTTGTTGCTAAATTGACCTAGGTCTAGCATTTGGTTGTTCTTTATTTAAAAAATGGTCCCTTTCTAAAAGAAGGATAATAACATAATTGTAGAGTTTCTAAGGTTAGGTTTGCACTGATCTGGACTATTGTAAAATGGTTCTTCATTTCCAGATTATTTTACAAATAGATTGAGTGGGCAATCAAGTTTGGTGACTTCAAGCTTTTCCTTTGGAAGTATAGCCATCATGATTTAAACAATTTCATATCCTTTGTTTTGTAAATAAACTACTTAGTTATTTTTAGTCTCTCTTGCTCTATGCTCAAGACATGCCCTAAGGATAGTCTAATCTTACTATAGTGTTTGGCACTTGCTAAGAAGTTTCATTTGTATGGTTGTATTCCAGGACGATGATGATATGCTTCGGAGATCTCCAGGAACTCTAGTTTTCACTACACCAGAGTGATGTCAAGGTAAAAAATACTACCTGTGTTTTGGTGGTAAATACTACTTGTACAACAGCCAAACTCTACCTTGAATTATGTAGATGCAAAATAGGGCACGAGTTGTATGTAGTTTGGATCAAAGGATATATGATGTCCAAATAAAAATGGTCCAAAATATTTGATTTGGTCATTTCATCAATGATGGATATTAGATGATGTAAGACTATTTATCCTACCATTGGCCCATGCTTTATAAATGTGACCAACATTTTTTATGTCTACCATCCTACAGGTTTTACCTATCATGGTAGGGCAACCGATGCATGGGCTATCGGTGTTACTCTGTACTCTATGATTTTGGGTCAATATCCGATGCATGGATTGTCGTTATGTGGCTTTACACATTCTTCCTGACTGTTGGTGGGGCATATAAGAACACTGCTCCAAAAACCCAATTCCACTGTCGTACCGATTGATCTGGGCTTGTTAGGGGTGATCCCTGGTAATAGCATGTATCTGTTTTTCATATCATTCCCCACAGTGAAGAGCATTATATATTTTCATTCATATTATTGATACTAAATTGGCAATTTACACTAAAGTTCAGCTAATGAATAGATCATTGCTCTACAATTTGTAGGATAAGTGTACCTTACCCATTCCAATGGGGAGCACCAACGTTTGATGCTAGTGAAGCTTTTGCCATGATGGCAGCTTCTTTGGTTGCTCCCACAAGCATAGCTCCTTCAAATGGGTCAGATTTTAGGTGGCCTTTATGAGATGCATAAGCCCATCTATAACTATAAGTCCATGATTAACAAGTTCGAGTCACTTCAATGCTATTTTTTTTTCATAAAAAGCCATCCTTTGGGTCTTCTTAGAAAAGTTCAATTACTCTCATATGAGCCTTTGAGTTCTTTGTGTCAAACGCTCTATTTAAAGATGTTTAACTCTATTGTATACTTGTTGCATTTTGTTACCTTTGTCGTGTCCTTCAAATTTTGCAGGTTATCATAATGCTCTGATGTCTAGCTGATAAGTGTTGTTATGACCTTATTACAGTAGTAAAAATGTAATGTTATGTTGTTCGTTTTCATATCTCCCTATGTGGCACTAATATTAATCATTGTATTAGTGCTATCCATGCTTTTTTATCTTTAGTCATATTCTGACTTTATTTTGTGCCTATTCTAGTGAAACTTGCAGCCATGCCAGACTTACTCGAGTACACAACTTTCTAGGAAGCATATTTGATCCAGAGACAAGTGGGCATTTGCAGAGGTTGAGAGAGATGGATCATATTGATGTTGAAATGGTACATCCTTCTCTATGCTTCCCTTTTAAATCAATTCATCTGTCTTCCAGATATTCTGCTATATAACTACTCTTTTCTGCAAGCATGAAAGTCATGTTACAGCAATGCTATTTGTGTAAGTTGAGCTATTTGCATGAAAACTATTCTTGATTTTGTTGGCATGTCTTTGACTACAGATGTAGGGCGGAGCCGGAGGAGTGGTTTAGGTTGGTAATGGGGGTAGAGGCACTACACCGGCTGAGGTGGGGCTCGGCCAGATGCTTCGACGAAGTCATGCCGTTGTAGTAATATGATTTTTTTCCCAGAGCAATGCATGTGTTCCTACAGATTTTAAAATTTTTTAGAACATGTTTGTATGCATGTTCTAAAAATGTTTACCACCTGTGAGTTTCAGAACTTTAGTTTGATAAATTTTTAAATCCATAGCAACGCACGGGCATGTCGTAGCCAGTGGTCGTAGATGGTGGTCGTGGCCAATGGTCGAACACTGCGGTCGTAGCCAATGGTCGTAGCCTATAGTCGTAGCCCGTGGTCGTAGCCCATGGTCATAGTCTATGGTCGTAGCCTGTGGTCGAAGATGGTGGACGTAACCCGTAGTTGTAGCCAATGGTTGAACGCTGTGGTCGTAGCCACAATGGTCGTAGATACAGTGGTCGACAGTCGATTATCGTAGCTACAGTCGACCTCGGTGCTAGAAGACCTGTGTGGTCGGAGATGTAGTCGAGGTGCTGTTGTCATAGCCAATGGTCGAAGATTGTGGTCATAGCCAGTGGTCGAAGACGGTTGTCGTAGCTAGTTATTGAAGACTGTGGTCGTAGCGAGTAGTTGAAGACTGTGGTCGTAGCGAGTGGTCATAGCCAGTGGTCGTAGCATGTGGTCGTAGCCAGTGGTCGTAGCTAGTGGTCGAACACTGCGGTCGTAGCCTGTGGTCGAACACCATGGTCATAGCCATGGTTGAACACCGTGGTCATAGAAAGGGTCATAACTCGTGGTCGTAGCCTGTGCTTGTAGCCTGTGCTCAAAGACGGTGGTCGTAGCACGTGGTCATAGCCAGTGGTCATAGTCTATGGTCGTAGCTCGTAGTCGTAGCCCGTGGTCGTAGATGGTGGTTGTGGCCAGTGGTAGAACACTGCGGTCGTAGCCAGTGGTCGTAGCCAGTGGTCGTAGCTCGTGGTCGTAGCCAGTGGTCGTAGCCAGTGATCATATATGGTGGTCGTAGCCAGTGGTCAAACACTGCAGTCGTAGACTGTGGTCGTAGCTCATGGTCGTAGCCCATGGTCGTAGCTTGTGGTTGAACACCGTGGTCGTAGCCTGTGGTTGTAGCCCGTGGTCATAGCCCGTGGTCGTAGCCAGTTGTCGTAGCTCGTGGTCATAGCCTATGGTGGTAACCCGTGGTCGCAGCCCGTGGTTGTAGCTAGTGGTCGTAGCCCGTGGTTGTAGCTAGTGGTCGTAGCCTGTGGTTGTAGCCCGTGGTTGAGGACGGTTGTCATAGTTAGTGGTCGAAGACTGTGGTCGTAGATGGTGATCGTAGCCTATGGTCGTAACCTGTTATCGTAGCCAGTGGTCAAACACTGCGGTCGTAGCCAGTGATCGTAGCTCGTGGTCGTAGTCTGTGATCGTAGCCTGTGATCGTAGCCAGTGGTCATATCGAATATTGATATGTATGATGATGATATGATGTTTATTTGTATTATAATATGCTGAGCACCTTCAATTCCATTGACTCTTTTGCTACTGCTGTTGTTGCTATCTATATTTGTTTTGTTTCCTCTGGAGTATACAGTAAACTAGCATTTTCAAAGGAAGGCATACATGTTAAAAGAGTTATAATGAATATACTGAAGTGATGACTTACCTCTATCTTCTTTTAATAAAAAAAACTAGAAGGCTACAACAATGTTTTTTTCGTTTCTTAAAAATTAGTTCATCATCAAATGTTTTCCTTTGTTAATATTTCATGAACTGTCATACATATGTTTCTCCTATATATCTATGTCTGTTGAATATTTTTATTCCGTAGCAACGCACGAACACTCAACTAATTTTTACTATTTAATAAGTTTGAGTTGGTGGTTGGTGCATTCTCCTTCCTCCTTTCTCAACCGTCCGATCTGAATATTGAAATCTTGACCATCTATCTAACATCCATCTCCTTCTCTCTCATATCAAACTACCCCTCCTCTCCACTTCCACCAACAGTTACCATCTCCCACCTCCTCTACTACCTGGCCTCTCTCGCCTCTCTCCCCTCCTGCTCCGCTCCCTCTCCGCTTCACCTCCCCACGCCCCCTACCCCTCCTACCACGCCACTGCCTTCTGCTCCCCGGCGTCGGCGTTCGCCCATGACACGCGGGGCAGGAACGGGATGCACGACGAGGACGACGGTGCAGGGTGGGGGAGGAAGGAGGAGGCGAGGAGGTGGGGCAGGGAGGGGAGGTACGGGGAGAGGTGGACGCCGACGGCGAGGGAGACGAAGAGCGCGCCAGAGAAGGAAAGCACCTTGTTGCGGCTGAGGTGCCAGCCTGCAAGCCCCATGGGGACGAACAGCACCACGCAGGCCGCGAGCACGCCCCGCCTGCGCTGCGGCGGACACCATCAACCGGCCAGCTTTGCGCGCGAGCAAGAGGCCACCAGATCTGGGCCTCGCTAGGGGGGACGAGATTGCAGGAGGAGGTTAGGTGGGCGGGAGATCGAGCGGCATGGCGTGGAGCGGGAGCGAGAAGGGGCGTCGCGTGGTGGGTTGGTGGGGTTCGACAGGGTGGGGGGAGCGAAGCGGAAGGGGGTTGGCGGGATGGAAACAGCGGAACGGCAAGCGGGTGCGGTGGGGGGCTGGCTGGCTCCAGCCCTTTGGCGCTTGGAGTTGGGCAAAGTCAGTGCAGTGCGTGCGCCGGCGTGGACCCGAGGGCGTTGGCACCAGGCCAGCTCAACCCAGTTTTCGTTTGTAAAAGATAGTGAGATAGGAGAATGGTTATTCAAATTAGTAAAGTTATTGTTTCATTCATGACGTGTGTTTTTCTTCTGCTTTGTTAAGTAAGAACAAAAATAATGACAGATCAATTCCAATGCTACTCTCTCTGCACCATAATACTAGCTGAATGCCCATGCGTTACTACAGATTTTAAAATTTTATCATACTACATGTTCTAAAACTAATGGGTAATAAAATTTATTAGAATATACATACAAATATGTTCTAATTTTTTTAAATCCGTAATAACATACGGACATCGAGCTAGTACACCTTTAAATAGAAGTTACAATGAAATGGAGAGGTTAAGGGGGAACCGGCCCATGGTTTGGAAAACTGAAACCTGACTAGTTTCGGTTTGGTAGGCGATTGCCGCCTGTTTTCTAAACTCTACATGCGAGTGCACGACGAGCATTGAACGTCCATAGGGTGTTACATCCGAGTACATGCAGAGACACACCACGCATCCTTGATACAGCTGGTAGCGCAACATGGGCTATCCAAGTTCCAACTCAACATCCAACTGTTGAGATTCCAGTCTCCCTGTTCATCATTACTGCTAACAGTTGAGCAACCATTGCGACGGCATTCCCAGGGTAACATAATATGTACAAAGAAGAAACTTGGCAAGCCCTCAGGGCCAATAGACGGTTATAATTACAAGACCAGGTGGAAATATTGATTCTTGAGGACCCGCTTGATGGTTTAGTATGATGAAGTCACAATTAGAAGGCCAGGTGGATCTTTTCAACTGAACACGTCTTTGCACATAAGGAGGAACCAGCAAAAGTAAAGCTACTCTTTACAAGTTTTTTTCTGAGCATATGGCAATTCAGTGACCCTGTTTGGCAGCATGAGATATCTTCAAGGAGTTGAAAGCCTCCCTGCATAATCAGATTAGGACAATCACTACAGTATATATACAAGTGCCATGAAGGCATAAAGTAGAAAGAAATGTACAGTGCATAAGTAGATAATTCTCTTTAAGGGTCCAAACAGGAGACAAAAACTATCTACATGATACACGTTTTCATGAGATAAAAATAATTAAGCTGAATTTAACCATTGGACAAGTCACCATATGTATGTTTCAATACGATGCAATAGATGAGATTTGTTTCAACATGGATTTATTGACACCGGAGTGAGGTTTATCGTTGCAAACAAAAACTTCAACAGACAGAATAAGTAGGGCTACCTTAATGCGTTCTCAATCTCAACATTCCCTGGGTCCAATTTGAGACCATCGAGAAATGCATCACATGCCTTTTCGTAGTCCTGAAGACAGAAGGGTCATTGCGTCACTAAAAAAAGGATTTGCCACAGTACACAGGAGCAGCAGCAAATTTATACGTTTTATCTCACCTTCAGCAACATTTGAGCAGCTCCTTGCAGGTAGCAAGCCTTTGGCCAACCAGGCCATTTTAGCCTGCAAATCTGAGCATCCATCAAAGCCCGGTCTCCTTCGCCCATCTTAAGCCAGCAAAGGCTCCTATTGGAGTACAAGGTTGCATCATCAGGGTCAAGATTCGCCGCCTACACCAACAAACCAAACCCACAATTACCACATTTACTATTTGGTACCACTTACGTAGAGTACTGCACTTTTTCTAAGGTCAGTAGACAAGAACTTGGTGGGGCAACTGTACGACTAGAATTAGGGTGGTAAACTGGATTTAGATTACCTGAGAAATCCAATAACCGACTCACTACCATGCAGATTTGGTTAAGACATATCCATCCAAATATCAGTCTTTTCCTCTATCCAAATTCGGAATGAGGGTTTGGTATGACCACTGTTTGAATTCACTCCACTAGAATGATAATTACTTGTTGAGGTATTATTACACGCATACAGTTCGACATGGTAATTATAATAGCGGTTTTGTAGCAAATCTACAATATGATATCCTATTGAGGTTTTATAGCAGTGTTAAGAATGGTGGCAACATTCTTTATGGTATTCGAGTTACTAAATGCAGAAAACTTAATAGCATTGACTCATTATCACAACGACAATAGTTTTCTTTAACAGCCCATGCAGGACAGTAGAATTATTGAACTTTACACATAAATGCGAAGTTCTGAACACACCAAAAAATTGTGAATTAAAGCAGTTAAGGAACAAACAAAAAGAGAGCACATGCATTCTACTATTATCTCCTTAGAGGGATTCAAAATGATGCAAACCATACCAACTGTGAATTGACACATTGTACAGTGATGAATTAGTATTAAGAGTAAAGAGAACATGGTGCAATAATATACCATAGAGTAGAGTTTAACTGCAGTAAAATAATCTTTTTTCTTGTATGCCTTGCTTCCTTCTAACTTGATATCTGCTGGCTTCATTTTGTACATAGGGTCATCCTGAAATATCAAAAAAGAAGCATTTGGCATAAGGAATGCGGACATGTCAAATGTATGTGAATAAGATAGCAGTTACAAGGAGTTGAGAAGAATTTTGAAAAAAAACGAAGGAAATATTTGTATCAATTTACTCATTCGTATGCTTGTGTAATTGAGTACTTCTTTTTCCTACCACACTAAACCCTTGGCCACCAATCTCTGCATCACCATTTACAATTACATTTCAAACGTTGCACGAACCACTAAGTCTTATGTAGTACTTATCATTTAGACATTTACCATATCAACATAGTATAGTACATACAGGTAATTGTTCAGTTATATATGTCTTCCACCTCGTTGCCGCAACATATTCCTACAATTTCATCTCGTATGCATCCTAATAATCAGCATTACCTTCTCTTCTATTCATTACATAGCCATCAACAATGATTACTCCCTATTGGCCCATTCAGCGCATGGATAACTTCCTAAAATTATTGCAGCTCTCCTTCAGGTTGGCAAAGATAAGCATGCGACTCTACATCTCATTATGTACATCTTTTACACAAACTTGATGAATTAAGAACACTGGTGCTTGGTTTGGCTCCGACAAAACAAGGAGTTCACCCTTGCGAAATTAGAAGTGAGAATGAAAAGGCACACATTCAATTAGCAAACAATTGAAATTACAGAATAAAAGGAACTCAAACAGCATATTGAGAAACAAAGCATATGTCACTACTTCTAGGCCCTTGCATCTAGACGAATTTCCTAATTAATGTTTCACAGTGAACCAATTGCATTGCTACCTTTCAGAAGGATTGGTGGAAATGTGTGCTCTAGCTTGCTTTCAAGTCAAGAGTATGCATTGAAGAGGCTATAGGATAGGAAATGCTTTAGTGCCAAGCAGTAAGCGATTGTTCACACCAAACAATAACATGAACTCGAATATGAAAGTGATGCTTTAGTTCATACCTCCACTGTTGGCATTGATTTCACATAACTAATCATCCCATCAACACTCCAATCACTCACAAATGGAATACGAGAAGTTACTGGAAGTAGGATCTCAACATCTTTCCGATTATTGTTATACGCAGCAATTTCTATTGGAAGGTGACCAAACTGTTAAGCATAAAAACAAAGATAAATCTTATTGAAGCATTTGCAGAAAGGCAAGACAAACTAACAGAAGTGCAGAGACAAGTGTTAATACAAAACACTTAAGTGTAAATGATAATATCTAGCAAGTGCAATTAAGAAAAATACTATACAAAGATATTCTACTGTGCATATATGGGATTTGAATAAACATGAATTACTACTATTGTAAAAAAGAGGAACTCATTGAGTAAACTGTTGTGGTTACAGACCAAACAGAGAGAGAGTGTAGTAGTGGAGAGTTGAGTAAATGAATGCCTTAGGCCCCTTTCCTCATGGCATATGTCTTATATTACATCCACATGGGGAGTGCCTTTACAATTATACCCTTATACATGAGTCCTCCCCTCAGGGGTACTTATGTCACTATACATGTCCCATTCTGGGCCTTACACTCCCTTAACAGGCCTGCTGGGTTTAGGTGGGGCCACCCCTACAACAGGAGCCTCTCATGGTGAAGGGCTTCACGGGCCGAAGCCATGTTGCCGAGCCCTTTGGCCCCCTCCGTCCCTGCGGCCTGTGAGCTTTTTTCATCGTTCGAAGTGCAGTGTTCGCCTTATTGCGAAGGCGTGACGCCGGGCGGCTTGACGAAGGCTTCGTCATCCACAGAGTCCTGCCGTGGCGAGGTCGGGGTTGTTGTCCGGAGCGAAGGTCGAAGTCGAGGTTGGCCTCGGCTCTGAGGGGCGGATTGGAGGCCGAAGTCGCCTCCGATTTGGCGGGGTCGGTGATTGCCCGGGCCGGACTGGGGGTGTTGCCGGAGTCAAATGCGTCGGCAAAGGTGTGCGGAGCAGGTCGTAGGTCATCGCGCGCGCGCGCCTCTAGCGTCGAACGTCCTTCACGATAAGCGACTGCCAGCCTGCCCAGCGGGGCTTGGTTGACGCGGCGTGAGACTTGAGGGGGCGCGGCGATACCATGTTGTGACGTTCCTTCTCCTAGCCGTCCACGTGGCGGTACATGCTTGGCACGACGCGGGTTTTGGAGCGTCGCGGTAGTACGATGCTGCGACGCTCCCCCGCCGGTTGGACTCCTGGCGGGTGGACTTCCGCCGGTTGGACTCCTGCCGGGTGGACTTCCGCCGGTTGGACTTTCGCCGGTTGGACTTTCCCGTTGATGGGACATACATACATATATATATATATATATATATATATATATATATATATATATATATATATATATATACATATATATATATATATATACATATATATATATATATACATATATATATATATATATATATATACATATATATATATATATACATATATATATATATAGCGGGCTGGTGTAGTCTTGTACCTGCATTGTGCGCGCGGATAGGTGCTGCTCCCCTAAAATGGGCCTCTTCAGTACATCCACATTCCACGGCGGCACCACGCGGCTCGGGGGATGTTGATGTACTGATAGAGGCCTATTTTTCTCGGGAGCTTGGTTAGCGCCTGTTAACGGCAACTGCCTGCACTTGCCGTGCCCGCTCTGTATTTCTGCCTACAACAGCAAGGTTTGCCCTGTTCTCTTAGACAGACTCACCTTCAGTCGGGGCTTGTGATCAAGCCCGCCTTTCGAGAAAATCTTGGTGGACTGAAGGTAGTCTGTTTATGAGAACAAGCCAAAACTTGGCGTGACATGACCTGCGCCAGCGCGGTGTGTGGGGAATGCCGCCGGATGTGCCACCCCGCGGAGGCGGTGCCTACAGGACGAGCAGTGGGGTGGTGTTCCGAGACCACTGTTGCCTTGGAGGATAGTAGTCGCGGAGGGCAGGCGTTTGAAGGGTGGTCCGGGGATGCTGAGCGGTGGCAGCGGAGCTGGCGCCTAGTCGAAGTGGTGCGCCTAGTCGAATTAGACGCGCGAGCGCTCCGTCCCCTACCCTTCGAAGCGGTGGCAGCGGAGCTGGCGCCTTGTCGAAGTAGACGCGCGAGCGCTCCGTCCCCTACCCTTCGAGGTGGTGGCAGCGGATTCACTGGGGTGAGCACCTCTGGGTGCGCTTTAATGGCTCCGGGAATCGCGCCGACCCCCGGGCTGACACAGTCGGGCAGCTATATCCGTACGCGTTTGTCCATTCGGGATGAACACGCGGCGGGTCATGATCGGTGTGCCAACGGGCCGCCCGCGGTCAAGTTCCTTCCTCAGAGGGGCGGGGCATGTGGCGCGGCGCTCTAGGCGTGCCGCCCGCTGGCTGCCCCCCTTCCAACGCGCGCCACCGGCTGCGAACGGTTGCGCTGCTCGCCGATCCTTAGTTGCGCATACCGCGCGGACTTGCGGTTGTCCCTTTGGACAGGTGTGGCCAGGGTCGGGGGGCCGGTGACCCCGTTTGGGCTATCGTGGTTTAGGGTCCAAAGAGCCGCGCCGTCGCGCGCCGAAGGCTATGCCGGGTCGCGCGACCTGCGCTTATTGCTTGCGCTGACCGACACGCGGTGGGACGCTATTGACGCGTCGCGTGGTGACAGGACTCTGTGCGACCACGGTCGCGTGCTGGCTACGTGGACCGCCGCGACGCTTCGGCTTCGCGCGTGGGGAGGTGAGCGGTTGTCGCTCGCCGTTTGCGCTTACTCGCGGTGGGAGGCGGGGGGCCTTTAAGAACCCCCCGTGGCGTTGTGCCCACACCTCCTCGCGCTTTCTGGTTGTTCCCGTTGCTTTCCGCATTCGCTCGCCCTGTTCCTGCGCTCCTTTTCTGCTGCCGTGTTCCCCGTGAACGCTGATGGCGACTTGCGACGAGGGTACTCGGGCGGGCGGCCACGCCATCAGCAGGCGGTCCTCGCCGCTCGAGGTGAAATACACGCTGGGGGAGCGCGACCCGCCGGCGACAGACAAGTGGTGGGCGGCGAAGAAAAGTCAGGGCCCGTACTCCGGCGAGCTGGGCCGCACGCTCGTGACGGAGGACACTATCCAGTCACTGCTGCGAGATGGGAAGCTATCGGACCGCCACGCGGTACGGTTGCCAACCGATAACGAGACGGAACAGCGCCCTGGGAAGTCGGAGGCGATCGTCTTCGTTGCCTACTTGGAAGCCGGACTTCGCATTCCGTCCGCAGCAATTGTCGGGGCGGTGCTGCGGACCTTCAAGTTGGAGTTGTCACGACTGATTCCGAACGCTGTGGCTCGCCTCGCCGTGTACAGCTGGGCCCTGCGCTCGGAGGGGTGTTGGCCCAGCGCTTCCTTGTTCGCGCATCTGCATGAGGCCCGGTGCCAACCGAAGGATCGGAAAGACGGTACGCTGTCGAAGTTTGGCAGCGTCAACTTCATCCTGCGGGCGTCATGTGGGAAGCTCTTCCCTGCGAACGCGACCCGAGGGAAGTGGGAGGTCAACTGGGCGAGGCGGTGGTTCTACCACCGTGTGACGAGTGGCAGCGGCCTTGAATGCGTAGGCGGGCCGATTACATTCAAGACCGCCCCCGGCTTAGCGCTTGACCAGGAAGATAGGCTGAGGGCGCGGAGACTTGTGGGGGTCGCCGCCCGCTTCAACATGCGCGACCTTGCCAAGGAGTACCTGATGCTTGGTGCGACGCCGCTCTCCCACGGTTGGCGCTTCACAGCCGGTGAACGTCGGGATGACAACGTCCGCCCGTCCGTTTCCTCGTTGCCCGTGCCAATTGGCCTTCGTAAGTCTCGATCATACCCTCTCGATCATACTCGCCTTGAGGACGCGGAGCGCACCGCAGGCGTGTTCCTCGGGCCATACACCGGCAGGGAGCACGGGCAACGCGCAACTGCGACTGCGGAGGCCGGATTGGGGCGAATAAACCGCGTGTGTGAGGCCTTAGAGCTTCCTGTGCTGGATCGTCCCCCTCCGGACCAGCAGCACGAGGATGATGGTGCCGCGAAGACTAAGGCGCCGTCCCGCAAGAGGACCCGGAGCACCGCGACCACGGCCCGTACGGCGGTTGCCGCTGCTCCTGCCGGCGCGGCAAGCCCGGGGTCAGATTCGGCGAGGTATGCCGATTCAGATTTGGAGGGCGCGGGTACTGAGGGCGAAGGCGCCGGCAGCGGAGGGCGTGCCGCGGAGGCCTCATTGCCCGCGACCGTTGCCGAGGTGGTGGTGCCGGCTGGCGACACCGGTGCGGAGTCCTCGTCTCCGAGCATGGCTTTGGCGGGGCTGCCCTCCGCGGGAGCGTGTGGAGCGCCGCCTTTGCTAACCGTGGCGGCTGAGGCCGAAGTGTCGCTCGCGGAGGCGGGGGTGCCTCCCGCGGAAGTCGTGGGGATGAAGTCCCCGACTTCTATTGTCGTAGCTGTGGAGACCCCTTCGACGGATGATGCAGCCGGAGGGGCCCCTTCTGTGGCGGGTACCGCGGCGGTATCTTCCGCCCAAGCGAAGCGGGCGCGTCTGCAGTCCTCCCTCTCGCGGACTTCGCGAGGGTTCGCTGTGGCGACCGGTGTTGGGAGCCTGTGGGACCCTGCTTCGAGCATCGAGGTCCCTCCACCCCGCGCCATCCCAGCCCCTCGGGCCACGGTGACCGTGGCGCGGGCTCGGTTGGCGCTAGGTCCTGACTCGGTGGTCCCCAGGCCTTCCGAGACAGCGCCGTCCGTTGGGGCCGAAGTGGAAGCGTTCCCGCCCGCGGCTAGGGAGACGTCTCCGCGAAGCCCCCCGCCCGCGACCGAAGGTAGGTTATGATGGTACTTCGATTTTCTTCTTTTTTTTAACGCCTCGTGACATGTGTAATTCCTCTTCGCAGCGACACTTATCCCGGAGGAGGAACCGTTCCTTGAGCGCGGGGGTCCCGGTGCTGGCGACACAGGTGCCGCGCGGCCGAGCCCGGCGGACTTCGTCCCTCCGCTGGATACCCTGAGGGCATGGCGCGGGATTGCGGAGGACGCGGCCTCCAGCATCGGACAACCAGTGTTGCAGACCTACGGGTCAGGGCGCCTTGGAGATGCATTGGAGGTGTCGGGGGTGCGGGTAAGCATCTGTCTTTTAAACCCTCTTGCGGCCGCTTCGCGTTTGCTAACTCCTGCGTCGCACAGACACTCGTGCTGGCCCAAGCCTTGCAAAGTGCCCACGTCCGCGAGGGAGCAGCGATACAGAGTAGGCTGCGGGCCACCGAAGAAGAGCTGCAGGGAGCTGCGGAAGGGTGATCCGCCCAAGATGCGCGTATACGCTGCCTGGAGTTGGATTGCGCGGAGATGAAGACGCGTACCGATGGGCTCGTTGCCGCGGCGCGAGCCTCGACCACAGAAGCGGTGCGGCAAGAGGCTGCCGCAGAGCGGGACGGCCTTGTACAACAAATCGCTGCTCTGGAGGGGAGAAACAGCGAGCTTGCTGCCTCTCTCGCGGAGCGAGATCGAGTTCTCGCGGAGCGATATCAAGCCTTGGGCGATGCTTCGGCAGCCGCCTGGGACGCCATGCTGGCCCTGGAAGACACTCTCAAGGGGCTTGTCGCCGAAGTGCCGGCGCGCTCCTTCGGGCCCGAGGACCTGTCGCGGTCACTCCGGTGGATTGGAGAGGCGGCCGGCGTTGCACGTGACGCCGCGGCGATCTTCGGCAGTCACTGCGCCTACGTGGCGTCGTGTCTGACGTGCGCGCTCCTGCGACACCGCGGTTGTGAGCACGTTGCGAGGTTAGCCGATCCCCGATTGGAGATGCCCGCGGGGGGCGGCGTAATGTCCGGCGCTGTGCGAGCTGTACGCCACGCCGTGAGGTTCTTCCATGAGCGGATATGGGAATACTGCGGCGAGGCCGCAGCCATAGTCGAGCTATGGAACAACTTGTATGGCGAGGGGAACCTTGGCCGGTTTCTGGACGAGGTCCCCCGGCGTGTCGACGATGGCGCCGCGGCTCCGGAGGACACCGTGGATCCCCAGGTGTGATTGGAGGTTGTCGCGTGTTGGTGTGCGTTGTAACCGAAGCTCGGGTTGTCTTCTTTGTTTTGTGTTCGCAAAAATACGGAGTTGTTTTCCGCTGTTCTGATTCCTGCCCCCTTGTCCCGAGCAGCAACCCAGCCTGGGCCGGCTGCTGATCTCCGACATTGCGACCCGACGGCGTCTTCGGCGCTGGCAAAGCGCCGAGGAAGCGTTGGATTTCTGGGCGAGTCAGGCGTCTTCGAGTGGGATGTCGGTACGGACGGTACGGGCGCATGTTAAGGATGAGCCTGCCGAGTAGCAGCCTGGTGCGCCGGGGGTGTCTGTGCGCCTTTGTAAGCGTCCTTAGCGAATACAAAGAACAGTCTTAACCAGATCTTGCGAAGTGCATCGCCGCACTCCGGCTACATTGTCCCATGGTAAGCTCGGAGGGTTTCTACGCGCGCCCGTACGCGATGAGTTGCGCCCTGCGGGGGCAGTGTGATCGGGGTATACACGTAGTGGCGATAACCGCACACGCTCAACCCGATATCCCCTCTAAGCGGCGGCGGAGCTGGCGCTCCGTCCCCTACCCTTCGAAGCGGTAGCGGCGGAGCTAGCGCCTAGTCGAAGTAGGCGCCGAAGTAGACGCGCGAGCGCTCCGTCCCCTACCCTTCGAAGCGGTAGCGGCGGACCTAGCGCCTAGTCGAAGTAGACGTCGAAGTAGGCGCGCGAGCGCTCCGTCCCCTACCCTTCGAAGCGGTAGCGGCGGAGCTAGCGTCTAGTCGAAGTAGACGCGCGAGCGCTCCGTCCACTATCCTTCGAAGTGGTGGCAGCAGAGCTGGCGCCTAGTCGAAGTAGACGCGCGAGCGCTCCGTCCCCTATCCTTCGAAGTGGTGGCAGCGGAGCTGACGCTTAGCCGAAGTAGACGTCGAAGTAGACGAGCGAGCGCTCCGTCCCCTACCCTTCGAAGCGGTAGCGGTGGAGCTAGCGCCTAGTCGAAGTAGACGTCTAAGTAGGCGCGCGAGCGCTCCGTCCCCTACCCTTCGAGGTGGTGGCAGCGGAGCTGGCGCCTAGTTGAAGTAGACGTCGAAGTAGACGCGCAAGCGCTCCGTCCCCTACCATTCGAAGCGGTAGCGGCGGAGCTAGCGCCTAGTCGAAGTAGACGCGCGAGCGCTCCGTCCCCTACCTTCGAAGTGGTGGCAGCGGAGCTGGCGCCTAGTCAAAGTAGACGTCGAAGTAGACGCGCGAGCGCTTCGTCCCCTACCCTTCGAAGCGGTGGCAGCGGAGCTGGCGCCTAGTCGAAGTAGACGTCGAAGTAGACGCGCGAGCGCTCCGTCCCCTACCCTTGGAAGCGGTGGTAGCGGGGCTAGCGCCTAGTTGAAGTAGACGCGCTAGCGCTCCGTCCCCTACCTTCGAAGTGGTGGCAGCGGAACAGCCTCTGGTGCTTCTCGCTCGCAGGTGTGCTCGCGCGGGAACCAGCCTCTGGTGTTTCTCGCTCGCGGGTGTGCCCGCGCGGGACCCAACCTCTTAACGCGTCGCCTTGGTACTTTGCGGGCGGCCCGTGGGAGTGGGCCCCCGTGGTGCACTTTGCCTGCCGTAGAATTAACCGGGGTAAGCTGTGCTCTGAAGTACGTGGGGGCCAACGCCCACGCCTTGTTGATACTCCGAAGAGTGCGCGGAGACAGCGTCCGCGCCTTCTTTATACTCCGGGGAGTGCGTGGGATCGGCGTCCACGTCCTATTTATGCTCCGAAGAGTACGCACTGGGGCAACGCCCGTGCGTGCGCGGTGTTCGCGTCTTGTTTATACTCCACAGAGTGTGTGGGATCGGCATCCACGTCCTATTTATACTCCGAAGAGTACGCACTGGGGCGACGCCCGTGCGTGAGCGGTGTTCGCGTCTTGTTTATACTCCGTAGAGTGCGTGGGATCGGCGTCCACGTCCTATTTATACTCCGAAGAGTACGCACTGGGGCGACGTGCGTGCGCGGTGTTCGCGTCTTGTTTATACTCCGTAGAGTGCGCAGGGATAGCATCCGCGTCTTCTTTATACTCCGGAGAGTGCGTGCGGAGGTGGACCTCGACGCTACGTCTTATTTAGAGTCCGTAGACTGCGCGCGGAGGCGAGCCTCCGCGCGTTGCGGGCGGTGAAATTGCGTGCGGAGGCGAATCTCAACGCTACGTCTTATTTATACTCCGTAGAGTGCGTGCAGAGGCGGACCTCGACGCTACGTCTTATTTTAGAGTCCGTAGACTGCGCGCGGAGGCGAGCCTCCGCGCGTTGCGGGCGGTGAAATTGCGTGCGGAGGCGAACCTCGACGCTACGTCTTATTTATACTCCGTAGAGTGCGTGCGGAGGCGTCCCCCCGCTCGTCTTTGTTTATACTCATGCCCGTATCTTTGACAGAGTGCGCGCGCGAACGCGTGTCTTTGTTTATACTCATGCCCGTGTCTTTGACGGAGAGTGCGCGCGCGAACGCGTGTCTTTCTTTATACTCATGCCCGTATCTTTGACAGAGAGTGCGCGCGCGAACGCGTGTCTTTGTTTCAAAGAACAGAAATTTGTGCAAACGGTGAACTTTATTAAATTCCCGTTTGCGCGGGTGAGCCATTACAAAAGAAAGGGGAGGAATATCAACCACTAACCGCTATGAGGGCGGAGCGATCACTGACGAGCCGCTGCTGCTGGGGCAACCTTGTGCGCGAGGAGCGCGGGACGCTCTCGGGGGGTGCCCGAGGGCTCCGCATCCGCCCTCCCAGCTTAGGTGCCTTGGCGGGCCGCGTGGCATGGACCTCTGGCGCCAAGCTCTATGCGTCGAGCCATGTCCTGGTCGCCATGAATGATGATGATGGCCCGCGGCCCGGGGAGCTTCATGCACAGGAAGCCGTGATGCGGGACTGCCCCGAGGGTGTTTAGGAGCGGCCGCCCTATTATGGCGTTGTAGGGGTAGACAATGTCGACCACGTCGAAGATGGCGTCCTCGCTCCTGACGTTGTCGTTTTGGCCGAAGGAGACTTGGAGGCATATCTGGCCTAAGGCGCGCAAAGGCTGCCCTCCAAATCCTTGCAGCGGGATGCCTGAAGGGCCCAATCGGCTCCAAGGGATCCCCATTTGGTCGAAGGCCGCAGCGAACAGGATGTTTGCGGAGCTTCCTCCATCGACTAGGATGCACCTGACGTCGCATCCGGCTACAAGGACCCGGACGACCAAAGGGTCTTAGTGGGGGAACTCCACGCCCTCGGCGTCAGCGGGCGTGAATGTGACTTCATGTTGCGCCCATTCTGGCGGCGCCTGCGCCGGGTATGCCGCGACGTGGTGCAGCCTCCGCGCGTAAGCCTTCCGTTGTCTTGCCGAGGCGAACTCCAGTGAGGAGCCTCCAGAGATGACATTGATAATACTACGCTGGGCTCCCTCCGGGGCTTGCAACTGTAGGAGGCCTTCCCGAGGTTGCTGTACATGCCCCTGGATTCGCAGGAAGCCTTCCTGGGGCTGTAATCCTTGGTCCTGGGGGTGTTGGACGTGAGCCACAACGGGCGCGCGTGCATCCGGGTTTTTGTCCCTGGCAACGCTCTGCCGCAGCGCTGCGATGGTGGCACAAGCACGCGTGTCGTGGTTGCCCCGGCCGTGGATTTCGCACCACTGCCCGTGGTGCTGGTCGCCGTACTCTTCGCGGGTCCGGTCGTGTCGACCCCGGCCACGTCCCCGTCCTCGGCCTCGGCGCCCTCTGCCTCCGCGACCTGCGGAGGCGTTGTCTTCGGAGCCACCCTCGATGTCGAAAACGTACCGAGGTTTCCTAGACTTGCGTTGGTCGCGCTTGGACCTGTCGCCTTACTGGTCATTGTGTTGGGGGTCCTTGCGTTCGGAAGCGCCATTCGGTTGCTCTTGCTTGCGCTTACCTTTCGAAGGGCCCTGTTTCGGCGAGTCTTCGCTCTTGACCGAGCCTTCGGCCTTGTTAGAGTCGGAGTCATCACTGTGTCGCCTCCGCGCGTCCTCCTCCGCTCTGGCGTACTCTTCCATCTTGTCGAAGAGTTTCCCGACCGTCTTAATGGGCTTGCGCGCGTTGTACTCGGCCATTGGCCCCGGTCGGAGGCCTTGTATTGCTGCGTTGATGACCGTTGTTTCGTTGACATCCTTGACTTGGCAGCGCACTTTCGCGAAGCGCTTGAAGTAGTCCCTGAGCCTTTCCTCGGGTTTTTGCTTGACTGCGAAGAGCTGGTCTGCATCGACGCGCTCGACGTAGTTCCCCTGAAAGTTGTTGTAGAGTCGGTTGCGGACCTGTTCCCACGCGTAGATGGACTGTGGTTCGATGGTGAAGAACCAGGACAGCGCCACCCTTGTAACGCGAAGGGGAGCCCTTTTGCCTTCGTGGTGTCGTCTCCGCCGGCGGCTTCGATGGCGGTCTCATACACGCGCACGAACTCTCGCGGGTCGGAGTCGCCTTTGTGGGCCTCGATGACGCTCGGGAACTTGAAATCTTCAGGCCATGGCGCCTGCTGTAGGCCCGCCGAAAGCGGGGACTCCGGGTCTACACGTCGTAATGGGGCGCGGCTAGACGTAGGGGCGTCGCGGCTATCCACCCTCTCTGGGGCGGGTTCGGATGCCACCGCCGGAGGGGCGTGTTGGCTCTGAGCCTCCTGCATGTCCCGGACGGCTCCGCGGAGGTCTGTTAGCTCCCGCTGAAACGCGCTGAGGGCCGCCAGCAGGGCAGTCTCCACTGCGAGCGTGGCCGGGGCCGTTGGTGCGCTTGGCGGTGCTACCGGCATGGTGGTGACCACGGCCTGCGCGCCCAGGCTGCTGGGGTCATTCATCGCTTCTGCGCCGAGTGGAAAAACGGGTGCGCCTGCGTTGCCACCGCCGGGGTTGGCCGTCGGGGCAGTGCTGGTGGGGCCGGTACGTGTGTCGGTGGCGGGGTTGGTCGTCTCGTCGATGGCGGGGTTGGTCGTCGCGTCGACGGCGGGGTTGGTCGTCTCATCGATGGCGGGGTTGGTCGTCGCGTCGACGGCGGGGTTGGTCGTCGCGTCGATGGCGGGGTCCTCGGTCGCACCTGCACCACTGCTCGTACCTGCGGCTGCTAAAGCCGAAGCCCTTGTGCTGACGCGAGACTTCGCCGCTCCCGCTTTCTTCTTCTTCGCCGCCGACGGTGAAGCTTTCTTTGGTGTCATCCTCCTTCAGACTTGAGGCTTGCTCTTGTCCTCCCCACGGACGGCGCCAACTGTTGTGGTTACAGACCAAACAGAGAGAGAGTGTAGTAGTGGAGAGTTGAGTAAATGAATGCCTTAGGCCCCTTTCTCATGGCCTATGTCTTATATTACATCCACATGGGGAGTGTTTTTACAATTATACCCTTATACATGAGTCCTCCCCTCAGGGGTACTTATGTCACTATACATGTCCCATTCTGGGCCTTACACTCCCTTAACAGGCCTGCTAGGCTTAGGTGGGGGCCACCCCTACAACATAAACAATCAACTGTGCACACAAAATATGAGCCCTTTATACTGATACTATCATCTTCAGAGCCATTGAAAGGTAGTACTCGACTACTCGTTAATCACTCAATAAAAACATTTGAAGGGACAAATCACTCAATGCATCACCTTCCGTTTGCATAAGGACAAATTCAGCTCCTAATGCAATGGATTTGGAACTAAGCTTCAACAAGAAAGTATGTCGGAATCAGATAAAATTGCTTCTGATTTGGTTGCATACATATGTGATACCATACATAATGCCCAGAGTTACTTAAACAGAAACAGAGGTAATAACTACGTGAAAGGGCAGCATGCCAAAGCACCTGTAACAAAATAAAGAGAACTGAAGATTATTTGTGACAAGTTACCATAACAGTTCAATTGTTCTGAGAATATGCAATACAATCTGAACACCAGGTAATATGGATCGATTGGGCACCTGGTAATGATGGTGCACATTCGTGCAGCAACTAGGACAGTTTGGAATCAGTCGTGGAACTCAAAGATTGGCCTTAAGAAAAATATCTAGATTGCTAAATTTGACAGATTATTCTTAACAAAAATTCACAATTTGGAATTAGCTGTCCAACAGAACATTCCGTGGAGTGAAGAACATGCATGTAGCGGCAAACGGGCAAAGTGGAAAGTAAAAAAACTTACATCATTGGGAACATCAGGATCTGCACCTGCCTCCAGTAAGCACTTGTAGAAGTCAGTTAAACCATTGTTTGCAGCGATTATTAAGGGGGTTACAGTACCAACACCCTTCACATCAGCACCAGCCTAACACAGAAAATATCGCAAGCCTTCACTAAATAAGCATGTCATAATTTGTACAATTTTGGAAATGACATATCCATCTTAGTGTGGCCTTCTCAAGAGGAATTCAATAAAGTAAATTTTCAATTGGATGTGAGATGAATGTACCATACCTTAATCAGAAGCTTCACACATTTCAGTGAGCCCACATTGAGAGCCACAATGAGAGGTGTGTAGACAGTACAAAATACTTTGTTACACTGACAAGAATAAATAAACAAAGTTAGTACTCTTACACGATAATTTGATTTGTTGAGCATCGAGAGGGACAGGAGGGGAGGATTGGTCCTAGCAAGTCCAGAAATGTTTCACAACCCATCTAGGCTCCACCCAATGTTAAACATATTCAATAAAATATCATTAATTTGCTCCATGTTTGGTAGAGTTGTTTTTTATCTAATTACAAAAGTAAATATTAAGCTGAAAAATAAGAGCACTAATGACCTAAAGTGTTACGCATTCTTATTGGGGCAAGTTCTACAGGAGGAGGTCAAAACCAGAGTCTGATTCCAATAAAAATTAGTTATTCTATTAGGAAGTTTTCTTCCTGCAGAGTTATATTATATCTTTAGTTCCTATCTATTAGGAAGGTTTTCTATCTTTAGCAAGAATAGGATAGGAATTAAACAAGAGTTGTAGCCAAATAGGACTTGTTCCTACCGCAATAACTCCTTTTATATAGCCAACTGCGTTTGTGCAGAAGAGGCAAGAAAGAAATAAAGCAGTCTTTTCTCTAACCTAATTCTCTAAACCAGTTTCAATCACAGCGAAAAAAGGAGTGCCGAGAGGTGAAAAGCAAACTAATGATTTCGTCTATCCAACTCACGGCTACAATCTCTGGTCTAGAGCAAAGGAACGCAACAATTTGGTATTAGATTTCATGGCTTCTGATCAATTCTCCTTGAAGCTACGCGAATTGAAGAACATGCTCAACAAATTGCTTCAGCAACAGGAGGAACAATCCAACGCACATGAAAGGCTTCAGGCCAGCGTTATGGAGCTTCAAAATTATGTGTCCTTACTCCTACCGATGCAGCCGCAAGTTCCTCATCCCGTTGACCTACCCCTGACACATCTGAAGCGCCACCGCCTGGACATTTCTACAAGGTGCATTTCCCACTCTTCGATGGCAATTCTGATCCTTTAGAGTGGCTCTCGTTGTGATCAGTTCTTTCGTGTTCACTGTACCCTCAAAGAGGGAAAAATTTGGCTTGCCACATATCATATGATAGGGATCACTCAACAATGGTATTATAAGTTGGAGCGCACCAAGGGAATTCCATCTTGACCTCGCTTTGAGAATTCCTGCCAACTATGATTTGGCCCACCGTTTAGATCGAATCCAATGTCAGAACTCGCCCTTCTTCATCAAACTCAGTTGAAGACTATGCTCAAGAATTTTATATGGTGTTGTGCCATACTGACAATCTTTCTCCTGAACAGAAGTGGGTTTATTTCTCTCCGGATTGGGTGACTTAATTAAGTCCGATGTGGAGCTGCAAAACCCATCTTCCCTTGACACGGCTGTCAGCCTTGCTGAAACTTCAGAGCGTCATTACAAGCTGCTATACAATTACAGCGTGCGTTACGCCAGCCACCAATCTCCCAATCTTCATTCAGCTCCCCTCCAGTGCCGTAACAAAGGGCTGCACCAAAACTTTCCAAACCGACTGTACCTTCAGCTTTACCGGCACCGCCAATTCTTCCTACCACAACATCTCAGCGCTCTTTTAGACGTCTCACTCCTACTGAGATGATCGACAGACATCAGAATGGTCTTTGCTTTAATTGTGATGAACACTTTGTTCGAGGTCATCATTGCAAACGCCTATATTGGGTTGAAATTCTGGATGAAGATGATATCGATGATGACAGTACAGAGGATTCCATACCTCATATTTCTCTCCATGACTTAACAGGAATCGCCTCGGGGGATACAATGCAATTGAAGATCATCATTAATAACAAGTAGTTCATTGCTCTGGTTGGCTTTGCCTCTACCCATAATTTTATCAGTATTGAAGCAGGCAAGCAATCGTCTATTCCTTTACAACCTGTTTAGGTGTTCATGTGGCAGTGGTAATGGAGAACGGCTATCTTGTCCTGGTATTTGTCAAGCCCTACCATTCGAAGTTGATCAGGAAAGAGTTCTATCACTTGCTATGCATTCTCTTGATGGATTTGATCTGGTTCTCAGGGTCCAATGGCTTCGGACTCTCGGGCCAATTCTTTGGGACTTTGCCACACTATTCATGTCATTTTGGCACAATGGGCACCATGTGAATTTCATTGGGGTGCCAAGGCCATCTTCACCTCGCGCCTTATCTATGCAGCATCCCAAACTTTGCTTCCAGATCTCCTCGCAGACTTCACAGATATCTTTCAATCTCTGAAAGGTCTGCCACCTCAATGACAGCAAGACCACCGAATCCATCTTCTCCCTAGTTCCAAACCCATTGTTCGCCCGTATCATTATCCTCATCACCACAAAGATGAGATTGAAAAATAGTGTGCCGCCATGCTTGCTCAAGGTATCATCCATCCTAGCACTTCGCCTTACAGCTCACCAACACTTCTGGTCAAGAAGGATAACTCTTGGTACCTATGTGTGGATTATCGTGCACTTAATGCTCCAACAGTAAAGGATAAATTTCCAATCCAATGATCGGTGAATTATTGGATGAACTAAAACATGCTAAAAAGTTTACCAAGCTGGATTTGCGCTCAGGTTATCTGATGAGAAGAGTTAAAAAGGAGCATAAAAAAGGAGTGAACACTCTAATTATACTCGGCGCCTGGATTATTTGGAAACATAGGAATGCTTGTGTGTTTGAGGGGGCTTCTCCTTCGGTTAACTCGATTTTGAGTGATCTGAAGGACGAGCACAGCCTTTGGTGCATGGCCAGGGCGAAGCAGCTGCAAGGGTTAGGGCTTGTGCTTCCAACCTAGGTCAGAGAGGTCTAGGTCGAGTCGTGCTTGTTCGCTGTGTGTGTGTTTCTTGAGTCTGGGTATTAGCCTCACTCATACTTGGTCCCCGTATGAGTAAGGATCCTGTTGGGGACCCCCCTTTTTTTGTTTCTTCCCCTTAATGCAATGAAACGCAGCTCTCCTGCGCTTTCGAGAAAAAAAAAAGATTCGTATGCATCTGGATGATATTCATATGACTGCTTTTCGGACACACCAGGGCCACTCTAAATATTTGGTCTTGTTGTTCGGTCTTTCCAATGCTCCAGCTACCTTTCAGGCTATCATGAATGCAATTTTGCAGCCGTACATTTGAAAATTTGTTTTGGTATATTTGATGATATCTTAATATTCAGTTCAACATGGTCTAAACTTTTTTGTCATGTCCGAGCAGTATTCTCTTCTTCGCCAACCAGATATTTTTAAAGCAAACAAAGTGTGCTTTTGGAACTTCTTCGGAATCATACTTGGGCCATGTTATTTTAGAGTCCGGCGTATCCATGGATAAAACTGAAGTGCAAGACATTATGGATTGGCCGATTTGTTCTTTACCCCGACATTTGAGGGGATTCCTTGGATTGGCGGGCTAATATCGTAAGTGCATATGCAATTTTGGTTCTACTGCAGCACCTCTAACCAAACTTTTGAAGAAAGAAGGATTTTGTTGGTCCCCGAAAGCCGAGTTAGCTTTTAACTCGCTGAAAGACACTTTGAACATCTTCCTTTCTTGCACTTCTAGATTTTTCAGTACCCTTTATTGTGGAATGTGATGCTTCAGGCAGTGGATTTGGGGTAGTTTTACATCAAAGAGAGATGCCCATTGCTTTTTTCAATCACGCCGCTCAACCTCATCATGCAAAGTTGGCTGAGAATTGATCGGTTTGGTTAAGGCAGTGCGTCATTTGCACCATTATCTCTGGGGGAAATCTTTCATTGTTCAAACTGATCATTATAGTCTTAATTTTTTTCTCAACCAACATTTGTCCACTATTCCTCAACACCATTGGGTAAGCAAATTATTTGGCTTTGACTTCCATGTTGTAAATAACCTTTTTTTACAAGTTTGGAAGTGATCGAAGTCAAGATGGAGACGAAATCGGAAGTCATAGCCGAAACAGAGTTTTTCAGCCGAACCGGTCAAACTGGAAACGCAGTTATATTTGAAGTCGAAAGTTAGTAGAAGTCGAAGTCCTAAATTAGAACTGGAGTCGGAGTTGGAGTTTGGTTTTGTAATCGTAGTCGAACCCAGGTATAAAAGGGGATGTAGACTTGTAACCAAGATGTATCAAGTAATTGCGAGTAATAGAAAAGAGAAAAGCAATCCCTGAGAGTTATTTTCATTGAGCAATCTCGCAGACGTGGTCGAAGTCGACTTACGACCACGTTGGACTTACGACCACGGCAAAGTAACAGTATACGTGGTCGAAAGGCGTTCGACCATGACAAAACGTTGGTGAAGGTGATCGAGAGGTGCTACGACCACGGCAAACAGATTTGAACGTGGTCATAGAGGTGTTCGACCACGTTGAAGGAGCGCAGAACATGGTTGTAAAGGCTATCGACCATGGCATAAAGCGTTCGACCACGCTGTGAAGGTTACAACCACGGTGTAAGTGGTCGTAAGGAGCTGCGACTACGCCGACAAGACCAGAACGTGGTCGGAAGCGACTCCGACCACGTAGAAGGGAAGTGAACGTGGTCGAAGCGGGTGTTCGACCACGGTGAATAGTGATCGCCAGCATCACTACGTGATCGTAGAAGGTTGCGATCACGGTAACTCCAGCGCAGCAGTAGAGAGAAGGGTCGAACGGCTACCTGAGTGGTCATACGACGACGGGAGGTGGTCGGAACTGGTTGTAAGCCTTCAAAACCAGTCGTAAACGATCCTAACCGGTCGTAATCGATCGTAAGCGGTCGTGAAGGTTCTGGGCGAAGTCGTAAGACTTCCAACATTCCAAATAGAATTCAATCTGGAGAAGTTAAATACAGTGCCTAATTCCTTATCTCGCCGTGATGAGCATATTTTTCCTTTCGGCAATATCAATGCCCACCCTTCATGTATTGAATCAACTATGCGAGGTCACTTCACCAGATTTTCAGCAATTATTACGCAACTGGCAGCAGAACAATTGCCTATAGGCTGGTATGGCGTTGATGTACTTCTTATATAATGGTCGTATCTATATTCCATCATCATCTTGTTTGGATCTCATTATTTCAGCAGCCCATGCATTAGGACATGAGGGTATTCAAAAGACTCCATCGTATCTGCAAGGATTTTTATATCATTCAAATTAAACAGTTGGTTCGTAACAATGTTAACAGTTCTGTTGTTTGTCAACGAAATAAGGTGGGGCATCTTCATCCAGCAGGTTTGCTTCAACCCCTTCTGGTGCCTCATCAATCTGGTCCCATATTTCAATGGATTTTATTGATGACCTTCCTAAAGTACATGGGAAATTAGTAATTCTAACGATGATCGTCAAATTTTCTAAATATGCTCATTTTGTGCTGTTAGCACATCCTTACAACCCAATCTATAGCACACGCTTTCTTTAATGCTAATGTAAGATTGCATGGTTTTCGAGACTCCATTGCGAGTGACCGTGATACCATCTTTATTGGTCACTTCTGGAAGGAATTATTTCGTTTGGCTAGTGTTACTCTTAATGACTTCAACTTTTCACCCCCCAATCATACCATTGAGATGTATCTTTGTTGTCTTAGTGGAGATAGACCTCACCAATGGGTTCAGTTGCTTCCATGGGCGGAATTCTACAATAATTCTTCATATCACTCTGCCTTACGCACCACTCCTTTTGAAGTTGTTTATGGCCATTCCCCAGCTATTATTCCACATGAAACAAGGTCAACTCAAGTGCCAACAGTTGAAGCTACGTTGTGTTCCCGTGATGAGTTCTTAGCGGAAATTCATGACCGTTTATTACAATCTCAGCAACATATGAAGAATTATTATGGCACTCATCATTGAAAGGTTGAATTTGAGGTGGGTCAATGGGTTTTGATCAAGCTTCATCAACATCAGGCTATGGGCATTGTTACAACTACCTCAAAGTTGTCTCCAAAATTTTATGGTCCACATCCGATTATTGCTCAAGTTGGTCAGGTTGCTTGCAAACTTCAACTACCTCCTGCATCATGTATCCATGATGTTTTTCATGTGGCTCTCTTGAAAACGTTTGCCAGTTCTCCAAATGACCTCCTTGCTCTACCCAATTTGTGCAATGGTTGTGTTGTTCCTACACCAAGTCTGCCTCTCAATAATCCATCCTCCAAAAGCTCAGCTCCTCAATCCCTCTCTTCTCGCCGGAACGCGACCGCACCATGGTTGTCTTCCCCGACTCCGGCCGTTGTGCTCCACCTTGGTTCTACCGTCCCCGGTGAGTCTCCAACCAAATAGAGCGCGTCATTTCATGTTCCCAATCATCGTGACCCTTTTGCCCTCAGTCAATTTGGTTTTCTCGCAGCCTCTCGCCGAAATCGAACTCGTCTTCCTCGCCGATGTCCAAACACCGCCACCGTCCATGGAGCTCTGTCGTCACCGTTAGCTCCTTCACCTTCGTCTCACGTTCTAGCTTTTACGCACATCACCTTCACCAAAGCTTTATCGGAGAGCCATCACCACTGCAGCCGAGATCGTCGTCGCCCCCTTCACCTCGCCGCAGGCCACCACCGCAATCCTAGGTGATGAAACCTTGTCCATGTGAATCCCCGCATCCTCCTCTCCATTCCACACCTCACCGCCCGCCACCACATAGCCGAACGCCGACGACCCTCGGGTCTAGCGCCGCAGCCGCCACCGCATTGTGTCGTGCGCTCAGTCCATTGGACCGGTGCCTAGTCTATTAAAGACCGACATTGGTGACTATCCAAACTGCGTGCTACTGTACAACCACAAATCTAAATAGGTACGACCTGGCAAATTAATTTGCAACAGCCTAGCTTAAATTCCACCAGAGGTATAAGTGGGTGTTGGATGGAGACACTTGTCCCGTATGGCGCAAGAGCCTGACTGGACGAATGGAACTCATCAGCGGTGAAACCTTAGCGGGCGGAGTCAAGTTGTGTAGGAGCATTACAAAGGCCTTGTCATAACCTCTCCGCCACTTACCCAAGAAAATGTGATAATCGCATAGCAATATGAGATGGTCATGTCTTGTGGGTAAAATTGTACAATCTCGGCAGAGTGTAAAACTATTCAAATAGCCGTACCCACGGTTAAGGGCAGGCAAGGTGCGTTTTCACATGGTAGATCTTTAGTTTTAGTTTCAAAATAAATCTTTTAGGAACTTGGGAATGGATGGAACTCCCAGGTATGTGTTCTAGCGAATGAAGCCAATGCGGGGGACGAAACCCGTATTCTTCAAGCTTGGCAGATAGAGCCTATTTACTAGTGATAGGTGGTTGGAACCTTCACTAGAATATTATGTAGTTTAATTAAACTGAATACTTTTGTCAATTGAGAGCTTTCAAAAATATAAAAATTTGAGGATGTTACGGTGGATCTGCGATCACACAAGGCAGGATCAAATCCACAATGATGACATATGTGATACGGTAGGGGTAGCGCCAATTGAAGTGAAGCTTGTCCAACATCGCTTAAGATAGTGCTACCGGTATATAATGGAATTTTAAGACGTACCGAAAACATAAGAAGAGGCAGAAGCCGACCAAGACTAATGTGGGAGGAAACAGTTAAAAGAAATTTGAGGGATTGGAATACATCCAAAGAGTTAGCTTTGGATAGAAGCGCATGAAAGTTACGATCCACATACCGGAACCATGACATAAGAAGAAAGTTTAGGAACAGTGTTTTAGGCTTTCGGTTCAAATAGCAGAATGTAGGTCTTAGGGTTTTAGTCTTGTATGTTTTATTACAATGCACTCGTTTCTTTGACCTTGAGAAGGAACCTACTCCAACTTATTTTGGACTTGGCTTTGTTGTTGTTGTAAAATGTTGCCTACTTGCCTTGTGCAAAAGAACCATAACAAGCCCAATTTGGTTAGTTTTGAAAGCAATGAGTATGCGGATCAATAATAGATTGATTAGGGAGAAGCAATACAAGTCATATATATAGGCAAGGATGTCTAGGGTTATGGCTAATAGAATCAAGGGCCAATTAGAGATATCCTTGCCTATAATAGTCACCTAACCAACCATACTAGACACACATGGGCCTACGGCCATTAAGCCCATAGGGCTGGCCATTATGTTGTCTAACACCCCCCCGCAGTCGAAGCGTCCGCACCTCGGACGTTTAGACTGGACCTGAATTCACTGAAGACCGATGACGGAAGGCCCTTGGTAAAAATGTCGGCATACTGTGAAGTGGTGGGAACATGCAGTACACGAACATCGCCAAGAGCCACTTTCTCGCAAACAAAGTGAAGGTCAATCTCAATGTGTTTGGTGCGCTGATGCTGGACTGGATTGGAGGACATGTAGACTGAACTGATGTTGTCGCAATACACCAAGGTAGCCTGCTGTAGTGGGGTATGCAGTTCCAACAGGAGGTGACGTAACCAGGAAGCTTCGGCGACAGCATTGGCCACACCACGATACTCAGCCTCTGCGCTAGAGCAGGACACTGTGTTCTGACGCTTGGATGACCAGGAAACTAGGTTATCTCCGAGAAACACGGCATAGCCCAAGGTGGACTTGCGCGTGTCCGGACAACCGGCCCAGTCAGCATCAGAGTAAACCACGAGATCAGACTGCGAAGAAGGTTGAAGTAGTCGCAGATGAAGAGTGCCACGAATATACCGGAGAATCCGCTTGAGGGCAGCAAGGTGAGGCTTGCGAGGGTCGTGCATATGCAGACACACCTGCTGAATTGCATAGGAGATGTCTAGCCTGGTGAAGGTGAGATACTGTAGGGCCCCAGCTAGACTCCGGAAGTCGCTGGGATCACTGACAGTGACACCAGAGGAGGCTGACACCTTCGGATTGGTGTCAACAGGGGTAGAACATGGCTTGCAGTCTGCCATGCCTGCACGCTCCAGAATGTCCATCATGTACTGACGCTGTGAGAGTAAAAGACCACCATGACACTTCTGCACATGCATCCCCAGAAAGTGATGAAGCTCACCAAGATCCTTCATAGAGAACTCCCACTGCAATGCAGTGATGATGCGTCGGAGGAGCTCGACAGAGGAGGCGGTGAGAACAATGTCATCAACATAAAGAAGCAGGTAGACAATCTCAGAGCCGCGGTGATACACAAACAGTGATGTGTCGGACTTGGCCTCAGTGAATCCGAGAGCTAGCAGATAGGAAGCAAACCTACTGTACCATGCACGTGGAGCCTGTTTGAGACCAGAGAGATTTGTTCAGGCGGCAGACAAACTCCGGATGAGTAGAATCCTCGAACCCAGATGGCTGTGAACAATAAACTGTCTCAGACAAGGTCCCATGAAGAAAAGCGTTCTTCACATCAAGCTGATGAATTGGCCACTTCCTGGAGAGCACAAGAGACAGTACTGTCGCACGGTTGCTAGCTTCACAACGGGACTGAATGTCTCGGCGAAATCCACTCCCGGGCGCTGTGTGAAACCACGCAGTACCCATCGTGCTTTATAGCGGTCGAGAGAACCATCGGCTTGAAGTTTGTGCTTGAAGATCCATTTACCAGTTACAACATTCGCCTTGTGTGGTCGAGGAACCAAATCCCAGGTATTGTTCTGCAGTAGAGCACAGTACTCCACTTCCATAGCGGCTCGCCAATTGGGGTCGGCAAGAGCGCTACGGTAGGTCTTCGGAAGCGGAGAAAGCGGAGCGGCGACGAAGAGGGCAAGCATGCGGAAACCATGCTTGGCCCGAGTGGTCATGGCATGGCTATTCTCCACCGACGGGACAGGAACTGCGCCCTGTGGTAATGGTGGAGGTTCAGCAGCCGCAGGGACACCGACAGGCATCGGGTTCGCCTGTGCAGACGTGTGTCGCCTGGAGTAGACAAGGCGGAACTCCCTGCCCTCAGCAGGCAAAATAGCTTGCGGTGGTGGCAGAGCTGCAGCCGGCACTGGAACAGCCGCAGGGGAGGTTGGTGGAGCTGCCGCAGGGGGCTGATCCGATTGAGGGAGCACCGAGGCCGCATGTGGCATAGAGGACCTAAGTGTCTTGGTCGGCAGGATGTTGATAAGATAGGTGGCGGTGTGGAGGGCCTCTACCCAAAAAGACGGAGGGCAGCTAGCCTGGAACAGTAAGGAGCACATAATGTTATTAATGGAACGAATAATGCGTTCAGCTTTACCGTTCTGAGGAGAAGTGTATGGACAGGACATGCGAAGGTGGACACCACGGGTGAGGAAGAACGTGCGTGTGCTGGAATTATCAAATTCACGCCCATTGTCGCACTGGACCGCCTTAATGATGGCGCCAAACTGAGTAGCCACATAAGAGAAAAAATTTGCAAGCGTAGTGAATGTGTCGGATTTGAGTCGTAGAGGAAATGTCCAAAGGAAATGTGAGCAATCATCCAGAATGACCAAATAGTATTTATAACCCGAAACACTGACAATAGGTGATGTCCAAAGGTCACAATGTATGAGGTCAAACTTATGAGTAGCACGCGAGGTGGACAATGGAAACGGGAGACGAATGTGGCGACCCAATTAACAAGCATGACACAGAGAGGTGCTAGCATCTTTATTACATGACGGGATGGAAGAAGTATGCATGAGAGTATTGAGTGCCTCCTGACCAGGGTGGCCGATTCGTCGATGCCAAAGGGAGGAAGACTCGGCGAGAAAAACGCTTGGCAGGGGGGCGTTGGCAGGCAGGCGAAGAGGGTAGAGGGGACCGGTGCTATTGCATCTGACGATCACGTTCCGAGACCGGAGATCCTTCACAGAACAACCAGCGGGATCAAATTCAATAGAGCAATTGTTATCAGTGGTGAACTGGCGAACGGAAATAAGGTTTTTAATGAGACTTGGAGAAACAAGAACATTGTTAAGCCGAAATGAACCCGAAAGGTGAGCTGTGCCAGTGGTGGTGACAGGGAGTAAGGACCCGTCACCGACAACAATAGACGAAGGAACTGAATTCCGTAGGGAGAAAGTGTGAGAGAGTGTACCAGCATCGGATGTCATGTGGGAAGTGGCACCGGAGTCGAAATACCAGTCGTGTTGTTGAGGCGGCTGAAGAGACATAGTGTTGAAAGAGGATGCTAGAGCATGCTGATCCCAGGAGGGTAATCCACCGGTGGAATTGTAGGGAAACGGCGGAAGGATGGCCCACTGACCCTGGCCACCGACGAGCAGAGCATGCGGCTGTGGGGGCAGTAGCGCCGGCTGGTGGTGAGCCAAAAGAGCCTGCGGCGGCTGACCACCCACGGCGCGCTGCTGCACAGGAACAGGAAGAGGCGCAAGTGGTGGACGCTAACCTGGCCACATGTAGATGGAGCCGGACCAGGGATGATGGAGAGAGGGCCAAGGAGCGCCGGCGACGCCCTGTCCTCCCACCCGCTGGTGCTGAGGCGTTCCACCGTCAGAGGTGGTGCCGGCGTTGGAGCTGCTGCCAGAACGCCCGCGACGCTTGCCACGTTTGCCGCGGGAAGTAGGCTTGGAACCTCCACTGGAAGCAGAGCTGCCGGTTGAATGAGAGGGTGTCTGCTGGTTGGACGCAGGGCCGCCTGTAGTGGTGACAAGGGCGATGGAGGGCGCCGTCGTGCGATGGGACAGGTTGAGTTCCTCCAGGAGAAGGTCGGCGCGGGCCTCCAGGATAAGGTCGGCGCGGGCCTCCAGGAAGGTGGGGAAGGGACGACTGCGCTGAAGATGCAGACCAATGGCGGAGAACTTCTCGTTGAGACCACGGATGACATGTAGCACCAGAGTGCAATCGAGATGTGCTCGCCGAGGTCATCAGCCATGCGCTTCAGCTTCTGGCAGTAATCGGTGATCGACTGATCGCCTTGAACAAAGTTGCGGAACTTGGCCTCCAGAAAGAGGGCTCGTGCCTCCCGGTTGCCGAGAAATTGCGTCTCAACGGCGAGCCAGGTAGCACGAGCTGTAGAGCCACGCTCCATGACGATCTTGGTGAGATCGACGGACATAGTCCCGAAGATCCAAGACCGAACTACGCAATCCATGCGCAGCCAGTCAGGGGAGGTTGGTGTAGCGGCGTCGCGAAGGACGTGATCCTCCAGAGAATATTTGCCCACGGCGAGGAGAAAGAGCTCTCGCCATTGGGTATAATTAGCGGAGGTCATGTCGAGGACGACGGGGACCAGGGATCGGATGTTCTGGACCGCAACAGCCTGGGCATGGAGATTGAGGACAGCGGCAGCCTCATGGAGCAACATGGCGTCATGAACGGCGGGGATGTCGGAGACAGGAGATGTGATGTCGGCGGCGTCCTTCGATAAGTGATCGGCGGCGGCATCAGCACGGGCGCGAGCAGCGCGCTGGAGCGCATCACGAAGACGAGCCGCAGCCGCATCACGCTCCTGGGTAGCCGCTACGGCCTCGCGTTCGGCCTCGGCGACCACCGCGAGGGCCTTCTCCCACGCAGCTTGGGCGGCGCGACCGCGGTCGTCCTGCGCGGCGGCGGCGGCCGGGTCAGCATCCTCCTGCGGGTAGCGTTCGCGCGCGGCATTAGTGCCAGTAGCGGCGGCGCTGGGGGAAGGAGCGGCTGGAGACGGTCCAGCCATGGGATGTGGACGCGGGACGAGGGGATCGTCTGCGAGATGCAGCGACGGCCAGAGAAACGGCCGGTGCGGAGGGAGCGCGGCGTGAGGGATGCACGCGCGCTAGGGCAGCGGAAACGAGAATCAGGGGAAAACCCGATCTCTTGATACCATGAAAGCAATGAGTATGCAGATCAATAGTAGATTGATTAGGGAGAAGCAATACAAGTCATATATATAGGCAAGGATGTCTAGGTTTATGGCTAATAGAATCAAGGGCCAATTAGAGATATCCTTGCCTATAATAGTCACCTAACCAACCATACTAGACACACATGGGCCTACGGCCATTAAGCCCATAGGGCTGGCCATTATGCTGTCTAACAAGTTTAAGCTAAGCCTTTTAGTTTTTGCAACCCCTACCAACTATTAACAAATATTACATGACAAAAGATGACCAATAGAAAATATACTGGAGAAAACATTCTAGTAACAATTAGCAGAAATCTGGTTAATGAAACCAGCAAACAAGGGTAGAAAATCATGCAACGTACATCTGCATGGTGATCCAATAAAATCTTCACAATACCATCATGCTTACAGAAAGCAGCAATATGCAGTGGCGTCCCACGGTCAGAAAATGGATCAACATCAGCGCCTTTTGAGAGTAAGACTTTTACTATTTCACTCTCTCCTGGATCAGAAATATATATAATATGCAATAGATCATTGTTATACAAGTATAACAATACATTATTATATACGAGTATAACAATACCGAATATTTAGTGGCACAATACAGAGTATCCAACGTAAACATATACTAGAGACAATTACCACTGGAATCTAAGCTTGCACAGAAGATCTACACTCAGCAAGAGTGAAATATATGAGTTTTGGAATTAGTTGAATGGGTAGAAAACTAGAAATATAATCTTCAACAAATACATGGAAATCTTTGAACATTTAGAAATTCACGTATAGCAGTAAGAAACTAAGGCCTAAAAAAGGAAGGACACACTGGTTCTTCCCTGTATCTAAACATCGAAATATGTGAAAATGACAAAAAAAAATCTTCTCGTGTGTACACTATCTCCAATGTTAAGAGGCACATGCTAATATGTCTTTCATGTTTAACATCAGATTGGTAAATATATTCCGTTTCATTAGTTATTAACTCAGGAAATAATTATGATGCAAACATGGAGGACAAATAAATCCCCAATGGACAGAGAAGCTATTATATTAGTACGAGTATATGACAGCATCATGTGTTAACGATCACGCCGGTTCAAATAGTAGGTGAAATAATTCATTTTTGTTACTTTTTGCCTTAAAGGGGCACAAATTAGATCACTTCTGGATTTACATAAATTGAATTGAAGTCAATAAAAATCAAATTTTGAACAAATTCAGAACACAGAAACAGCAATTCTAATACAACATGGCACTTACAATGTATACCATTGTCTTGTATGAAATATAAACAATTGTCTTCAACTATACTGAAAACACAGTACTTAATCAAAATAAAGGCATGATTTGAATATAGAAGTCCAGGTAACCTACAGAATGGTAACTCTTCAGGTTGAATAATCTCTGCCATAGGTCTATAAAATACTGATAACAGCATTTTTTTTTTAACCTGAATGACAGCAATTAGAGAAATATAGACAACACCTTTTCCTGGATCTAATATACTGATCGTATCCAGCTGAATTTGGCATATTGAACATTTGAATGATATCTGCTCAGTTTAGACCCAAAACATCATCTACTAGTGCGAACATAAGGCAATTTTTGAAAATCATTCACCCATCCAATTCATTCATTATGGAAATCTTTCTAAATGCTGAGAGGATACTACTGCAATTTACAACTATGCACAACCAACTATGACATGGGGCATTCCCTATTTTCATGCCTACAATGGATACCAACAATCTGTTGCAGTTTTCATTATCTACATCCCTCCAACACACATAGTGACATAAACAAAGAATTTAAAAAAGTAGTGTCATGCATAGAGAGGGACCTTTTCCAGCTGCCAAATGGAGAGGGGTACACCCTTTATTATCAGGCTTATCTGGATTCGCACCATGATCAAGAAGATAACTCACAGTATCCACGGTCCCACCACGAACTGCGTAAGCCAGAGGTGTATCGCCTATCGAGAATATCATCAAAGGAAGAAGTTTACCAAATCAGAGGTTCTTACAGCAAATAAAAGAAAATGTATAACAAGTTTTTTGCTATCTAAACACACCCCTGTCTCCAAAATACACATAAGAAGTTTTAACATAACAATAGGACATTAAGATTTACAAGAGAATGGCATTCATAGGTTGCCTTCTGAAAGTATAATAGTACATGAAAAAATATCTTTGCACCTGGTACTGACACTTTTCATTTTGATGAGCCTCAGTAGCACAAAATATCAAAAATAAAGTGGGTGCTGTTGATTTAAGCTGGATAAGCACAAAATAATGATATTAAATATTAATAAGAAAACTGCACAAAATAATGAAATTAAATATTAATAAGAAAACTAGGATAGCAGTATCTATGTGCAAATAATTCACCTTCGACAAGGTGCCTGTTTGTGCCAGGAACCATTATGTTAAAATGTTGGATTAGAGAACATCAAACAATCAGATACTGCCTACTTAACACCCAGATTACTCGACACAGAAGAAAGCAAGAAATAATTGTTGAGTTCAAAGTTGATTCATCATAATTCAGAAACTTGTGTTCAAACTAAAGCAAGCTATCTCTGGTGGTATAATGTATAAAAAAGAGAACAAGCTAAGAAATCATTTTTCCTTAAAAAGAAAGCTGATGCTTAGAAAAAAATGGATAGTATCTTTTTAGGGAAAAGTGGATGGAAGCTAGCATCAATGGTCTTTCTAATGAAGCAGCTTTATGTCCAAAAAGTACATGCTGGTACAAATGAACTTTAAAATTAGCAAAATTTTACAGCACAAGTTAATTTCCTGCACGTTGTTAAGTCAGGGCCGATCTTGCCTAGTTATTTAATTTTCTCAACAAAATAAGCTGATATAAAGCAAGGGCCAAACCTGCAGGTTATTTTTTGCATAAACAAATTCAACCTCACTGCTGGTTCCCACTGCCAGTTCAACGCAAAGGCTTAAGGTAGTGGTTAATTTAATTAACAGTTTCTATGATAGTTATAATAGGTCGTGGTTAATTTAATTAACAGTTTATATGATAGTTATAAAGTGTGCCAAAACAGGCCTGTAGAAACACGTAACATGGAAACCATTGCTAGAAACACGGTTCTGCATGATCATGCATCATGCGGATCAGATGAAATTAAACCCCACCAAATGGCCAATTTCATACATGCAATGATGCAAGTGACTACTGCATTGAATCAAGGAAGCACACAACCAACCATTCGATCATCACATTTTAAAATGGGAGATGAAAGCAACTAATAGTTAAACAACGGTGCCTTTGAAATATCAACTCAGGAAACTCATTGCAAGTCAATTCAACCAAATATTTAGTTTCTCTGCACAATCCTACCTAGTGAAAAACAAAGTGACACCATGAGGCAACCCAAATCAACCACCAGGAAATCTCCATCACAACAAAGCATGCTGCCGAACAAGCAGCCTACAAATCAACTTAGCACGTCAAAAGTACTGCGAAATCCGACAAACCCCAAACTCCCAGTAGTGCTGCTGGGTTACGGACCTCTAGATGTAGAGACGCGACTAGACCCGCAACCTCTAAAAAGTCTAGGGTTTGAATTTGCAAAATGAGGACAGAGTAGACAACCTGACTCGTCGGCGGCGTTGACGTCCACCCGGAGCTCCTCTACTAGGTACATGCACACCGGCATCCTCCCGCGGCCGGCGGCTACGTGCAGCGCCCCGGCGCGACGGTCACTCACGGCCTCCACCGCCTCCCTGAGGTGGCCCTTCCCGCCGTCCAGCTTGCTCGCGATCCCTGCCACAACCCCCCCCCCCCCCCCCCATATTCCAAATCAGCGCCCGAGCATGCACCAAAACCCAACCAAACGGAAGTCGGAGAGAGGGGCAGAGTGGGGCGCGCTCGTCCTTACTCTTGAAGAGGCGGATGTTGCCGTCGGCCGCCGCCTGGAGGAGCCGCCGCTGCGGCGCGCTGGGATCTGCAGGGCGAGGAGATCGAGGAGGTGGCGTTAGGGTCGGTAGCCCGTAGCCGGGAAGGTAGGCGTTTGGGGTTTAGGGTTTGGGGGTCGCTTACCGCAGGTGAGAGGCGGCGCCATGGCGATGGGTGGGTGGGTCCGTGGGTGTTGGTGGGGTTTCGAGGCGACGTTTACTTCTGGATTTTTGAATGGAAGTGGATTAGTGAAGGTGGGCGGGGGTAGGGGCGAAAACGGCTCCCATAGTTTTCAATTGATTGCAATGAAAACGAATATGGATTATGTTAGATTAGATTTTTTTATAATTCTCAGATCAAAAATAAATATGGATTTTTTTGTTAGAAATAAATAAGAATACAGTAGGTTTGATATCCGACGAATACGAATACAGATTATCCAGATAATACAGATCCGGATATCCGAGATTTTAGCCCAACATTGCCCAGCTCAAGCCAGCCCCTCTCATCTCCCCTGTCACCAGCACACTAGTAAATATTTATATTTATTAAAAATAAATTTAGTATTGTCAGTAGATTAAAATTTATACCGATTAAATTGATGTACTACCGTTTAAATCATTCTGATGCAAATTTAAATTCTTAATTAATTTATTAGTCATATGTATATGGTAGAAATCCATTAAGAATTATTTAGGACTTTAGAAAAAATTAACTGCCATTTGAAGATTTAAAATTTGTACAATGATATAACTATTGTGGATAAAAATACTTATACTTGTTTAGATTTATTTAATGTTTTGACAAGATAAAATATTTATGTGTTTTCATTAATTTTGGATGTATAGTTTAAGGGGTTTTCATGTTCCGGTAAATATTTGTGACCGTATTCATTTCAATTCGTGTTAGCTCTGTATCTATATTCGATATTATTTGTATCTAAGGTATTCGTATTCTATCCGTATCCAAGAAAAAAATATGAAAACAAATATGGTAGAGATATTATCTGTCCGTATTTGACGCCTAATAGCAGTGAAGACGGTTTGAACTTCAAATGACAACCGCCCGCACCCAGTGTCAACTGCGGCGAAAACCGATTACCCTAGGATGTCCAAGAAAGCTTGATACGAACAGAAATTAGCACAGTACACGAGCAAAAAATGATTAATTTCTAAATCACTTATCTAAGTAGAATGAAACTTGGAACAAATCCTTCCTAAAGTGTTAGAAACGTATTTCAATCATAGTTTGTGAAGAACGGTATCAGTGTTTCGATCTTTATCCAAAACAAAACAAGGAGGTTTACATCAAAACTAGAAAAAAAGAGAGAAATATCAATCTGCCCTTACTCGTGAGTCTTTGATTATCTAGACAACTTTGAATGAGTTCTCGCATGTCATAGTAAGTTAGATCACAGCATTAACTCAACCCAAAACGCCCTCAAGATCAAAACCCAAAATCACCCTCTTTTGAGTAAAACCGGATAATCACAACAAATTTTTATAGAAAGTATCTAGATGGATGGGATCTAAATTCTAAGAGATATCTCCACTTCTTATACGTCCTTGGCACTAAGAGAGATCAAGAAGAGATGAACCAAACATGAAAACCAGGTAAATCAAAAGCACAATGAGAAACCCATGGATGATGTGGCACCAAGTAGCACTACAACTTTGGTTAGTGCTTGCAGTTCTGTGCACAATGTTCAAGAAGCTTTGAATACCAATTCTGAGGTTTCTAACGTGCACAAAAGACATATTTGGAAAGCTAATGAAGTCTATTTTCCAACGAATCAAACGGCACTTGATTTGGAGCTTCCTATACAAAGTTATGGCAATTTCATTGGATGCTGCACGAGCTGTCCAGAGAGACGCGCGAGACTTGCAAAACATAAAGAGTTCGAGTATTGCAATGCAAGTAAGGGTAAAATCCGACCACACCATGACTTTCTAAAGATTGAGAAGGATTCCTTTTCAGGTTCCAAACGGATTTGGAAACCCCTTGAACCAGAAAACAAAATATATAAAGATTTGAAACCGATTCGGACTCGGATTGGGACAGCTGGCAAGACCGATACTAAAACGTCCATAACTTTCACAAACGGAGTCCGATTTAGGCGTTCTTGGACTCGTTGGAAAGCTATTTTGAAGCCCCACATAATGGACAAGGTGCCAGCCACGAAATCCTCATAGTCAGATCGCAAATTAAGAGAGAATTCAGAGGTAGCAGTTTAGGTATTTCCTTTTTAGTTCGTATTGGAGTTTGTTTCGGCCTTAGGCCAAGTAGTGCGTGAGTTGTAATCAAGGCCGTGCATTGTGCACCAATATAAGGCCAGGGCCTTAGCCCCATTGTAACTTAGACTTTGATTTGAGAAATAGAAACCAGAAAATCACCATGGTTTGGTGGCCATTGTTGGTGTGTTCTTGAGATTTCCATCGAGGAATTGCTCTTGGTGTGTTGAATCCAATTGTGGTGTTGGATTCTACTCGCTGAAACTTCAGTTTCTCTACCCTTTGTTCACGTGCTGCGGTGTGCGTGGGAGAAGGCTTATCTTGGAGAGGGCATCCAACAAGGCATATCGTGAAAGATCAGTGCCAAAGCAACGAGGTTCAGCTAGCTTGCTAGTGGATCCGCATCACCATGGCACAACGCACTTAGACAAAATTTAAATGTTCATTTTACTTTGAGATTAATGTTTTGCAATTACTTCCTCAGGGAGGATAGAGCTCTAAACCTAAAACACACATACAAAGCTTCCAATATAAGAAAACCTTAACCTCTCTCCAAGCAATCCAAAAGAGTTCTCTCTCTCAAAATACATAAGGGCTTATATGGTAGAGCCTTCTTACCTCACACCAAGCCCTATAACTAGCACACTCTTAGTGGAACCACTTATAATTGAGAAAACCCAATAACTCACCACAAACAAGTTTTATACTCACACATTTGCACGTTTTTCAAAGCACAACTTTCACATGATTCCAATAGCATGATAAGACGCCCCATCTTTCAAGACGTGACATAAACCACTTAGACTATCGTCGTGGTTTCGCAAACCACCTCTTCACCTGGTATCAGACAATTTTCTCAATTGACACCATCAACCTTCACAGTGCTTCTCCTCAAAGTAACCACCACAATGAAGTCTGTAATACCCAATGACTTGCCATCAAGATCCTACGACTATTCCAAAGACCGTCACCACTTGCAATGTCCAAGTCTAATAACACATTACATATATGCACTTATCTCATCATGATCCTTATCTTTCTCCTATGCTTGTCTGCTTAAGCTGATGCTCCATCCAGACTTATGTGACCCTCTATGGCCTTAGGGCACCTCCCCTAGCCTTGATCTTATCGTTAACCGCAACAATCACAAGTGCTCTGCACATTAAAGAACAAGCAATCATCACAAACACAAGTGACGTATACTTAACTCTCATCAATATAATCGATATAAATGTACACCACTTTACACCTACGTCCAAATTCACACAATGCATGGACTCCTACTATGGCTGACACTTGCATGGACTGACGTCATGACTAACACAACCGAAACCTATCTCAACTCACTCAATTTTTCAAAGGCCGGTTTGATTACCAATCAACGGTTGGTCTAATCGCCGAGAACTAACTTAAAACCTCCCGGCAACAGGGGACGGTTTAACTGCAGCAACCATACTGGTCAAACCGCCCGACGACCTTCTGTTAGACCACCATTACATGGCCAGCCATACTACTATCAAAAACACTGGCTCAACACAACGAGCACATCTTTGAAAATAGCTACCGCTAATTATGAGACGGTACTACTGCATTTGCAATGGGACCATTTGCACAACCGGCCACACCAGACAACGGTTAGACTGCTTACCACAATCGATCAAATTGCTCCCACCTGACAACAAACTAGAGAGTGCAAAAGATACAAAATCAAACCCAAACTTCGACAATAAAGCACAAGTAAAATCAAATACTCATCACACAAAATAGGATGACATCCACATAGTCTCATAGGGTCGCTATAGAGATCATCCTCACCAGAGATGTCATTAGTGCTCGCCACAAAGCACATGGCAGTGAAGCCATCCACCTTCTTCTTGCCTCACAGCTCATCCTCCTCTTCCTCGATCCCTGAGACTAAGTCACTCAAGTCAAACTGCTCGAGAGCAGATAGGACCTAGTGGACTGCCTTGTGGTAGTTACGCTTCTTCAGCTTGATATCTCGAGGTGATGGACGCTTGTGGTACTCCTTATCCTTTTTGCCCTTGAGCTTAAGGTAGTAGGCCTGAATGTGGTTGAGCTCACCATACTTGAAGCACCAGATTGAACCTTCTCCTCCTCTCTTTCTCATCCTCATAGTGTTTAATACTCTAGTGAATTTGGTGGATAAGAGGACTAAGTTATAGCATGCAAAGCAGACAAGTAGAATCTAGAAGAGGTAGACTCCACAGAGGCAAAAAGGGAAGAACACATGGCAGGATCTATCAAAGTGCTATCAGCTGTTACTTGTTCTTGCGAGAGAGCAAGTCAATCTCATAAGCCTTCAACCTTGAATAAAACTTATTCAAAGTGAGCTTGCTTGTGACAATGGTGTCATTGATGGAGATGACCTTCATCTCCCAAACCGATGTGTCTAAGGCTCCAAGAGCTTGACGTGCATTTTCAAAGTCAAGATAAACCACACCAACAACACACAAGTCACTGAGGATCTTATGAAAGTGAGCAAAGAACTCATCCAAAGACTCTTTAAATCTCATCTCAAACTTCTGGTAAGCTTTCATGGTAATCAGTGAGAGTCTGCTAGATATCATGCACCGAAGTGAAATGAGGCACACGATCAAACTCATTTATACCAAGTCCCTAATTCAAGGGGTTCCTAGCTTTGTTGCTTGCCTCCACATCCGAATGATTTGCCCAAGTGATCTAATCATCGGTAAGAACAACATATGAACTCTTGACCTTCTCCCAGGTAGAATAGCCTTGAGCCAAAATGTGTGTAGTCATCCTCGCTTTCCAATATGGAAAGTTGACCCCATCGAAGACGGGTGACTTGGTGGAATACCTATCTGATGTCATGACTCTTAAGATCGGTTAAGATCTATAAAGAAGAGCTTAACCGAGCTTTGATGCCACTTATTGAAAACGATGCCAGCAATAAGAGAGGGTGAATTATTCTCAAAACATTTTCCCCCCAATGGTATTAAAAATTTTACTTAAGTGAGTATGAGAGTCACCAAGTTCAGATTACACCAACTGAACTATACAAAGCAAAACTAGAGACCGAAATAAACAAATTCAGTAACCTTCAGCACAAATGCCGGTCAAACTACCATAGATGAGCCGATCTAACCACCAAGTCTGGTCGAACTACACGGATAATAATGGTCTGACCACAAAGTCGGTCCGATCGTAGGTCCAATGCCAATTTGACCGATCCCTTGTTCTAGACCTAAAAATGTCTTGGGCCAAAACTAAAAATCAAGAGTTTACTCAAATCTCATTCAAACGCTTCTAAATTTTGAACGAGACTTGTTCAAGATATTATGAACCTAAATCAATCAAGAATCACAAAGTTCTTAGGCTCCAATTCAGTAAATTGAAAAAAAAATCAAATTTAGGTCACAAGAACACCCAAACCCTAAAATTCAAATTAGTTTCTACTCATGAGGATCTAAGACATGAGGCCTTCTAGATCTACTCCCACATGTTCTAACAAGATAAACTAGGCAAAGATTCAGTGCAAAACCACCAAGAACATGATTTTGAATTTCTTGCTCACGAATATGAAAAACTAAGCAAATAACAAGTGAAACACCAAGAATAAATTAAAGATCACCCTTGAAAGACAGTAAAACTAAAATTTGCCAACGTTTGTAGACCTCGTATAGTCCATAGCTCTACATTGTTCGGTCAAACCAACCATCCATTTTTAGGCTTGCTTTGAAAAGTATTATGATTCAAATCCAGTGACATGTAAATGTGCTATTCTCGGTTCTCATATTTTTATAGAAAAATCAATTATTTGCCGCGCCAAAGATTGTCTTTCATGAATTACCATGCCGTTCATCGAAATGGTCAGTTTTTGCCACAAAATATTGCCACAAAATAAGTATTCTGGTATTATTCATTTTTATTCAAAAAGGCACATGTGAAATGTCAAAAATGCCCCTGCCCTAAACCGACATTATTCATTTTTTAAAGGAACCGCATGACTTCTGCCATGCATTATAGAAGAGAAGCAAATCATTACAGCAACCGCTTTCAAGTTTCACAGTTTCGCTGTCTGAAGAACAAAGTACGAAGCCACAGCCAGCAGAGATGAGGATTACTAGAGCTTTTGCACTCAACTTCTAGCTCGAGGTCCTTCTAGAGTGCAATCCGAATAGATACAGACATATATCACCCATCCTATATCATATTCCGTATTTCTTTCTTGAAGTCGGAATCGAATATAGATAATACCGGATACCTATTTCTCATTTCCGTATTCGTTTTGCGAAACTTCGGTTGATCAAACGGACAGATACAAGAGCGAATCTAAGAAATTGGGTCACCGGTGTCATCACGTGCTAATTTCACTTGAGTAATTAAAGTCACCTCCTGCATTTATAGAGTATTGTCTTTGATTATGTTAAGGTCACTGGGGTCATAAGACCCCAATGGATGAAAGTTATCAACTTTCTTTGCACCTTACGTAGGACATTAGACAACAGAAGTGCAATCAGAGTATATATGGACTGATATCCCTTATCTCATATCCTATTCCTCATTTTTTATTTAGAGTCAGAGTCGAACACGGACAGTACAGAGTACCTATTCCTCTTATCCATATTCAGTTCGCATGCCTTTCGATCGGATGATTGGACGGAAATTATCAGCTCAGTCTGCACCAGTCAGTCCATGCGCTCTCTCTTAACGACATCCTCCTCCTGCATCTTACCAAGAACTTGATGAGGACTCTGGCATTTGTGCTCGAAAATTCTGCCATTATGCTCCTTCCACAAGTTCCAGCACGTGTAAATTACAATGCCATCAAAAGGAATTTTAGATCTAAGGACTCGTATTTACAGTTAGCACTCAGCACCACGGCAATCTTCACCAAATCGTAGAAAGAGCACATAACGATCGACAGATAGAGAAGCACGCTCCAAGTCTCCAATCACGAACACTCCCAAGAACAGATGGACACCTATGCACGCACGTAACAAACGTGTCAGGACTTGAAAGCTGTGGAGTCACCGGGACTTCTCCTCGGTGCGCCTGGCGGCGCCGGAGAGCGTGGCGGGCAGGTTGAGGTGGTGGGCCTGCACCGTCGGCACGTACGCCGCCTGCGCCTCCAGCGGCGAGAAGCCCCACGCGTCCGGTCCCAGCGCCGGCAGCACCGCCCAGAATGCGGAACCGGCTGCGGTCGCGCCGACGGCGTCGCTGTCCCGGCCGGGGCGCTTGCCGAGGAGGGTGTGCTGGTAGGAGGAGGTGGTGGACGGAGCAGCCACTCGATGGTCTGGCCGTCGGACTTGAGCCCCAGCTCGCGGGTGAGCTGGAACACGCATGCCGCGACACGATCGGCATGCGCACGCGCTGCCACCACCCGTTCACCTTGCTGTGCCGGTCCTTGCAGCGGCGGTTGCCACCGTGGGCGTCGACATCGGCAAGGGCTAGTAGACGTGGAAAGTGGCGGCGGCGGCGGCACCCGCAACGTCAGGGGAGCCCATGGGCCATGGCGTCAGTACAAGATGTGTTAGGGCCAGGGGCACTTTTGTCATTTCACGTTTTGCCTTTCTGGAATAAAAAATGAATAATGACAAAATACCTATTTTGTGGCCAGAGGCGGACCAAAAAATTTCAGAATAGGTATTCGAAGTTATAAAAATATTGTTCAATAGAAAATATAAAATGCTATAATAGCGAAAATTAAAGTAGAAATGTTTATGCTAGAGACAACGTCTCAAATAATATAAAATAATTAAAAATCACAAATTAACTCGACGATTCTTTGTGCCTTGGAACCGATTAAAAAATTACAATTAGTTTCACTAATATGTAATTCCATTTAACTCCTATTGTCCGTTCTGAAACTATCTATATTTACTATTCACATTAGGATAGTAAAAACCGACTTGAAACTATTTGTTCGCACTTGTGAAATACTTGGTATTTGTTCATAGAATCATAAGTAAGAGGTGGAGAATATGTATTTCAATAATTCATAAGCAATAATTTATCTGCTGCTAAGGATCTTATTTCATAGATTCACAGCGAAGTGTTTAGATGAAGGTATAACTTGAAGCTCCATAACTTACACTTTTGAAATACTTAGCATATAGATATAGGCTTCTCAGATTTAAAGATGTGGAAAACATGGATTTCAATTCATAAGGTATAATCACTAATTTAAAGATAACTGAGCCAAATACAGTAATCCACCACATCTAAACAAAATCTAAGCACCAAAAGTGAAACAAAGAAGAAACATATGCCAAATCTACATCCATTCAGTCATCCACGGATCTATCATCCACTTAGCTCGGAAGTACAAAACTACAAACTCTAGGGGCACACAAGCAGAGCAGATCTACTATTTATGCATCTAGATTCTACAGCATGGGGGTTGCCGGGTCGAAGAGGACGAACCTGCCCCAGTGTTGCAGGCTCTAGTGCGGTAGTGCCTGGATGGCCAGTGACCACTTTGACCTCCGGCGCTCCTGCCACCTGCGCAGCCTCGAGTGTACGGGGTCGCCCGATCTTCTCGACGTAGGATTGGATACTCACGTGCTCTCTCTTGAATCGTAGCGATCCTCCGTTGCCAATGCAAGAACGAACGCTCTTTAATTCGCAAGATCACACGCGCCGGACTTCACGACCACCAAGCGAAAGCCCTATCGCGCTCCCAATTCCCAGCGGAAAGGTTGAACGATCTCAAATTGCAAAAACTCACAATTCATTGAAATTTGATTGGTATCAAACTATCAAAAACATACACAATCTCATCTTTTCCACTCATTATCTAGTCATGTGTACTGTTCTGATGGAAAAAAAATCCTCTCGCGTGTCATCTTCTCATGGATATCTCGTCCCCCTGTTCTGTTTCCGTGACGCGTATATATACGGCGGCGGTCCTCATGCTCACGCACGGAATACGCACGGGATTGGATGGGCCGACTCCAGCGTAGTTCGGTTGGACGGCCCGGACCGGTCACTAATAAAAATAAAATAAAATAATTGTATACTAAATAAACTTCGATCAAATACTTGGCACGTAGGCCAGTGAAAACTCTATGCTCGTAGGTTTCTTTAATGACTCTTAGTTCCGTCACAGGCCATGCATTGCTTGAACGCCGCCCAACAACGATCAATGTGTACTCGTGCATAGGCTGAGCCGACATGACTTCTTCCTTGCTTCTACTGGCATACTTGGACTTCCTTCTTTATTGGTGATTCCCAAGTCTTTAATTTGTTCAAATCTAAGAATTCATAAAGAACTTGCATTAGGTAGTATAAAGTTCTCATCAATACAAGGTAATTCGTTAAGAAACAAATTCACCTGATAATATTTAATGCGGCTCAATAATTCCTTCCAATCAAATAATATTTTAAACTGAAAAACGTAAGACATTTGCGTGTCTGCATCATCGAGCCCCCTTGCCGCCTACGCTACCTCTAGAAGACTAGAACCAAGGGCACGAACACCCACTCCTGCTAGGCGCTAGCCGAGTGCCGAGAGATGGAGAGACGATTAGACGCTAGATGAAAAGAGGAGAGACTGAGTGAGACACGGTCTCACAACTGGGTATGAACAGGATGACAGTGGGTCTGGGCAGTGTTGATGGGAGGGAGAAATAGGCCAAAAGGATATGGCATCAATTTAGGCTAACTGGGTGTGAACAAAACGAACTTAGCCCAACTACTAGTATATATATGTATTATATCTTGTATATAGTGGTTTTTTACTAAAAATTTTAGGTATTCGATTGAATACCCATGAATTGAAGTAGGTCCGCCCATGTTTGTGGCAAAAGCTGACTACTTCAACGAATAGCGTGGCAATTCATGAAGGACAAACTTAGACGTCGCATGTCACGAAGAGCAATCTTTAACGTGGCAAATAATTGATTTCCCCTATTTCTAATTATAAATGAAGATTTCAGTGTAACTAATATGATCTTTATTCTCTTATAAGTTTTTACTGCAATTGTTACTGGGGATGGTTTGCCGATTTTTAGTAATAATAATTAATAATCACACAATTAGCAAAGTACGCAACATGGAGCAAGAATTAGAGATCTGTGGTGCGCACACCGCAAGCCCAAGAGCTGTTGAAACGAACCAAAATTTCAAAAGAAAATTTAATTTCATTCGAATTCAATTTCCTTTGAATCCTAGCCCTTTTTAGCTCAAACCCTAGCCCATTCGCGCCCTAAATTACCTGCCAAACCACCTTGCTAACCCTGTTTTGCGCCGACACTGTTCAACAATAGATATTTTCGCCGTCGCCTTCGGTTTTACTGCCGCTCGAGCCTTCGCGCGCCATCTCGTGCTCTCCCGTAGCCACTGTTCTACTACTAGCACCTGACAACCGTACGCCTCTTGACAACCCTACCAGCCCCTCTCCTTGACCCTCAGCGAGCTCTCGGGCCAGAATTGGCCGCCGCCTCTTCCTTCCGTGTCTCACCCGACAAGCCACACCTTACCGCCATTTGATCGCTGCAAATCTTTACCCGAGGTGCCAACCTATCCTGCCGCCAAAGGTGAGTCTCCCTGTAACCTCTCGAACCAACCCGATGGGGTGTCCCCTGTAGCCAACCGCCTTAGAGCCCCTATTTATGCCCCGAACCCTCACCAGTGAATCGTACCGACGCCCGGCGAGCCACCCACACCCCAATTGCTTTGGTGACCCCCACACTGCCAACAATTGAAAAAAATCCCCAAGTAATCCCAAAGTTTGATTCTCCTCTTTCGGTCTATTTCGTTTCAATCGCGTTCGTTCCTAGCTCCCTCAAGCTCCCAGAAACACCCTCGAACTGTCCCCTTAGCACCCCGAGCCTCCTTCTTCCCCAACCACGAATCTCGCTGCCAACCGCAACCACCTTGCCGTGACCAGCTCGCCGGGAGCTTCCCCAGCGCAAACCACCACCACTCGGACCTCCTTGACCGCCCCAAGATGGTTAAATGCCTGCCAATTTCAAAGACCACCGTCCCTATAGCCCCCAAGCTATCAAAAGCCGTCCCGAGTTCTTGAGCTCGGTGTCGGCGAACGCCGCCGCTAACCCCAAAAACGGGACCCTCTAGGCCCTAGGAGTCCATTCATAGTACCAGATTCCGTCGCAAGTCCCTAGAACATCTCCTAAAGCCGCCGCCGTTTTGCCCTGTTTTCAGGTGATTGTGCGTGCGCGAGAGGTGGAAGAAGAACAGTGACGGGTTGTCACTGTTCACTCGACCCGTTAGCGCCAGAACCCGAATTCGATGAATAGTAAAAACCCTGATTTAAACAGTAACTCGACTCGCAATGAATAGTAAATTACCTGTTACTGTTCACCCGTACCCAAAAATACAAAAATATACCCGTTTTGACCGTTTCGAGCCCGCTGGCCCATTTCTCCGGCCCATTTTACCTTTTGGACCCTCCTAAAAAGCCAAAACCTTATTTATTTGTTTTTTTTGAATTTTCTTTATTTATTTCCTTTGTTTATTCCTAGCTCATTTTCTTCGAGCGTAGAATTAAATTATTTTCCTTGCTATGCGCTAGCCCACGACGTCGAGAGTCGACCAATTCAAGAAGGAGAAACTCAGGATCTAGTTCAAGATCAAGAAACAGAAGAATATGAAATTGTCGAAGTTATAAATCTGCAAGGCAAGTCACATGTTTTTGATCATATTGAACTTACATTCCATTAATTATTATTATCAGTATTTTCATTATGTTATTTGTGCACTATTATTCTATGTACAAAAGATGTTTAGAATGACATGATATTAGCTAATGTCCTACCACCCAAAAAGCTATGTTTACTTTGATGGCCATATTAACCTTAACAAAACTTAGTAATATTACAAATATTATTAATGTAATCATGGTAGTTTAGGAACTCAACAAACTTTTTACTACTAAAAGTCATGGCACTTCGTCGATAGAATTTCAGAAGTGATTCTATGATAAGGTATCACGAGATACCATGAGTTGGAAGTTTGTTTGTGAATTGATAACAGTGTCGTGGGCGCTAAAATGTGAATTTGTGGATGAAAGTTGTTTCAGTGAGAAGCAAGGACTAAAATCTTATGCCAAGTGAAGAACATAGTGATCGCTCAACCACAAGAGTTGACTTGTCAAACCTAGTTTAGTAGATGCTCAAATCGATTGAATCTCTACAGGAGTACATGAGAGTTAGTTAGTATGGAAGCAGTAAAACCATACTGAACAACGATAGATCCCTCTCAGGTTGGGCAGTCTAGCCATGTCGGCGGATACCTAGGTCTGAGTTGGAGATCTACCGGGTAGAGCCTATATAAAGAGATGAGCGGTGAAACGACCTTATTTTCTTAACTCAGTCATGAGGGTTGAGAAATCTTGTGAGTAAAGTTGGGCAGCTCTGCAGAGTCATTTACAAATGGCATTCGAATACACCGTGGTTCCGGTATATGAAGCTGTGTTTAATGGGTGATTCCAATAGCGAAGCATAAGTAGATTTGGAATTGTTTTAGAAATGTGAAAGTCTAGTAATCAAGTTATTGAAACCCCCCAAATTCCTTAAGAAGTTTATGATATGATATTTTGTGTTTAAAAGCAAAATATTTACAAACAAAATTGCACCCACATAAAATAATAAACTGCTTTACCCCGTTCCATGGCAAACTCTTGCATATAGTTAAATAGCATTTCCCATGTGACTTGTTGAGTACGGTTGGTTATACTCATACTTGCTAAAATCATTAACAGAGAATGCTTGCCAAGAAAATGAAGGAGTCTATCAAGACAACGCTGAGTTCTACGATATAGACGACGCCTGGTGTTAGGGTTTATTCTACACTCAGGTTTGCCTGTGGAATTTCTTTTGTAATGTAACTTTGGGTTGTGCACCCCGACTATGTAAAACTTGGCTGCTAAGCCTTAAATTTTGTAGTAAAGTTTGGTTTTTATGCTTGTCTTGGTAATGGTGTACACTCATCTACAGTACTCGCAGCTGAACAGTCTTGGGCAGTTGTGAGGATAGCCTAACGTCCCCAAAAATGGGGTGTTACAGCTGTCTTGCCTTGCACAACCAACTAAATAGCGAAAACCCAGATGTGGGACTTCATTTGCAAACTTGGACGTGTTGCCTTCTGTCGCTGCGCACAGGTCTATTCGCCGTTCACTCGTGTGCTGATCCCTTTTGTTGCCCTAGAGGTATGTGAAACAAATTGAAAAATTACAAAAAAATTAATTTTTTTTGAATTTCAGTCCATTTAAGAAACTTACCCAATTTGGTAATTCATTGGCCAAAGACGCTTTACTTTCTTGGTTTTCTGCTTCCTCCACCCTTTGGTGCACTTTCCATCGTGGCCTTCACCCCTGTTCCAACCTCTCCACTTGGCTCACACTCATTCGCCATCACCACCGTCTACCCGCCGTTGCCACCCCGTCAAACCCTATACCAACTTTGCTAGACTTTTGACACCGCCATTAATTGGCCATCACACCATCTCGGCCACGTGCCATAGCCGTCGAGGCTCGTTTTGCCGTCACCGCAAATTAGCACAGCTCCAACTCGACAAGTGCCCGTGCCTTTGACCACCGCCATTCGCAAGCCACTAGCGCCAAGGAGAGCACTGAGACCGAGACGTCATCCATGCCACTAGAGACCCTTGAATCTCCTGAGCGCCACCGCTGTTAGCCATGTGGCACCACCGCCATGCACAAGCTCCTACTCCCACCGCCTTGGCCACCCTATAAAGCCTTCCTGACATGCAACTCGGCCTCCTTGCGCTCTCCTCCCTGCCTCCAACCCTAATTCACCATCGCCGCTCGCGCTCTGCGCCGGTGATCCCCGATGGTAAATTCTCCATTACAATCCACCATTTTTCAATTCATAGCAATTAGAGCATCCTCAGGCTGCCACAAACTCAAAGCCATCCTCACATAGCCCTCCCCTGGTCCCTTTGCCGCTGGCATTGTTCATCGCCGTTGTTCGAGCCGTCTTGCCGTGGACAGCTTGCCTCAAGCTGCTCGAGCCCAAGTGGCCATTGAAGTTGTCATCCATGTGTGCTGTAGATGCTCAAAACCTTTTTAGCCACACCGAAAAGCCAACGGAGCCTCGCTGTGCCATGGGGAGCTCCAACGAGCTCTTCTCATCGCTAGCCATCTACAGTAGACCTTGATAGCTACAAACCCTAAAAATGGAACCCCAGGGAGTCACTGAACCCAGTTATATGCCCAACTTCGGCTGTCTCGAGCCCATCTAACCCATTCTCAACTCCGTTCAGCCAAACTGAGCACTGATTGAACCCTATTCACCCAAATCTGTTTTCTTTTATGCCTTTTCGATTATTTTATTTTATTTTATTCTCAACTTACATTTTGCAAAATAGGAACTTATTTGAATTCGTTATTCTGTGTTAGCATTTGGATTCAACTAGTTGACCAACAAAAAAGTTACTGGACCAATTAAGGTTAATGGTGTTAACCTGAAGTCTATTGAGGAATAATTAAAAACTCTAAACGAAGAGGCAAGTCACATATTTTTTTGATCATGTTGAACCTACATCTTTTAATTATTTAATTATCAGTTTTTTATTTCTTATTGTTGGATCGAAAACGGCGACAGAGGGGGTGAATGTCGTCTTTAAAAAAAAATTCCGCCCCAAAGTATTCACGAGAATCTCAACTCAACAAAGAAATGAATTTGTCACGGCAAGGAAACTGAAGACATTCATTGCCATGGCAAAGAAACAGCAATAAAAGTTGTCACGGCAGAGGATCAGCAAGATTTGCTACCACGGCAAGGAAATTAGCTGCCACGGCTGCCACGGCAAAGACAATAGCAAGAAATGCTGCCACGGCAGGAAAAAACCTGAGAGGACTAGCAGCAGCTGCTGAAACTGGACCTGGCAAGAAAACTGAAGAAGTTCACTGCCACGACAAGGAAACTGGAGGAAGGTGCTGCCACGGCAAGAAAATCTGTCACGGCAATGAAGAGCTACCACGGCAATGAAGAGCTACCACGACAAGGAAAATCAGGGGAAAATGTTGCCACGGTAGAAGAAACAGTGAAAAACTGTTGCCACGGCAGAGTGCTAAAACTAAACAGGAGCTGGCCGAGAGGAGAACTGAAAATCAGGCAAAGGGAATGCAGTTTTGTTTTTTCAGTCTTTGAATACCAGTTCAAATAGGGGTTACTCCTTGATCCCCTTGGCCCAGAATATTAAGGTAATGACTATAATAGCCCAAGGAGTCTAGAAGATCAAGGAAATCCAACACAAGACCACAAATTTCAGATTTGGACAAAAACTGAAAACTTACAGAGGCATAAACAAAAACTTAGATTCCCACAAAGTCTTTGATCCCATGGCCATGATACTTTGCAAATATGTTAGGAATACCCATGGGCCACTCCAGACCGAAAATCATGCCATCACATAAAGGGAATCAAAATCTAACCCAAAACCCTAGAAATGACTACAAATTTCAAAGAGAGAGCCAAAAACTCAAATTACTCCATGGTCTCAAATCCTTTGCTAATAAGATTTTGCAAATATGTTTGCAATAGCAAGAGGATTTCTCAGACCAAAAATCAGGCCTTCTCTCAAAAGGAATCCAAAACTATCTCAAACCCTAGAAATCACAAAAGAAGAACAGAGGAGGGCAAGAGAGAAAATCTGAAATCACAAAAATCAGGCGCCCCGCTGCGACCCCTCTTCCGAGACAAGGCCTTCCTCTTCTTTGCTCCACCATCGTCTGGAGCGACACGGTCCGGCACGGCAAGGCCTAGGACCTCGCACACGCGATTTATTCGCCCCAGCCCCGCCCTGGCGATAGCAGACGCGCGCTGCTCGTGCTCCCTGGCGGTATACGGCCCCAGGAATACGCGCGCGGCTTGCTCCGCCTCCTCCAAGGAAATCCCTGAAGCAAAGGAGAAGGGTATCAGCATACAACGCATTTCGCGTCAACAAAAGAGGGACGCAGTCGAGGCTTACGGGGACCGGGCGGCGCCGGTAGCAAGCAAACCCACGGCGAAACATTGTCGTCTCGATGCCTCTCGGCGGCAAGACGCCAGTCGTAGGCAAGCGGGGCCACGCCGTACATCACGTACTCTTCGGCAAGGTCACGCATGTTGAGGCGGGCGGCCACGCCTACGAGCCGTTTGACCCTCCGCTTGTCCTCTGCATCGAGCGTTCGGCCGGGCGAGGGCTTGAACGCGATGGGTCGGCCTGTGCACTCAAGGCCGCTCCCGCTCTCCACACGGTGGTAGAACCACCGCTTCATCCAGTAAGACTCCCACTTCCCGCGAGTTGAGTTCGCAGGGAAGAGCTTCTTGCACGACGAGCGAAGAATAAAAGAGACACTACCGAAGCTCGACAGCGTCCCGTCCTTCCGGCCCTTCGGCTGGCATCGTGCCTCGTGGAGATAGGCGAACAGCGACGCGCTGGGCCAGCACGCCCCCGAGCGCAAGGCCCAGCTGTACACCGCGAGCCGGGCCACGGCGTTTGGAGTCAGTTGCGCCAGCTCCAGCCCAAAGGTCCGCAGCACGTCGCCCACCACGGTCGCCGCCGGGATCCGGAGCCCCGCGTCGAAGAAGGCAACGAACACGACCGCCTCCGACCTCTCGGGATGCGGTTCTGTCTCGTCGCCGGCGGGCAATCGTACGTCCTGACGCTCGGACAATTTCCCCGCGTGCAAGAGCCCTTGGATCGTCTTCTCGGTCACGAGCGAGGGGCCTAACTCGCCGGAGAACGTGCCTTCCCCCTCCGCCGCAAGCCGCTCCTGGTCAGCCACCGCCGGGTCACGCTCTTGGAGCGTGTATTTCACCTCCAACGGCGAGGATCGCCGGCGAATGGCAGGGCCACCAACCGCCTGGCCGCGCTCGCTACTGGAGGCCATCGCTTCTCACGACGAGACGGACGCGGTGAAGATAACGCGAAGGTGCGGAAGGCGGAGCAGACAGGAAAGAGGACGTAAGGGTGTGGGGACGCTGTTACGGGGGGCTATTTCAAGCCACCTCGCCCATACCGCCGCTACCGAAGCGTCGCAACGATCCGCGTGCCGGACGCAAACGCAGCGGTGTAAAGACCCGCCTCGCACGATTCCCCGTAATCGAAAGCGAAGGGTCGCGGAGGTCCGTATACGAGGCGCGACCGCAGTCGTACAAGCGCCCGTCCAGCGCAACGCCCCGCCTAACGCTGGATGGTCACGACCACAGGCGCCACCCACTGCCCGCCCCGTGTCCCCCCCGTGCCTAGGGAAGACGCGAGCGGCTGCAAACACGCAACCCGTTCGAAGGGAAGGGGACGGGGCGCGCGCGTCTACTTCGACTTAGGTGCCAGCTCCGCTGCCACCCGTTCGAAGGGAAGGGGAAGGAGCGCGCGCGTCTACTTCGACTTAGGCGCCAGCTCCGCTGCCACCCATTCGAAGGGTAGGGGACGGAGCGCGCGCGTCTACTTCGACTTAGGCGCCAGCTCCGCTGCCACCCGTTCGAAGGGAAGGGGACGGAGCGCGCGCGTCTACTTCGACTTAGGCGCCAGCTCCGCTGCCACCCGTTCGAAGGGAAGGGGACAGGGCGCGCGCGTCTTCTTCGACTTAGGCGCCAGCTTCGCTGCCACCCGTTCGAAGGGTAGGGGACGGAGCGCGCGCGTCTACTTCAACTTAGGCGCCAGCTCCGCTGCCACCCGTTCGAAGGGAAGGGGACGGGGCGCGCGCGTCTTCTTCGACTTAGGCGCCAGCTGCGCTGCCACCCGTTCGAAGGGTAGGGGACGGAGCGCGCGCGTCTTCTGCAACTTAGGCGCCAGCTTCGCTGCCACCCGTTCGAAGGGTAGGGGACGGAGCGCGCGCGTCTACTTCGACTTAGGCGCCAGCTCCGCTGCCACCCGTTCGAAGGGTAGGGGACGGAGCGCGTGCGTCTACTTCGACTTAGGCGCCAGCTTCGCTGCCACCCGTTCGAAGGGTAGGGGACGGAGCGCGCGCCTACTTCGACTTAGGCGCCAGCTTCGCTGCCACCCGTTCGAAGGGTAGGGGACGGAGCGCGCGCGTCTACTTCGACTTCGGCGCCAGCCAGGAACGGAGAATAGCACATACGACCACCATAACTCGAACAGGCAAAGGTCAATGTTGCGGCAAGAGCAGACATGATCTCGTAGGCAGATATGAGTCGCCACACCAGCATATGCTCGTTCGCACGAGCAGAGCGTACGGACGACTCCATATCTGTCTACGAGAGCAAGTCAGGCCTTGCCATTTCCGCGTCAGGCGGTGAAGCATTCCCACAAACGGGACGATATTTGGTTCGCCGGCGCTCGCGGGCATTGACGCCGGTCGACATAGTCATCAAACACAGGTGCACAAAACTTTTCCTACATATGAGAAGTTAACCATGAACAGGTACGGGACGTACAGCAAGGATGTCTAGGGAGCGGCCCCTGGCGCCAGCATATTTATACTCAGCCTTGCTAGGCGAAGCGTCGCCAGCATGGAGGCATGCCAACCGACGGAAGCACAAGCGCAAGGCGTCGGGCGGTGCAGCTACCCGAGGCGCGTAAGAGCAACCGTCCGCACCCCACCGCGTGCTCTCCGGAAACCGTCGCACGCTCCACTTACGAGAAGGCACACTGCACGATGCGACAGCCTGCCCCCTGGCAAGCCAACCGTCATTAAACAGCACCCAACCAGGCGGCAAGGTCGCAACGATTGCGGAGTGCGCGCGCCTCGGAAGTTCAGATGCCGGGAGCCCGCCGTCACATGGACGGTCACGACGCCTCAAGGTCTGCACCGCGCCGAGCACGCTTCACCGCGTGGACGGCCAGAAGAGCACGCAGCTGCTTCGGCCGCAGCGCAGCTCCGGGTCACGTCTGGACAGGTTCACAGGCCGCGGGACGGAGGGGGCCAAAGGACTCGGCAACATGGCTTCGGCCTTGTGAAGCCCTTCACCATGAGAGGCTCCTGTCGTAGGGGTGGCCCCCACCTAAACCCAGCAGGCCTGGTAGGAAAGTATAAGGCCCGGAATAGGCCATGTGTAATGACATAACTGCCCCCAGAGGGGATAACCAGATGTAAGGGTATAACTGTAAAAGCACTCCTCATGTGTATATATATATGAGAAGAAGCCATGGGGAGGACCCAGGCCATTACACTTATCTTCATCACTCTCCACTATCATCTCTCTCTCTGTTTGGTCTGTAGCCACAACAAGATCTTTTTGCTTTTTAAACAAGTTGTACTAACTTATGCATCATCAAGAGACGAAAATAGCTCAATCTAAGGCTCAACAAAGATTCAACGCTCAACTAAGCCTATTTGACATGGCATGAATCATAAAAGGATCGCTAAAGCAAGACTAGACTCAAATGCGAGCATGACAAGTTTCAAGTCAAGTTGAGCAATTTTAATTAACTTATCATGGCAAAAGCTAGTCTACACATATGAAGTCATGATAAATCTAGCAAATTAAGCATAAATCATGGCAATGTGTAAAGCATTGTAAGCATGTCATAACAGGATAATAATCAAGGCTCCATGTAGTTATATTACAATGCGAAATGCTGAAATGCAAGAAAATCCAGCTCCCCTCAAAATGAGATGCAACTTTTAGTTCAAGTTGAGTTTAGTCAATATTAAGCTTCAGAAGCTCTCAAATGAACTCCCCCTGAACCAAAGCAATAAAATCGAGAAGCTGGTAAGAAAACAGCAAACAGGCAGTCCTTAAAGCATAGAAAAGATATAGAGGCAACTATGCCTCAGACTGACTCTCATCTACCCCATATGACACTAGGACTATTAGTCCGGTAATCTACCTCACTAGGGAGCAAACACGTACCCTGTCTACCCAAGGGTGGCCCGACCCTTGCTAGAACCTAAAGGTAGTGAGTGGGCTCGACCTAGTGAGAGAAGAGAAGCGGCTAATAGAGCAGAATCCTAGGTCATAAGATAAGAGTAAGGAGTCTAAACAGCTAAACGAGAAGACCACTCTAACCTATGCTAGAAGGACTAAACCCAAAGCACCCCGAATGCAATGCAACCGAAAAGAGAAAGAGCATAATCAATATAATAAAGCAGTAAAGCACAAACTCCCCCTTACAGCAGCCCATAAGGACAAACCACCCCAAGCTCTCCCCGCAGAGCTGAAAACCTAGAGCTATCCAATGGCTTGGTAAAGATATCAGCCAACTGGTGGTCACTCTCCACAAACTGGAGCACAATGTCACCCTTCTCTACATGGTCTCTAAGGAAGTGATAGCGAATATCGATATGCTTGGTCCGGGAGTGCTGCACTGGGTTCTTAGCAATGTTAATCGCAGAAGTGTTATCACAAAAGAGTGGAACACTGTCGATAACTAACCCAAATCACGCAGGGTCGAGACCATCCAAAGCACCTGACTACAGCAGCTGGCGGCAGCTACGTGCTCGGCCTCTGCGGTGGACTGTGCAACACCGGACTGCTTTCTAGAAGACCAAGAAACTAGAGAAGTACCAATGAACTGGCAGGTGCCCGAAGTGCTCTTCCTATCTATCCTACAGCCAGCAAAGTCTGCATCCGAGTAGGCTCTCAAGGAGAGACAGGACGAGGAAGAGTACCAGATACCATTGTCAATGGTAGCTCGAAGGTACCGAAGGATGCGCTTCACCGCCTGGCGGCGAGATACGCGAGGAGAAGCCTGAAAGCGAGCACATAGACACACAGCAAAGTGTATGTCCGGTCTCGAGGCAGTGAGGTACAAGAGGGAGCCGATCATACTCCTATACTCCTTCTGATCAACTGGCTCACCATCCTCATCTGGGTCGAGTGAAGCTGAGGTAGCCATCGGAGTGGACACTGGCTTACCATCACTCATATCGAAGTGCTTCAGGAGGTCTCGAGTGTACTTGCCTTGATGCAAGATGGTACCCTCCCGAGTCTGCTTGATTTGGAAGCCAAGGAAGAAGCTTAACTCGCCCATCATGTTCATCTCAAACTCCGAGCTCATGACATCGGAAAACTGGGAAACGAGAGCATGCGAAGAGCCGCCAAAGATAATGTCATCCACATAAATCTGGACGAGCAACAGATCAGTGCCATGTCGGCGGATGAACAAGGTCTTGTCAACTTTACCCATCTCAAAACCATGACTCAACAGGTAGGACTTAAGCCTCTCATACCAAGCTCTAGGGGCCTGCTTAAGTCCATACAAAGCTTTAGAAAGCTTGAAGACATGGTTTGGGTATTTGGGGTTTTCGAAACCAGGAGGCTGTCTTACATAGACTTCTTCCTCAATGAACCCATTAAGGAAGACACTCTTGACGTCCATCTGGTAAAGCTTGAAACCCTTAGAAGCTGCGAAAGCAAGCAGGATTCTAATGGCCTCAAGTCTAGCTACAGGGGCAAAGGACTCCTCGAAATCCAGACCCTCAACCTGGGAGAACCCCTGAGCAACCAGTCTAGCCTTGTTTCGAATAACCACACCATCCTCGCTCTGCTTGTTCTTAAACACCCACTTAGTCCCAATGACATTGTGACCTCGCGGGGGCTTGACAAGCGACCAGACCTTGTTTCTCTCGAAGTTTTCTAGCTCCTCACGCATGGTATTGACCCAAGACTCGTCGAAAAGAGCATGAGAAATATCTTTGGGCTCGAAAGAAGCAACAAAGGCAGAATGGAGATAGAATTGAGACGTGCCAGATTTTGAACGAGTGACTCGCTCAAAAAGATCTCCAATAATCTGCTCAGAAGGATGGTCCTTTTGAATGTGTCTAGGAGGTCCAGGATGAGATGAAGAAGTGGCCTCTACCTCGTGAGCCGACGAGGTAGGAACAGAGCCACTAGCTCCAGAAGAGGCAGAAGGCATGGGCTGATCGCCTCGAGGTGCGGTGGAAGAAGGCACCTCAAGGGGTGGATGAGGGACTGGATCGGGTAGACAACCCTCATCTCCATCGTCCTCATCATCCATGAAGATGGGCTCGGACTGCTCTAAAGAACCTGAAATATCAGGCCTAGTCCCCGGACTGGCCTCGTCAATGGTCACCTCACAGGTCTCTACCAACTTACTAGACTCGCAGTTCCAAACCCGATAAGCCCGCGAAGAAGTCGAGTAGCCTAGAAAGATACCATCACAAGAACGTGACTCGAACTTGTCTAGGTTCCCGGACTTCAGAATAAAGCACTTGCAGCCAAACACACGAAAATGAGATACACTGGACTTTCGCCCATATCTCAACTCGTAAGAAGTGCGGTGCAAGTGCGCCCGAAGAAAAACTCGATTAGAAACATGGCACGCGGTTGCTATAGCCTCAGCCCAAAACTTCCGCGGTGTAGAGTACTCATCGAGCATCGTCCTGGCCATCTCGACCAAGGTACAGTTCTTCCTCTCCATGACACCATTCTGCTGTGGGACATGCGGAGAAGAGAACTGGTGCTCTACACCTGTCTCATCACAGAACCTCTCAAAGTAGGAATTCTTGAACTCCGTGCCGTTATCACTGCGGATCGCTCGTAAAGCACCTGGGAGCTCGAAACAAAGCCTACTGAAAAGACCTCGGAAATGGGTAAACGTCTCATCCTTCGAGGCTAAGAAAAACACCCAGGAGAACCTCGAATAGTCATCGACCACGAGAAGGACGTACCACTTCCCTCCTGCTGACTACACTCGAGCTGGTCCAACTGTGTCCATGTGGAGCAGCTGTCCTGGTGCATCGGTCGTGGTAACCGTGACCGGAGGATGAGAAGGGACAATCATCTTGCCGTGCCGGCATGGAGTGCAAACAAGATCTTTGACCATTTTGAGTTTCGGCAAGCCACGAATGAGATCATGGCCGCTAACTCGGGTCAAATGGCCAAATCCGATGTGACCAAGTCTCCTATGCCAGAAAGTTAGATCGCGGGACTCCGAAGCAACCAAACATCGGAGAGGATCACCAGAAGACTCAGAAAAATCAGCACGAAAGATCCTCCCATAACGTGAAATCCCGCAAACCAGACTACCCGTAGAATCAAGAATTTTACAAGCGTTTTTCTTAAAGCTCACCTCATAACCGTCATCGGTAAGCTGAGAAACTGAAAGCAAATTATATCGCAGCTTACTAACCAAGGCAACATCTCTCAAAATAAATGAATCATTAACGCGCACTGTACCTTTGGCGATGACGCGCCCAGATGAAGCGTCTCCGAAGGTGATCGTCTCATCACCTGGAGCGCGGGCTAGGGAAGAGAACCAACGTGAGTCTCCGGTCATATGACGAGAACAACCGGAGTCTACGAGCCAAACCTCTCCCTTCCCAGCCCGGCGAACCTGAGTCAACAAGAGAGTAAAGTCTCAGTACTGGGGTAAATCAAAAGTGATTTTGGCACCCAATACTGAACAACACGTTGAGTAGCAGAAGTAGCCACACACGACTGACCTCTAGCTACCCTACGCTCTCTGTCACTCAACACGCCAGAAGGTCTGTGTACAGACCCGAAGCTGTTGCTGGGTCCGACTGCTACGGGCAAGCGAGTCGGAGCACTGGCAACAGGCTGAACACGCCACGGGTAGCTGTCTCGACGGGGGAAACGAGATGTACCCTCAGGACGGCGGAAGCTATGACCAAGAGCAGCATGAGGACGAAAACCAGAAGACTCAGAAAAACCAAGCCCTCGATGCTGCCCAAACCCATCAAGAAAAATAGTCCTAGATCTCGTGCTAGCCTTAGGTGCACTCAGAGTCTGGGGCTGACCCTGAATACGCCTAAGTGCCTCAGCACGGTCTCTATGCACAACCCTAGCGCACCTGAAGCATCGATCGACTGTATGTCCATCCTTCTGATAGAAGGTGCAGTGGTACTTCACCTTCTGAGAGGTGGAAGTAGCACGAGAGGACTTCAGCTCCTGAGAGGCCGAAGCAGTAGGTGGACTCACCTTGCTGTCAGAAATCCCCTGGACATAGCCCGCTGACTTAAATTTTACCTCATCGGATCTGGGCTCGGTCTCGATCACACCTGGTGCTATGGGTCGGAATACGGCAGGTGGATGCTTCCTCATATCCTCATAGAAATCATATCCTAGACCCTGATTGAACTTGCAAATCTTGGATTGGTCTAGAATAAGATTGAGCTTCTTCTTGCCGCCTACAAATCTCTCGAGAGTGTTCATAAGGTACTGACACTCCCGAAAGAGAGAGGTGCAAGAAGAGCAGGGGAAGAGGGAACAGCAGTAGGTAAGGGAGCAGATGAAGAACCAACAACAGAGGTAAGAATGGCTTGTGCATGCACAGTCGACTCGGAAGGGACAGTCCTACTGCTAGCAGGTTGGTTCACGTTGCTAAGCATCTCCACCTTACCCTGGGGCTTCTCCCCCGCCTCAGCAATCACATTACAAGCTGATGGTTGCTTCTCTAGTAAGTCCTTAGTTAGCTTCACACATTTTTCATCCAATGCAATCAAGTCAATTTTTAGTTTTTCACAATTTTTGCATGGTGAGCTAACAGGGTCCTTAGAAGCATAATTAGCCAGTTTCTTATTGTGATCAATCATTTCTTGAAACTGCTTGGAAACAGATTCAAGTTCAGCAGTTAATTTAGGACAGTTTGAATATGAAGCAACTGGCTCAAGCAACCAAGAATACAACTCAGATATTTTATGATCTGCCCATTTTAGGTTCATCTTCAAGTTATTGCAGTTTTCACAAGACTCGGGCAAATCTAACAACATGGTGTAAAGACCTCTAAAAGCATTGTCCTTATCCTCACATGAGGTGCAAGCAATAGTCTCAACAGGAGTAGATGAAGTAGAAGCAATCCTACTCATTTCTAGTTCAGCCAAGAGACTAAGATTCTCCACCTTAACAATATCAAGCTCGGAGGACAAACTATTATGCGAGGTCCTTAACTTCTCCAAATCACCCAACAAAGCAGAGCATGTATCACAATCATCACTAGCAAGAGCAGATGTAAGAGCAATAATCTCTAGTGACAATCTATCTACTTCCTTCTCTAACTCAGTACACCTAGCCCTAGCTCTAGCATGAAAACCACCTAGCTTAAGAAAAGCATGATTGAGCTGGTCGTAGGTGGGGCATACCTCGTCCGAGTCGGAGTACAGCTCGTTGTCGCTCAGTTCGCCCTCGAGGGCCATGAAGCACATGCCGGAGAAGTCGTCGCCGCTCTTGGGGTCTTGGTCACCCGTCCCATCGTCATCGCTCCATCCCTCCACCTCGCTGAGGTCGAGGTCGTCGAACACGGTGAGGACGCGGTGAAACAACTTCTTGGCCTTCCTGAAGTCGCGGAACTTCTTCTTGCCTTGAGGGTGCGCTGGAGTCTTCTTGTTGCGGTTCTTGTCGGTGTAGTCGTTCTTGCTCGAACCGCCGTAGTCAGCTTTGCCCTTCTCCAGTTTGGGGCAGTTTGCCCGAATGTGGTTGGGGCCACCACACTCGAAGCAAATCACGGGTCCTCCCCTCTTTCTGTCCCTCCTCCTCTTGTAAGCATGGGAAAACTTCTGAGCTAGGAGGGCCAGTTGCTCATCCTCGAGCTGCTCTAACTGATCATCAGTTACGTCACATATAGCAGCAAGGGAGAAATCGCAAAGCGAATCAGAAGAGTGACCACTAGCCAAGGTGGGATCGGTGACTAAAGCCATCGACTTACGAGAGACAATGTCAATCTCGTGCGTTTTGAGGCGCGAGTACAGCGCGTCAAGCGTCAAAGTCGAGAGGTCCGTGGTGTCCTTGATGGTAGTCACCTTCATCTCCCAAACACGAAGGTCAAGTGCAGCGAGCATCTGACGAGTGTTGTCCGAGTCGGGGTATGTGAGACCGACCGCTCGGAGGTTGCTCAAGATCTTGTGAAAATGCGCAAAACACTCATCCAAAGACTCACCAGCAAGCATCTCAAATTTGTTATAATCCCGCTTGAACTGGTCCTGTCGCACCGTCTTAATCTGGGTGGTGCCCTCATAGTATGCATCGAGAGTCTCCCAGATATCGAAGGCGGACGAAAGATGAGATATGCGGTCAAACTCGCTACGACTCAGGCCCTGGATAATGATGTTCCTTGCCTTAGCGTTCGCTTCAACATCAGCCATGTTCCCGACATTGAAGTTCTCATTGGCAGGAACAGCAAACTGGACCTTGACCTTGCGCCAGATGGCGTACCCCTGGGCCTGGATGTATGTCTCCATTCGGCTCTTCCAGAAGGGGTAATCGATGCCATCGAAAACGGGAGGCTTGGTCGAGTACTTGTCCGTCGCCATGGCTCTTGAGACCGGTTAAGATCTATGAATTAGAGCTAACCGGCTCTGATACCAATTGTTGGATCGAAAACAGCAACAGAGGGGGTGAATGTCGTCTTTAAAAAACATTCCGCCCCAAAGTATTCACGAGAATCTCAACTCAACAAAGAAATGAATTTGTCACGGCAAGGAAACTGAAGACATTCATTGCCATGGCAAAGAAACAGCAATAAAAGTTGTCACGACAGAGGATCAGCAAGATTTGCTACCACGGCAAGGAAATTAGCTGCCACGGCAAAGACAATAGCAAGAAATGCTGCCACGGCAGGAAAAAACCTGAGAGGACTAGCAGCTGCTGCTGAAACTGGACTCGACAAGAAAACTGAAGAAGTTCATTGCCGCGGCAAGGAAACTGGAGGAAGGTGCTGCCACGGCAAGAAAATCTGTCACGGCAATGAAGAGCTACCACGACAAGGAAAATCGGGGGAAAATGTTGCCACGGTAGAAGAAACAGCGAAAAACTGTTGCCACGGCAGAGTACTGAAACTAAACAGGAGCTGGCCGAGAGGAGAACTGAAAATCAGGCAATAGGAATGCAGTTTTGTTTTTTCAGACTTTGAATACCAGTTCAAATAGGGGTTACTCCTTGATCCCCTTGGCCCAGAATAGTAAGGTAATGACTATAATAGCCCAAGGAGTCTAGAAGATCAAGGAAATCCAACACAAGACCACAAATTTCAGATTTGGACAAAAACTGAAAACTTACAGAGGCATAAACAAAAACTTAGATTCCCACAAAGTCTTTGATCCCATGGCCATGATACTTTGCAAATATGTTAGGAATACCCATGGGCCACTCCAGACCGAAAATCATGCCATCACATAAAGGGAATCAAAATCTAACCCAAAAACCTAGAAATGACTGCAAATTTCAGAGAGAGAGCCAAAAATTCAAATTACTCCATGGTCTCAAATCCTTTGCTAATAAGATTTTGCAAATATGTTAGCAATAGCAAGAGGATTTCTCAGACCAAAAATCAGGCCTTCTCTCAAAAGGAATCCAAAACTATCTCAAACCCTAGAAATCACAAAAGAAGAACAGAGGAGGGCAAGAGAGAAAATCTGAGATTAAAATGGAGTTAGCTCATGGGAATTCGATCAAATGATCTTGGAGTGACATCCCAACCTAGATCAACCCATTTTGGGGCTTCCCAACAAGAAACAACAAGAAAACACAAAATCAAGAAATCAAGCACAGAGGCATCGAAGGGAAACAGGAGCAGGGAGAAATTTCAGATTTCCATTCCAATCAATCAAACGATTACAGATACATCCCCATACGCATGGACATTAGAACATGGATGATTGATTACATACTCCTCAATCCATCCTCTCCCTCTCCCTCTCCAAGACTCAAAACACCCAAGAACTCACATGCTCACAGAGAGAGGAAGCTACGAAGGGAGACAAACCTCAACAGAACTCTGCCTCTCCTACCAACTCTCACCCACTAAAGAGCAAAGGAGAAACCAACCTCCCAAAGCCTCTTTTGACTAGAGCTAACCCTAATTCCCTCCAAATTCCATGTTGAGGGCATGCAGCTCCTCCACCTATTTATAGCCTTGGCTAACGGGTCTCCAACCCGTTACGCCTGCTATACCCGAACGGAACCGTCTCCCACTTGTGCAGCCTCATGAAATTCCCGATTCGCCCCTCCTGCACCTTCCGGGAAGCTTCCGCGCTCCTTGCCTCGCACGCCTCGCAACCACCTCGAGTCCACGTCATCTTCGACACCTCCTGACTGTTCTGACCTCAGCGCCTAGTCCAGTCCTCCGTGTCTCACCACGACTCCGTCTCGACATCCTGCAGTCACACAGACAAGAAACACGTCAAATAGCACCGCTCGATACATGAAAGCGTAAATATCATAAACACACCATGCTTACCCATGATGAAGTCCAAACCTGTCGAATCAAAGGAATATGCATCCTAAACCCATACGACTAAGTGTGACCAAGTCCAACCGAGTCCATTGCATCACGCAACGACATGGTCCGAACCACCCAAACCAAACTCGACTTTCCTAAACCGATGTCAATTACTCATCATTCACACGGGATGACCTACACATGGTCTCTCACTTATTTATGTACTATTATATATTTTAAAAATTATTTTGAATGACGTGATAATTTCGCTATGTCCTACCACTGGATAGCCCTATTTTATTTGATGGCATATTCACATTAACGAGCCTTAGTAATAATAAATTACTATAAAATATACCATAATAGATTAGAAATTTAAATGTTTTACACTACTAAGAGATTTGTCATTTTATCGATAGAATTACAAAATGATAGCAACGTTAAGGATGAATCGTGGAAAGACCCGAGATGGTTGGAGTCCACGACCTTATCCTACGGAGGAGGCTATGGTTGGATTGGTGGCAATGTTGTGGTGCACTGGGTTATTGGGTTATGGATGGTTGTCTCATTGGTGAAAAGTAAGAACTAGAACCTTATGCTGAGTAAAGGGCATAGTGATCGCTCAACTATAAGTTTTAACTTGTCAGATTTGATCAAGTAGCTGCTCAAATCAATTGAATATCTACAGGAGGGCACACTGTTCTAGAAAGGGAACAACCCACAGACAATAGGGTGGTTTGGAAAGGAAGTCTTCCATACTTCGCTAATTCCACTATCAAGAATCTTGGTACTGTGAGGTCGATAACCTATCGGATAGAGACTATAAAAAGAGGATAGCGGTGAAAGACTTTATTATCTCAACTCAGTCACACACTAACATGTTGCGTGTCTATAGCTTGATATTATGAGTCTGAGATATCTTGTGGGTAAAGCTAGGCAACACTGTAGAGTATAATAAATGGTATTCGAATACGCCATACTCACGGTTAATAGAGCTATGTTTCATGGGCGATTCCAATAACAAGATATAATAAGTAGCTTTGGTAAGATTTCAAATTGGTAATTGAGTTGATTGAACCCCTTTCCTTGAAGAAGTTAACCTTTTTATCTTTTAGAAAACTGTTACAAATAAAACTGCATCTACAAATATAATAATCATCTCTTGAAATACTGACAATTAGTTAAATAGTATTTCTGCATGTGACTTGCTAAGTACCCAATGTACTCAATCTTGTTTTATTTCCATCAGAGTAGTTAGCAGACGAAGAAAGGATGTTTTAAGCTTTCATGTAAGGGTTATGACCACACTCAAGTGTTCCTATAGGAATTTCTTCGGATATTCTGAATGTAAGTTACGATGTAGGTTTGGACATTCTTAAAGTTGCTAAAGTTGACCATTAAGTTATATTTAAATCAAGCTAATCATTTTTAAATATTCGTGAGCAGGCATGCCATTCTTTCTATCCGCAACTGAACTCCTAGCCTATTGCGGGAAGTATGACGGTCCTGTTTCTAAAAATAGGGTCATTACAGTATGTAATGAATGGCAGCATATTAGGTACTTTGGTGCGATATATCACAGCTTTATGTTGAGTTCAATTGCCCCATCTGTCTTGAGTTCGATTGTTTATGAACTGGTATATCACAGGTTTTGTTGATTTCATCTTAATGGTTTATAATTATGCCAGCCTGCGCATGCCCCATTCGCAAGAGAAGCATCCATTTACAACAATCAGATTTTGTATATCGCACTACACATTCTGGAAGTATAATAAACAGTGCGGCAATTGTCATAACCTGTAGACACCCTGTCCAAGAGCTGATTCATGGCATTGCACATGCCCTAGAAATGAATGCGTCACATAGGTTCTGCACAAATATGAGGGCCAACGCAGCACATAAAACCTGATCACCTACACAAGCATATTGACATGTACACAGCTCATGCATCTCACAAATTAAGACCAAAACTTCAATTTTCACACCTCAACTTTAAGCATGAACTAAATCCACCCATAAAACAAAGTCGACACATTGACATGTAGTTGGTGCATATTCTACCATTAATTTGAATTCACATGCTTTTTTTAACAAATAGCTCTTACATCTCTCAAAAGCTCCATGAGCCAAAGGCACTTTGCAAGCTTGAGTACTAAACATGCCAAACCTGACAGTGAACATGCTGCCCCATAAACTTAGGGCATGTTCTTTTTGGCTGACGTTTATGACTTTTAGTTGTGGCTTGTACCTTTTGGACTATTCGTGCGAGAGATTACAGAGTAACAAAAACTGCGGTTTTTTGTCAATATAAATGAAGTCGGTACAGTATGTACTACAATTAATTAGTAGACCCCATCTTGAAAAGACACTCCATTTAAAAGCTAGTTACCGTAGAAAAGTCAAAAGCAAAAGCCAAAAGTTGAAAAAGAACAAGGCCTTATATATCAGGGGTGGATCTGGGCTTTGGGCTAGGTAAGTTGTAGCCCAAGGCCCAAAAAAAATTAACAGTGCAAACTTTTGATATAGGCCCACTCCTCTAGTGCCATCTCCGTCCAGCGCCCGCTCCTGGCTCCCTCAGCATTGCATCCATCCCTCTAGTGCTGCTGCCTCCCTCCTGCGCTGGCTCCTGGCCTCTATTAACTGTCACCACTAGTGTCACCTCCCTCCCATGCCGGCCGGACCATAGGTGAGCCATTAGCATCTGAGCGAGACGACGAGCAAAAACTTCAAGCTTCGATTGAAATTCGAATACTTGATTCGGTTTCTGTTAGTTTGTTCCCTGTTGCTTCTGAGATAGATAGATACTGATATTGTATCATTGTATGGCTGTTGAATGTCGATCATAGGAAAAATTACAACACTTCCTTAAGTAACATGGCTTTTTTGATAACACCCATAACTCCAGATTAATCACTGTTCTATTAAATATAGACATATTCTGATAGTCATATTGTCCATTTACCATTGTGTATGTACTAGGCCACTAGGGTAAGAAGTTATGCAATGCTTGCTTTATAGGCTGTAAATATGCATATGCCTAATCAATTCTTATATTAACATTGTTAGTTTGTCACTGGCTTGTGATTCATCTTTTATATGCCCCCAACTAATTAGTGATTTTATTTTTAGAACACAACTTGGTTAACTGAATTGAAATATTTAATGCCGATGTGAGTTTTGAATGAAAACATGATTTGAAGTATTGAATGCTATGTGTTTTGTATTTCCTATTTAGGAATTAGGTATACAAAATGAAGAGAAGCAAATGATAGCTTAGGATGAGAGCAAATCTTCATTATTTAGGTACTCAAATTGCATCTTCACTATGCTACAATATTTATATTTTGCTATGTTTTTCTTATTATATTTAGTGTTGAAGCATTGAGCTAAATTTGTATTTGCGACATACTTCTATTATGATATGATGTGGGTATAAATCTATATTCATTCTTAAACTGTTAGCTTGATATAATTTAGCCAAGATGCCATAAAATCCTAGATTTGTCACTGCTATGTATAATTATAAGTCCTACAGATAACCTAGTGTCAAGACCCGAAACTGCAAATCCGGACTCTCCTGTGTATTCTGCACTAGTCCAGGATCACACTAGTGCACATAGTATAAATAAAGATAAAATATCGAACATATCACGATTCACTAAGAAAAGACTCAAATAGTATTAATAATTATCAGAATACGACCTTATGGCCAAGTTTACAATTAATAGCCTGAAAAGCTTAAAAAACTAGCAGCGAAAAACATAAATAAGCGTAGTAGCCATTCGACATGCCCACAGGCAATCGACTGGGGAGTGAAGTCCTAATCCGCGAAGTCGTCAAAGTATCCTCCTTCAAGTAGCTCCTGCTGATCTGGTTCTTCTTCCTCAATTGAGCAAACATGGATGAAACCGTGAGTACATAGAGTACTCAGCAAATCATTTGTAACAAAGAATGCAATATAGTATGCAAGGCTTACCAATGGATGGCGGAAAGGTTAACTTTGCAGAAAGAGCACTTTAAGGTAAATACAATAAATAGATTGAAAAGAAAACTTTGAAAATGATAATAAATAAGTAATCAAAGGAATTAAGACAAACCACAAGTAAACTGATCATTCACTCCAATGAATTACCTATGAACCAAGATTCACGTAATGAACCACCGGTGAACTACCCATTCACTTCCCAACTCAACCCAACCAGGTTTTTATGAAAACTCTACCCCTCATGTGAAATCACCGAGCATTGTCCATAACCGAGGAATCAGCTATTCGAATAGTTTTACACTTTGCAGAGGTTTTATAACTTTACCCACAAGACATGATATTCTCATATTGGCACGCGATTGACACACTACCTTTGGTGTGCGGCGGATAAATCATAACAAGGTCTTTATAATGCTCAATCCCAACTCGGATCCGCCCACTAGGGTTTCGCCTCACACCCCCCTTACGCCTCATGGAGATCAACGACCATGTTCATCCCAATGGCGGAATCGAAATTGAAATTTCGCAAATTAGTCAGCCAGATCTATCCCATACTAGACATGTGGTTGTACAGTAAGGCTCAGATTAATGGCACACAAAGTTAAGTCCTTAGATTTACCTGAGCTAAACATCCACATCTCAATGTGCAAATTATACCCCCTTTACTGCATGATCATTCGCCCAGATGAAAACCAATTTTGTATAACCAACACCAATGACACTACCCATGCCATTGTACCCAAATTTTATAACTGTGATCGACCACCATGTTCCAACATATCATTAAGTCAAAATTAATTAATTGATCACATGTGATGACAAACCCAACGTACTACAAACATGGCTAAGCAGTTTAAGTGTACAACCCATGTGACAACTATTATTGTATCACTAGATAATTATCCATCCTATGGTGACAATATAATCATGGCAACCAAATTATCAAGGAGGAATTAATCAATTTGGACAGTAACTACCAATACAAGGGTTTTATAATAAAGTAGCGATGCATGATAAATTAAAACAAAATAAATAGATAATAGATTTGAAAACTAGGTTCAACATGATCAAAGAACACGACTTGTCTTGGTCTTGTTCAGTTAATGGCTCTTGATCTTCAAATCTTGCTTCAGATCCTTCGAACGCGTGATCTAACGAGAGAGAAAATGAAACAAAACACAAAAATAAATTCAAATAAACTCTAAAAACTTTAAAACTAGAACCAAAAGATAGATCTAAATTTTAGATGAATTTAGTAAAAAGAATCGGGTCAATCAGAGTTCGAACGAAGGAGAACAGGCTCTCGGATAATCTAATCTAAAGAAAAAAGGCTGAAAATCGGAAGCACACCACGTCATGGCATGGTCGCGCGTCGCAAGTCATAAGTCACGCAATTTCCACGCAAAAATACACGAATACGCACATGCGTGCGTGCGCGTGCGTGACTAGACAAATCCCTCCTCATACCATCTCTATCCATATTCAAGGAGTGGTGAGGACTCCATCTTAAAATCGGTCTTCCTCACCTTGCCTTAGCAATATGGTACTAAACCATGCATGCTTTGGAATTAAGGAAATGGGCCATAAAAATGGGCCAATTTCTAACAATCCCCTACCAATTCCAAAGCAAGAAATAAACATTTGATAAAGATATTATGCTGAAGTACTGTTAATATACCAGTCTTTTAGTGTAAGTCCCGTACGGGTTGAACTTACACCTAGAATGACAAGATTTATCTTCTGACAGCTGATGAATGGGCTATGCCTTGAATTCACAGCTTTTCGTGATCAGATTTCACTTGAAATCTCAACTAGTACTAGGCTGCCAATGAACCACTCCTAAACGGAGCGTTATATGGTCATGCTCCCTTATCTGCTCATGTGCTTTCTAGAGAATGCCCCATTCCCGTGAACTGCGACCACACAGTTAAACTCAAGTAGGTGTATTCTTTCTAGGTATCCTGCAGGCTAATACCTTTTCCTTATTTGGACAACAGAATACATTAAGGCTTTATGCCAACCTTCCATACAGTTGAAAGTACATTGTTAATTAGGACATGGGTACAATAAATATGTACTCTCTTGTTACAACATTAATTTGTTTTTCCCATTGCCTAAGTCATGGGATCTTCGATCAAGAAAGTATGAGTTACCATTGAGATATAACTTAAATTGGCCTCATTCCCATATCCATAGATGCAACAGAAATCACTTTCCGTGCTAACCCCTTTGTAAAAGGGTTTGCCAGATTTTTCTTAGTGTGAATATAGTTCACAGCAATCACTCCGGAGTTTCTCAGTTTTCTGATAGATTTAAGCCTACGCTTCACATGTCTAAAGGACTTTATATTATTCTTTGTACTTGTGACTTTGGCCAGCACTGTTTGATTATCACAATACATCAGGATTGCAGGCATTAGTTTCTCAACCAATGGCAAGTCCAATAGAAGCTCTCTCAGCCATTCAGCCTCAACTATGGCTGTGTCAAGTGCTACAAGTTCTGCTTCCATGGTTGACCTCGTCAATATGGTTTGTTTGCAAGACCTCCATGAAACTGCAGCACCAGTTAAAGTGAATACATAACCACTTGTAGCTTTGATCTCATCCGCATCAGAGATCCAATTAGAGTCATTGTATCCTTCTAATACAGAAGGGTGTCCAGTATAATGTATTCCAAAAGATGTTGTGCCTCTCAAGTCAAGTAGCGCAACACTCTTTCAAGTGCCTCCCAGTGATCATCTCCTGGGTTAGACGTAAACTGACTTAATTTGCTCACAGCAAATGAAATGTCAGGTCTTATTGCACCATCTAAATACATAAGTGACCCAATAATTTGTGAATATCTTAATTGATCTTTTTCTAACCCCTGGTTCTTTCGAAGCTTAATGCTCGCATCATAGGGTGTTGAAGAAACTTTACAATTTTCTAAACCGAACTGGCTCAATATTTTCTGAGCATAATGGGATTGATTTAAAGTGATCCCATCCTTGCTTTTGATCAATTTAATATTTAGAATGACATCTGCCTCTCCCAAGTCTTTCATATCAAAACACCGAGATAAGAAAGATTTGACCTCGTCAATTACGGCAGAGTTTGTTCCAAATATAAGTATGTCATCTACATACAGATATAAGATAACTCCTTGACCCCCACCATAACGATAATACACACATTTATCAGCTTCATTCACAACAAATCCAGCGGATGTCAAAGTTTTTTCAAACTTCTCGTGTCATTGTTTAGGTGTTTGTTTTAGGCCATACAAAGATTTCAATAATTTGCATACTTTATTTTCCTGTCCAGAAATCACAAAACCATCCGGTTGATCCATATATATTTCTTCCTCCAACTCTCCATTAAGGAAAGTTGTCTTCACATCCATTTGATGAACATGTAGACCATAGGAAGATGCTAACGCAAGGAGTACTTTGATGGTAATTAGTCTAGCGACAGGAGAATAGGTATCAAAGAAATCTTCTCCCTCTCTTTGGGTGTAACCCTTGGCCACAAGTCCTGCCTTGTACTTCTCAATAGTTCCATCAGGCCTTAGTTTCTTTTTAAAGATCCACTTACATCCTACAGGTTTACACCCGATAGGACGATCTGTGATCTCCCAAGTCCCATTAGCCATGATAGAGTCCATATTGCTATGGACTGCCTCTTTCCAATACTCAGCATTAGAAGATGCATAAGGCTCTGAAAGAGTCTTTGGCACATCATCCACGAGGTATACAATAAAGTCATCAGCAAAGGTTTTCTCAACCCTTTGTCTCTTGCTCCTGCGAGGAGCTTCTGCGACTAGATTGTTATCCTCCTCAGAGATATCACATATTGGTTCAGAAATGGTGGGAAGTTCAGAAGTTTAATTATTCTCACTTTCAGTATCATCAATTTGAACATTCTCAATTCGTGAAGTGCTGCATGCTGTTCTCATAGGAAAGATATTCTCAAAGAATGAAGCATCTCTAGACTCCATTATTGTATTAGCAATAATCTCAGGAGTTTTTGATTTAACTACTAAAAATTTATAGGCCGTGCTATTTTGAGCATATCCTAGAAAAATACAATCAACTGTTTTTGGTCCAAGTTTTCTCTTTTTCTGCAATGGTATATTGACTTTTACCAAACACCCCTAAGTTCGCAGAAAATTAACATTAGGTTTTCTCCCCTTCCATCCCTCATACGGAGTAATCTCACTCTTTTTAGTGATTACTCTATTTAGGACAAATGTTGCTGTTAGAATAGCTTCCCCCCACCATGCCTTAAGCATACCGGCACTCTCTAACATGGCATTAACCAAATCTGTTAGTGTCCAATTTTTCCTCTCAGCTACCCTGTTTGATTGGGGTGAATATGGTGGTGTAAATTCATGGACTATTCTATGCTCAGAACAGAATTGAGAGAATTCATGAGAGACATACTCTCCTCCACGATCAGACCTCAATCTTTTTATTTTCTTCTCTAGTTGGTTCTCAACCTCGGCCTTATAAGTTTTAAAGTAGTTTAAAGTTTCATCTTTAGTTTTCACAAATACACATAGCAGTAGCGTCTTGCATCATCAATAAAGGTTAGAAAATATCTTTTGCCTCTTTTCGTCAATAATCCATTCATTTCACACAAATCTGAATGAATCGGATCTAAAGGTGCCAAGTCTTTTCATCCTCTAATCCCTTAGAGCAACTCCAGCAGTAGCCCTCAAAACAGGGCCCCTACTTTTTATTTGAGGGCTCTCCCTACTTTTGAGGGCTCTGTTTTTTGGGCTACACTCCAGCAGGAGCCCTCAAAACAGGACCCTCAAATTCATTCTTAGAGGGGATGACACATAGGACCCACCCTCATCCTCATCCTACTTTTGAGGGCTGAGGGGCAAAAAACTCACTCCAGCAGGGCCCCTACTTGAGCCCTCAAAAGTAGGGGCTCCCTCCTGACCCCCCAGGAATGAGGGCTCGAGGGGGAGATTTGAGGGCCCCTACTTTTGAGGGCTCAAGTAGGGGCCCTGCTGGAGTGAGTTTTTTGCCCCTCGGCCCTCAAAAGTAGGATGAGGGCTTAAGTAGGGGCCTTGCTGGAGTTGCTCTTAAAGGGTTTTTGGGGTTGCTTTGCTTGTACACATGACTGTTACTTTGATCCTTTGACAATTTCACATTTTGGAATTAAATCTATTCTGGATATTCTAGCAATACTATCAAAGCCAATATGACAGAAACGAGAATGCCAAATATTTGCCTCATATTTATTTAAACCAGTTGCAACATTCAGATTATAACAAGACTCTAAAATACTTAGGCGGAACAAGCCTCGCTCTCATAGCCTTTACCAACAAATTTTCTGAACTTAGACATTACAATTTTATTTGACTCAAAAACTAGCTTACAACCGTCCCTACATAGGAGAGAACCACTAGCGAGGTTCTAATTTATTGTAGGAGCATGCTGCACGTTCTTCAAGTGGACAATCTTCCCTAAAGTAAGCTTCAGATCCACCGTGCAAACACCAAGAACAGAAGCATGTGACCCATTTCCCATTAGGACGGAGGAAGCCCCTGTTGCCTGATAAGAAGAAAACAAGGAAATATGAGAACATACGTGAACTATATTAGCTCCAGTATCAACCCACCAATCAGTGGATTGACATGCTGAAAAGACAACAGGTGAATTACCATACCCTCCTGAAGTCGAGGCCTCGCCTATGGTCACGTTAACAGCCTTCTTCTTAGGCTGTTCACCATCTCTGATCTTGAGGAAACGACAGTCCTTCGCCATATGACCGTCTTTTCCGCACACAAAGCAGGTGATGTCCCTCAAATCCTTTTTCTCAGTTTTCTTCTTAAAGCTAGTTGTCTTGTTTGGTTTGTTGGATTTGTACTTCTTAGCAACAGCCTTTTTCTGTATGACATTTGCATTGTTTTGGCCAGATGTGCTAGGTGCATCTTTTGCTCTTGCTTTTTCCTCCACATCGAGGGCTGCAATGAGATCCTCAACAAAAATCTCTTCCCTCTTATGTTTCAAGCCAGTAGCAAAATCCCGCCAAAAAGCAGGGAGTTTAGCAACAATGCCCACAGCCACAAACTTTGGAGGCAATACACAGCCTAGGTGCGCAATCTCACCGACTAGTAGATGGAGGTCATGAGCTTGTCCAACTATGTACTTAGCCTCATCCATGCAAAAGTCAAAAAATTGCTCACATATGTAAAGCCAGCGACCTGCCTCTGCCTCTGCATATTTGTGCTTTAGTGCATCCCACAACTATGTGGCGGACTTGTAGTCCATGTACACATCATAGAGCTGATTTGTCAGAACAGTCAGAATGCAGCCAAGAGCAGTATTGTTCGCAAACTGCATGTACTGCTCAATCGTAAATGGATACTGCGGGTGGATAACGCACCACAGCCCCAAAGACATGAGCCAAAACTTGGCTCTAGTCTGCCATCTACGAAAGTTTTGACCAGAAAACCTCTCAGGTTTCATCGCATTAGAAGCACTAGCCATTACTCTATTGCAACAAAATTCACAATAAGGTTTTTGCATTGTTACAAACGTGGGCAATATTCTAATTCCAAATTTTACGAGGAGACAAAAACAATAAACTAGTGATGCAAAACTTACTACTAACAGCAGGCTACTCATCATACTTCAGAATATACTCAAGAAAAATATAGTAACAAAGTCGTACGTGTGCGCGAACGACTTACTTGTTAGCCTGATGAAGAACAGGCTTGACGCAGTGCAGAACGTAGATGACGCAGTGCAGTGAGTAGTCGCGCAGATGCGCTACCCAGAAACCTTATTGTCGCCCCGTGCAGGTACTCTATGCGGCAACGGTTTGGACATAGCCGCTCTCCCTCCTTCTAGGTGCACACCGGGAAGAAAGGTCGATGTGGTTCAGACAGCATAGTAATCGAGCACAAAATCGTAGAGAAGAAGAAAATGGAGGCAGTGAGATTCTATCACACACTCTGGACGTCTCCAGGCATATATAGACAGACTGATAACTGACATGATTAAAATAGCCATTTACCCACTGGTAACTGACACATTCAACCAGCCATTTATCCACTAGTAACTGTCTATCATCAAAACCCCAGTAAAGCATCAAATTCAAACATTTGAATCTCATTCAAACACACAGAGAGAGTGGTGCAAAGTTTAGCAAAATAAAGATAGACTTGGTCTGCCAAGTAGCGCGCCACGTCATGGCATGGTCATGCGTCGCAAGTCACAAGTCATGCGATTTTCACACGAAAATACGTGAATACACACGTGTGTGCGTGCACGTGCGTGCGACTAGACAGAACCCTCCTCATACCATCTCCATCCATATTCAAGGAGTAGTGAGGACTCCATCTTATAAATCGGTCTTCCTCATCTTGCCTTAGCATTATGGTACTAAACCATGCATGCTTTGGAATTAAGGAAATGGGCTATAAAAATGGGCCAATTTCTAACAATATCTGCATATGATCATTGACCACACACACAGACCTCACCTTACAACTTGAGTCCTTCGACCTTGTTGTGTCGACCACGTTACGTGCCATGTGTATCTCTTACTTCCAGCTCCAGCAAGCAGCCTAAGAAACCGTGAGCACAGGCCACTAGTTTTTGGTGCCATGCTCATCATTTTGATACCACATCCATCATTTCTCCTCTCTCCTGATAGCCCATGCCCTATGCTCCTGCCTCATCACGTCCCCGTTGTGAATTCTGCTTTGCCACGCCACCCATCCCACTGCTGTGCCACGATGATGTGGCCATGCCCTGCGTCACACCTGTTCTCCATGCATCCTGGCTTTGTGCCCAACCATGCATTACGATTGCTAAGTTGGCCCTCGAGAGCTTGACCTGTTTGCACATGCTCGAAAGGTTCGACTAGCTAGCAAGTACTCTAACACACGAGTACTCGAACACACACTAGTACTCAAACATGTCTCCTAAACCCTTTACATGTCAAGTTTATAACCAACAAATCCCGTTAGGCCGTCTCTTTGTGCTCGCTGATGCACCAGGCTTGCTGACAGGGTTCGTCTTTCACCTCGCGTGCATGCGCTAGCTCCACCATGGTCGTGGCTCTTGCTGCCCCTGATTTCTGATGCCACACCCATAGTTCTTGTCTACTATTGCCAGCCCCGCCTACCCATCGCCTTAATGCAATGCATTTCTTCACCCTTATCCTCTTCTACACCTCGTGTTCTATGGTGAGTTTTTGATTGCGCTCGTGAGAACTCATGCCTAGCCCTCAGCCTTTCCATACCTATAAAGCCCCCCAGCTGTGCCATTTCTCCTCAGCCCACCCTCTCGGTCTCTTGCATATGATCCTTGAGCACTCCACTCTCTAGAATGTCAAGAAACCAAAGTCATACATGATGCCAACGAGCACGCCATTGTGTGCTTGGTACCTTGGTGATCCTTGAGCACTCTACTCTCTGGAAGGTACTCCTCCCCAACTCTGCCACAATGCGCCTACCTCTTCCTTAAGCACCATAATCATTTGATTAACCTTCCCTGTAGAGGAACACTTGATGGATCACTCAAGCTATGCCATCTTCTCCTTCCTCTCTAACCAGGATGCCACCATAAGACTTCCTCTCTCCAATGAGCCATACATCGATTCCTTTCACCCGTACCTCCGCACGCATGCAAGCAAGCTCATACGCACCCTTTTGTAGCTTCTCTATTGCCAGACATCGTTGCCGTCATGGCCCTCTTTTCCACCAACGAGGTCTTTGACGCTAGTTTCTTCCAGCCCTTCTCATGAGCCAGCATTGTCTTTGGTGAGCTCCTCCCCCTTGTAGAGTAATCAAAGTCGAAAAGAGAACAAAAGTAATCAAAGTCAAAAAGAGAACTAAAGTAGTCAAACTCGAAAAGGGGAACAGTAACAGTCAAAGTTGAGAACAGAACTGCAGCAGTTGAAGTCAAAATCTGGTCGCTAATGTTGAAGCCATCGACTGCGGCTAGGTCGAGATCTTTGACCACCGCTGAGTCAAGATCTTCGACCGTAGCCAGACATGAGAGCTCCGACCACTGCCAAGTCAAGACCTTCGACCACTGCAGTGTTGAAGTTTTCAACCATTGCTGCTGTTGGAAATCTTCGACTGCTACTGTATCAGAATCTTTGTCCTCGCCCATAGTCGATATCTTTGACCACTATCAGAGTCAAGATCTCTGATCGCTGCCGATCACAGCCATTGTCAAAATTTTCAACAACAGCTAGAGTCAAGATCTTCGACTACTGTCGGTCATAAATCTTCAACCACTACCATTGTCAAGATCTTCGACCACAGTAGGAGACGAGATCTTCGACCGTCGCCATCTTAAAGTCTTCAACGGCTGACGTGTCAAAACCTTCGACCACTGCCATGTCAAAGTCTTCGATCACTAACATGTTGAAGTCTTCGACTGCCAACGTGTCAAAACTGTCGACCACTACTGGTGTCGGAAATCTTGGACCACAATTGTGTCGGAATCTTCAACCACAGCCGTAGTCAAGATCTTCAACCACTGCTAGAGTTGAAATCTTCGACCGCTGTTGTGTCGATCTCTTTGACCACAGCCGCTGTTGAAATCTTTGACCACGGCTAGAGTCAAGATCTTTGACCGCTACCGATCAAAAGTCTTCGATCGCTACCGATGTCGATATCTTCGATCTCTGCCGTGTCAAAGTCTTTGACCACTGACATGTCAAAACCTTTGATCGCTGCAAGTGTCAGAAATGTTCGATCGCTCCTGTGTCAAAATCTTTGATCACAGCCGTAGTCAAGACCTTCGACCGCTATTGGAGTCGAGATCTTCGACTGCTACCTTATCGACCTCTTCGATCGCTGCTAGAGTCAAGATCTTTGACCACTGCCATGTTGACCTCTTCGATCATAGTAGTTGCCGAAATCTTTGACCACATCCATTGTCGAAACCTTCGACCGCTACCGAAGTCGAGACCTTCGACCTCTACCCAAGTCGAGATCTCTGACTACTTGTGTAGTCATAACCTTCGACTGTAATAGTCATAATCTTTGACCCCTAAGTGTAGTCATGAGTTACATTACTTAGTCGATAGTCGTAAGTTAACATAGCCAGTCGGTAGTCAGAAGACCTGTGTGGTCGAAGACCGGTTGTACCGGCTCTATGCGAGTGGTACGACCGAAGTTATGGTAAGGTGTCATGGTCAAGTAGCCATGGTCAAAGCGCCATGATCGTAAGTCATAGTCATAAGGCCACATGCTATAGTGGTCGGTAGCTATAGTAGTCGTAAGCTCTAGTTGTCGGTAGTTATAGTGGTCATAAGCTCCAGTTGTCGGTAGTTATAGTGGTCATAAGCTCCGGTGGTCGATAGCTATAAGTGGTCTTATGGTTGTAAACTACAGAACGTAGTCAGTAGTCGAAACCTACAGTATCCGGTCGGTAGTCGCAAGTTACCGTACTAGTCGGTAGTTGTAGGTTATAGTACCCGGTCAGTAGCTGTAAGTGCAGTAGATTGGTCGTAAGTGCTATAGATCAGTTGTAAGTGTCATGATTGGTAGTCAGTAGTCCAAACCTATAGAACATAGTCGGTAGTGGAAACCTACAGAACGTAGTCGATAGTCGGTAGACATAAGTTACAGTACCCGGTCAATGCTCGGAAGACCTGCATGGTCAAAGATCGGTAGTACTGGCTCTGTGTGAGTGGTACGACTGGAGTTGTGGTAGGATCGACGTAGTCAAAGACCTATGTGGTCGAAGTGCCATGATCGGTAGTCGGTAGTCAGAGTGACCGAATACCATAGTGGTCAGAACATCCGAAGTATCGAAGGAGTCATAAATTGTACTCGTAAGGTCGGTAGCCACAATGGTTGTAAGGCCATAAGCTACTGTGGTCGTAAGTTGCAGCAGTCGTAGGCTTCAGTAGCTGTAGATAGAATTAAGTAGTGTCCAAAGAGTGTTAGGAGTCAGAAGAACTCCGTAGCAGCTGAAGAATGTTAGTAGTCGTAAAGAGTAATGTACCAATAGAGATAATTCAAACCAAGATGAGGTACTCTACGATTGACTATTCCTAGCCCTCTGTAAGTTAAGAGGTAGAATATTCTTATGAATACCCCTTCACCTTTGATCCATCCTTGTTTTCCTTCCCAGCCCCACCATCCCCTCATTCACTCAAACATCATTCGACTATGTCAAACATCCGTCACCTTTTAAACCTTCTCTTGCATCATCAAACTCAATCCTAATAAAAGTTAATGAAGTTCTATTTGGATTTATTTGGATCTTTTGCAATCCTTTGGATTTATTTGGTCTTTCAATAGCTTATCGTGTAATTAGAAGTTGAAGTCCCGAAGGAGCACCAACTCGAGCAGGATCAAGACAAAGACGAAGACCAATAGCATCAAGATCATTGGCTAAGAAGGTCTTGAATAAGATCAAGACCATAGTAATTTAATCAAGACGAGCACCCCCTTGGGCCATGTTGATCCAACTATTTCAATTATTGTACATTGTTTTGCAAAATCTATTATGCATGCATATATGTTTCAGTAAAATTGCTATACTGTGGATAATGGTAGTTACGACCACTTGAATGCATTGAACCTTCATTGCAAATTTGATATCCTCACTGTTGTAACCCTTAGAACATGGTTAGACATAGCTAATGTCAAATTTTGGGTATATTAATTTGAGTACAAGTTCTAGATGTTTAGCCAAGCACTAGATTCTGCTAAGTTTGATATTTTGAACAAGTTTACATGTGGACATGATGGTTTCAAAATGTTGGACTAGAGGGAGAACCTCTGTTACTTTGGTATTAAATAAAATGAAAAACCTAGTTTTTGGACATGGGCGAGTTATATGGTACACTATCAAATGTGAGAGGGAATTTGGCATGAGAGGGAATCTCACGTGTATATAGGGGGAGACTCTCGGCCGGGTCAATTAAGGACCGAACGCTATTGCCGTACATCTAAGTCACACGGTATGACCACATATACTATATAGGCTCTAGCATTTAGCTAATTAAGTTGTCTAGGTCTAGCCTTACATTGTGGTAGGCACAGATATAGTAAAGGGCACTTTGGCTAGATTTGCTCGTAGGGACTCCCTTCACCAAGGTGTTGGGACCAAAGCTTGCTAATACGATGGTGAATGCCTCACCAAAGGGAGGCTATCCGCTAAGGTGAGGGTCTATCATGTAGCTCACTTGGTGCGCCCAAGTG